>JAOWBW010000001.1:3356126-3701699 GCA_026119855.1 Campanula takesimana
TTTTATGATTTGGTTCCGGTACCGGGGTTTTCTCTTCGGCTTTCATGCCATTATGAAGATGTTGATTGGTTGATAATTGAAGCTGCGCAGCGATCCTTTATTTGGATGTTCCGGTTTGTAAAACCTTGGCTATATCCTTTGTTATGTGTTTATTTCCGCTGCTATCTGTTATATGATAATTGCTATGTGCTTTGCGATATTCATTATTGCTTATTGTATATTGCATCATAGCATGTCATGTAGTCGCATTAGTAACTTATTGAGATTTATCTCACCCCCTTTCTTTTATCTTTGTTTTTCCTTAACCCCCCCCCCCCAGGTGCTAAGGATTAGTCTCGCTGATCACGAGAAAGAGGACGTCGAGTGTGGATCCGTTCTTTTGGGGAAAGTTGTATAGGTGGGTTTACATTATATCAATGTGTAACCTTTTGGGGATATTTGTACCAAACATTGACGTCATTAGGATTTTGTATATTTGTATTCTTGTTAGCGTAAACTTGTGGAAGTTTATGATAAGTGGTATTTGGTTTTTTTCAAACTCGATTTTGTAAAACTTTGGTTCATCACCTTTTGGTGTTAAATGGAATTTTTAACTTCGGTATTTTGGAGTTTATTGTTAGAGTCGACGTCCAGATCGCGGTCCCGGGGCCCGCGGGGTCCGGGGTCCCGACAGTTGGTATCAGAGCTATGGCATTAGCTCTATGTATAAGTCTAGGTGGATTAGTATGACCTAGGTGGGTAGTAGTGTGCGGAGTGATTAACGGTTGATGTCTTATGCAGGTAATTGTTCTCAATGTCTGGAAGAAGAAACAGAGGAGGTGCTAGTGGGGCACAGAATCCGAATGATACAAGGGATGAAGCACGTGCCATGTTTCAAGGCATGTTTGAGGCGTCCATGAAGGCCATTCATGATCAAGGTCCGAGGGTAGAGCAAGCACCACCCCGTTATGGTTTGGAGCAATTCTTGAAACTGAAACCGGTTGAATTCAATGGGGAGCCCGATGTAAGGAAGGCTGAGTTGTGGATTGAGTCGATGTTAAAGATTTATGATGTATTTGGGTGTTCTGATGAGGATAAGGTCCGGTTCGCGGCTTACAAGCTTGTTGGAGCCGCCGAGCATTGGTGGAAAGGTGTTAAAGCTACTTGGAATGATACTCGCACAGTGTATGCGTGGGAGTTGTTCGTGCGTAAGTTCAGAGAGCATTTCATTCCGGCTGTTGATCAAAACCGAAAGGAGATCGAGCTACTCAACTTGGAGCAAGGATTGTTGTCTATAGCACAATACTCGGCTAAGTTCATAGAATTAGCCCGGTATTGCGACTATTTGGTGAGGACCGAGGAACAAAAGGCTATGAGATTTATTCGGGGATTGAAGACCTCCATCCGTACTCAACTTATTGCTCAACGGATAGTGACATTCCAAGATGCGGTGGACCGAGCCTATTTGATAGAGCAAGATATTGGGGAGCATAAAAGGAAGACCGAGGTGGCCAACCCGAGTAAGCAAGGGGCGCAGAGCAAGCCTCAACCAAGGATTGAAAATCGAGGTAACTTTGGGGGACAATCTCAGTCCCGAGGGCAACAAAACCTAAGGAACCCGAGCACCACGTCCGGGAACCAAGGGAGCCAAATTAGGAAGCCTTGTACCTTTTGTCAAAAGGTAGGCCATTCGGAGGATAGGTGTTGGAAAAAGCAAGGCAAGTGCATCAATTGTGGTGAAATGGGGCACTTTGCGAGAGATTGCACGAGGCACCGGGGACAGTCATCCGGGTCAGGGGTTAGTATTAATCAGGGTCAGAAAAGGGGATGCCGCCGGGAAGCCTAAGGTCCAAGGGAAAGTGTTTGCAATGAATCAACAACAAGCGACCGATGATCCATCCGTTATTGGAGGTATTGTTTCTGTGTCTAATGTGAGCGCACGAGCGTTAGTAGATCCAGGATCATCTCATTCATACATTTCTGTACAATTTGCTTCCATGTTAAATGCTGCATTCGAGTCTTTACCGTACGTGCTAGAGGTGTCGACCCCTATAGGAGAATGCTTGATTTCTGATCGAGTCTTTCGTGCTTGTGATGTGGTTATTTGTGGTCGAGTCCTTTGTGCGGATCTGGTAGTTCTTCCTATCCAAGACTTTGATGTCATTTTGGGTATGGATTGGTTGAGCAAGTTTCATGCTTCTGTTGATTGCCGTAAGAAAACTGTTATATTTTCTATTCCTGATGTGCCTAAGTTTGTTTTTGAGGCTAGTCCTCTGAGTAGAAAGGTTCGCTTAATTTCTTTTATGAAAGCGAGAAGATTATTGCATAGTGGTTGTGAGGGGTATTTGGCTAGTGTTCTTGATACTAGGAAAGAATCCCCTAGTCTTGATAGTGTTCGGGTAGTTCGGGAATTTCCCGATGTTTTCTCTACCGAGTATGAGATGCCTCCGATCGTGAGATTGAGTTTAGTATAGATCTTTTGCCGGGTACGGCTCCGATTTCGAAAGCGCCTTATAGGTTAGCTCCCGCAGAGTTGAAGGAATTAAAGGTTCAGTTGCAAGAGTTGCTTGATCGAGGGTTTATCCGCCCTAGTGTTTCCCCGTGGGGAGCGCCGGTTTTGTTCGTGCGGAAGAAAGATGGTTCGTTGAGATTGTGTATAGATTACCGGAAGTTGAATCAGGTTACGGTGAAGAATAAGTATCCTCTACCGCATATTGATGATTTGTTTGATCAGCTTCAAGGGTCCGTTGTGTTTTCCAAGCTTGATTTGCGGAGTGGGTACCATCAGTTGAAGGTTCGATCGGAGGATATTTCGAAGACTGCTTTTCGCACTCGGTATGGTCATTATGAGTTCTTGGTTATGCCGTTTGGGTTGACTAACGCGCCGGCAGTGTTTATGGATTTAATGAACCGGATTTTCCATCCCTATCTTGATTCGTTCGTGGTGGTTTTCATCGACGACATTCTTGTTTATTCGAAATCTCGAGAGGAGCACGAGCAGCATTTGAGGACAGTTTTATCCGTTCTTGCGAGGGAGAAATTATTTGCGAAGTTCAGTAAATGCGAATTTTGGCTCGAGAAGGTGTCATTTCTGGGTCATGTTATTTCGAAAGATGGGATTT
Organism: Campanula takesimana; assembly: GCA_026119855.1. Lineage (NCBI taxonomy): Eukaryota > Viridiplantae > Streptophyta > Magnoliopsida > Asterales > Campanulaceae > Campanula > Campanula takesimana. The sequence continues at coordinate 3,359,228 of JAOWBW010000001.1, forward strand.
CTGTGGATCCGTCTAAGATTGAAGCTATAGTGGATTGGAAGAGACCCGAGTCAGTGACCGAGATTCGTAGTTTTCTGGGTTTAGCCGGTTATTATAGAAGGTTTATTGAAGGGTTTTCGAGGATTGCTACTCCGATGACTCAGTTGACCCGGAAGAACGTTCCGTTTGTGTGGACCGAGAAATGTGGCAAGAGTTTCGAGGAATTGAAGAAGAGGTTGACTACCGCACCGATCTTGACTTTGCCTAATGGGAGCGATGGCCTAGTGATTTACAGTGATGCTTCGAAAGAGGGTTTGGGTTGTGTGTTGATGCAGAATGGGAAAGTAATTGCGTATGCTTCGAGGAAGTTGACCCCGAGTGAACAGAATTACCCGACTCATGATATGGAGTTAGCGGCTATTATATTTGTGTTGCACAAGTGGAAGCACTATCTTTACGGGGCGAAGTTTGAGATTTTTACGGATCACAAAAGTTTGAAGTACCTTTTCTCTCAGAAAGAGTTGAACAACCGACAGCGCCGATGGATGGAATTGTTGAAGGATTATGATTGTACGATTTCTTATCATCCGGGGAAGGCGAATGTGGTAGCCGATGCGATTAGTAGAAAGTCTTATGTGGCTTCGATGATGGTTCGAGAGTGGAAAATGCTTGAGGATGTTCGAGATTGGTCTCCTCGTGAATCGAGACATGGGGCTATTTTTGCGAATATTAGGGTGTCTCCGACCCTAATTCAGAGGATAAAGGAAGCTCAGACAGAGGATCCCGAGTTGATGAAGATAATGGGTAAATTGAAGGAAAAGAACTTCAAGGATTTTTCTTTGAGTTCGAGTGGAGTTTTGACTTTTCGTGGCCGTTTGTGTGTTCCGGATGTTGATGGAATTAAACAGAGAGTTCTTGATGAGGGTCATAAATCGAGATATACTATTCATCCGGGCAGTACGAAGATGTATCAGGATTTAAAGCAACAATTTTGGTGGATTAATATGAAGAGGGAAATAGCCGAGTATGTTTCGAGGTGTTTAACTTGTCAGCAGGTCAAAGCCGAGCATCAGAGACCCGCGGGATTGCTTCAGCCGTTAGAGATTCCTGAGTGGAAATGGGAGCATGTGACTATGGATTTCGTTACGGGACTGCCTCGTACCCGTAGGAATTATGACAGCGTTTGGGTAATAGTGGACAGATTGACCAAGAGCGCTCATTTCTTGCCTATTGATATCAGATATTCGATGGAGAAGCTTGCGACCCTTTTTATTGATGAGATTGTTAGACTGCATGGGGTTCCGGTTAGCATTGTGTCAGATCGAGACCCGAGGTTTACTTCTAGATTCTGGAAGGCGTTTCAGGAAGCTTTGGGTACAGATTTGCGATTCAGCACAGCTTTTCATCCTCAAACCGATGGTCAATCCGAGAGGACTATTCAGATTCTGGAGGATATGTTGCGAACGTGTTCGATAGACTTTTCTGATTCTTGGGATTCGCACCTACCGTTAGTGGAATTCTCCTACAACAACAGTTATCAGGCTAGCATCGAGATGGCTCCGTTTGAGGCCTTGTATGGAAGAAAGTGTAGATCGCCTATTTGTTGGGATGAGGTTGGTGAAGCGAAAGTTTTGGGTATTGATTTGCTTCGGGATTCGGTTGAAAAAGTTCGAGTTATCCGGGATAGATTGAAGACAGCCCAGAGTCGACATAAGAGCTATGCAGATAACCGAAGACGAGACCTTAGTTTTCAGGTTGGTGATTTGGTATTCTTGAAAGTGTCTCCAAAGGTGGGTATTCGTCGTTTTGGGAAGAAAGACAAATTGGCTCCGAGGTTTATTGGTCCGTTTGAGATTTTGGGAAAGGTTGGACTTCTTGCGTATCGTCTTGCGTTACCGCCATCTTTGGACCGGTTGCACAACGTTTTCCACGTTTCTATGCTTCGGAAGTATGTTCATGATCCGTCTCACGTGTTACCGAGAGTACCGGAGGATATTGAGCCAGATATGTCTTATGAGGAACGACCGGTTCGGATCTTAGATTCCAAAGTCCAAGAGTTGAGGAGCAAAAGTATTTCATTGGTTCGAGTTCTTTGGAGAAATCATCATATCGAGGAGTCGACGTGGGAGCTCCGAGATGAGATCGAGAGGAAATTTCCGTGGCTTTTTGTTTGAGGTGAGACTCGTTAAAATTCGGGTCGAATTTTCTTTAAGGGGGAGTGAATGTCACGACCCGAAATATAGGCTCTATTTTATTAGTAATTAAATGATTTTTATTTAAATTATTTGCTTATTTATTTATTTAAATTATTATTTATTTAAATATTTATGTGTTATAATATTTATGCCTAGCATTTTATTCGAGTTATTTGGGCTAGTGTGGAAGTGTTGAGTCTTAATTGTTAGTCGGGAGGGTAAGAAACTGTGTTAGTATGGGGAGGGGGTCTAGTTGTAACATTTCAAAAATAATTTCCCCTACTCCCTCTCCTCCCTCACCTTCTCCCTCATTCTTTCACTCATCTCCCAGACAACTCTCTCTCTCTCTCCAAGCTTTGTGGGTAAGTTTTCTTTTCCTTCTCTCTTCATTTTCTCCTTCTTCCTCTCTTCTTCTCTCATTTCTTAAAACGTAAACGTTGTTTAGATCGTCGCTAGGATCGTGTAGAGTCAAAAAGATTTGAAATCCGTCAACTTTGAGAATTTGCAAGTAAGTTACTTTTCCCCCATTTAAATGCTAAAATGTTCATATCATGTTTATATGATGATTAATGTGTTATATTTGAAGTTTGGTTGAGTTTGCAATTTATTTGGAATTTATTTGGGTTTTTGATCAAAAATGGTGATTTATGAATGTTGGGTTTGATTCTTGTTATTGGTTGATTAAATGTTGTTAAAGGAGTCTTTTTAGACTTATAAGTGGTTTTGGTACATTTGTATATGAGTTGGGAGTTGAGATTTTGGTTAAATGTGTTTTGGGTTGAAAATGGAAGAACCCATGTTGTTCTTCCCGATTTCTGGCGATTCCGGCATGTTGGGCGACCGCACAAAACTTACTGGGCGGCCGCGCATCTTTCTGAGAGTTTTTGTTCTTGTTTTGAGGCACTTTGGGCGACCGCACAACCCATCGTGGGCGGCCGCACAGATCTCTGAAAAATGCACATTTTGTTAAATTGTGTGACTAAAGAATGCGTTGTGATCCAATTCTTGGGTGTCCTCCTAGTTGACCTTAGTAAACATTGTAGTGCATTCTAGTGATAGAATTGAGTCCTTTGTGATCAAGTTTGTGTTTGAAATTAAGTAAGTGTTAAGTGTCATTGTTGGAACACTTTCTTGATTGGGTTTGATTCCTTTGTGAATAAATACGAGATGGAATTTGATTAAGTATCATTTTGGGAATGTGGTTCATCTTTGATGCACGGTTTGTATTGGTTTACCTTTGTGGTGATTTAATTGGAATGGTTCCCTACTTTGGAACCTTAAGTTGTTCATTCATGCTAAATTATTATTACTTAGCGTTCATTTGGAAGCCCAGCTGGCATATTTGTTGCATCGGGCGATGGGAAAGATTATAATGGCAAAGCCAAGTCCATTATAATGTTGACCATTGTTTTGCCCTTACTATACCCCTTCTCCAGATTGGCCTTGGAAAGGATAAGTCAGCGTTCCTTTGTGAATGTATCTGGCTAACGGGCATGACTTTGTGTCATGGTCCTTGTCCCTTGTGACACTTTTATGATTTGGTTCCGGTACCGGGTTTTCTCTTCGGCTTTCATGCCATTATGAAGATGTTGATTGGTTGATAATTGAAGCTGCGCAGCGATCCTTTATTTGGATGTTCCGGTTTGTAAAACCTTGGCTATATCCTTTGTTATGTGTTTATTTCCGCTGCTATCTGTTATATGATAATTGCTATGTGCTTTGCGATATTCATTATTGCTTATTGTATATTGCATCATAGCATGTCATGTAGTCGCATTAGTAACTTATTGAGATTTATCTCACCCCCTTTCTTTTATCTTTGTTTTTCCTTAACCCCCCCCCCCCAGGTGCTAAGGATTAGTCTCGCTGATCACGAGAAAGAGGACGTCGAGTGTGGATCCGTTCTTTTGGGGAAAGTTGTATAGGTGGGTTTACATTATATCAATGTGTAACCTTTTGGGGATATTTGTACCAAACATTGACGTCATTAGGATTTTGTATATTTGTATTCTTGTTAGCGTAAACTTGTGGAAGTTTATGATAAGTGGTATTTGGTTTTTTCCAAACTCGATTTTGTAAAACTTTGGTTCATCACCTTTTGGTGTTAAATGGAATTTTTAACTTCGGTATTTTGGAGTTTATTGTTAGAGTCGACGTCCAGATCGCGGTCCCGGGGCCTGCGGGGTCCGGGGTCGCGACAATTTTGGGTTTGACAACTTTTGCCTTACCCTTTCCTTTGGCACCAGCCTTCTTCCCATCATGAACCAAGAGCACGGGAGAACCTTTCTCCACAATTTTCATCTCTGCAGTCTTGAGCATCCCATGCAACTCAGAGAGATTCTTATCCATTCCATGCATGTTATAATTCATCACAAACTGATTATAACTTTTAGGCAATGAATTAAGAATGAGATCGGTGGCTAGCTCCAATGGGATTGGATAGCCAAGTTTCTCAAGGTGCTCTACATAACCTTTCATTTTAAGAAAGTGAGGACTCACTTGTTGCCCTTCATTCATTTTACTAGTAGTGAATGCAACAATGGTCTTGTACCTCTCTTGCCTAGCTTGCTCTTGAAACATGGTTCTCAACTCCACGCCTATCTCATAGGCTTCCAAATGTTCCAAACTTTGTTGGAGTTTTGAACACATAGCAGCAAGCATGAGACAACTTACATCTCTAGAATCATTACGATGTTTCTTGTAATTGTCTCTTTCTACCCTAGGGGCAGTAGGCGGTGGTTCAGCGGGGAGAGGCCCATCGAGAATGTACAACTTATCTTCTTGCTTAAGAACGATTCTTATGCTACGGATCCAATCCATAAAGTTAGTACCATTCTCTTCGAGCTTATCCTTCTCAAGGATCGATCGCAACGACGTTGATTGAGTGTTATTAGTCACTATCTACAAATATGCAAAATTTCCAAAATTCAATAAGTACCGATCTTCATTAAAGAGATAAATAATGTATTTTTCAAACAAAATACTCTCACTAAATTATACAACCTTCATATACATCCAATGTATAATATAATTTAAATGAGTTAAGATCCGACTTTAATTTAATTTCAAGTCCGCTAAGGCGGATTACACAAAATCAAATTAATTAGGTAGACAACTCTTGTCAATCATATCTCATATGACTCTTAGTTCCTTTTATGAGATTCTTTAAGAAATCCAATTTCAAAAAGCATGTTAAACCTCATCTTTGCCTAGGCCCAAAACTGTTATGACGCCCAATTAAGTCTAACCATTTTAAACGCATAGTTAATGTGTCCCGCTAGGGCGTGCCCACACTATCTATCTTGCTCATTCACAAACAAATTTAATGCATCTTGCTAGGGCGAATCTACATTAAAATCACTCATGTACTAACAAGTGTTTTAATCATGGCATGGCAATAAAAGACTTAAAACTTTCTTTGAAGGTTCATCACATATAGCATATAACACATTTATGAGCACATAATATAACCATGTTACACATCAAGTTTAGCCACTAAATTAATCTCCATTAATTTAAGCATGATATTTATGTGTCATTAGTTTCTCTATAATTATGAGGATGAGACTATTTCAATTTTGGTTATTATCTCCAAATCAAGACAACAAGAAGTGCGGTCGAACTAAGCCATTAGGCAACCACAATCCCGCACTAATTCAAGAAACCAAGAAAGTAGTCCATGTGGCCGAAACTAAGCAATAGATGGTCTCGATGAACGTAGGCCAATTGCATTCACAATTCCACATGGATCTCCAATCATTGAATCAAGAACTTTGTTTCTCAATTTTAGCAATTATGAACTCTTCATAATTCTAACTTCGTTTTATCTTTGAAACTTTGATTGCGATCAATTTTGGGAAACACAATCTCGATGAACGCAGATTAGCCATCCAAAACTTGAACCAATCTTAGAATCACAAGACTAAAACAAATAGGAAAATCAAACCCCAAGATCCACACACAAACCAACTACCCAAAACCCATTCCAGATCAGCAGGTCTGGATTGGTTCTGTTACTGGTTTTGTTGAACCTTTCGAAAATTCCAAATTCTGATTTTTGAGCAAAATCAGACCTTCTGATCCCCTTGTGCGGCCGCCCAAAACCCTTGTGCGGTCGCCCAAGGCGTTTTGTGCGGTCGCCCGGTGCCATCAGAAAGTGCAGAATTTTCAAAGTTGGAAAATTTTATCTCAAAATTGTTTTTCCCCGATTATTAAAACTTTGATCCAATCAAAAATTAATAACCAACAATTCTGAATCCACCATAATTTATTTATTGCGATTGAATCGTGCGATTAAAGTTGTAAAACAATAAACCACATAAAATCACATAACACATAAACATCACATATTCCAATATTCATATCATGCAAGGCACATAAACAATTTATATACACATGACATGATCTAGGTATTGAAATAATCAACATGGACGGGGCTCTGATACCACTGTTGGGTTTCGATCAAACATGCGCAGCGGAATTTAGCATGTAAAATTTTGAAACCCAAAGCCATGGATCCGTTCATATGATTAAATCAAATACAACATAAGAATAAAGGAATGAACTAACCCTTGATGGCTATCAAATTCTCTTGGTCTTTGGTGGAGGTTTGAAGACTTGATCGCGATCACAAAGCTTGAACACGAACTTTGAAGATGATGATTTTCACCCTCTAGCGGTCCACACTTCGAACGAATATCAAAGTAGCTTCTTTGATCTTGGTTGCTAGACCAAATTGTGAAACACTTTTTCACAATCAAAAGAACTATATGGAATTTATTTTGTGTATTATTTTGTTCTTCAACCAAGAATGTCTTAGAACAAAATAAACCCTCTCTCAAACTCTTTGAGACTCACAAAATCATTAGCATTGAGTGCTGGCCGAATTTGGTCTTTTATACACAAGTGTGACCTATTCCAAATAGGAAACTTGTGTCAAAATCCGTCCAAAATTCGTTTCCTAATCAAATTAGGAATCTGCCACCCGACAGTACTGTGCGGCCGCCCAAAAACCTCTGTGCGGTCGCACAACTATCTGAAGCAAAACTGGTACAAAACTGAGATAATTGTGCGGGCGCCCAGTCCATACTGTGCGGTCGCCCACTTCTCAGAATGTCCAGAATTTCCAAAATTCCAATATAGTCCTTTTTAAAGATTCGTTCTATTGTGTGTGACCCTCTAGGATTATACTAAGTTGGCAATGGGCTCAAACATGATCCCATAAGATATGATTAGGTTCTAGCAAACCGTCATACCTACCCAAATAGTATAACTTAGATACAAGTTCGCATTCCTTTAGAATATGTCACAATCCCTTTGTCCACGATATCATTGAACATAAGTCATGGTCAAAGAGTCAACTTGTTTTGTTCAATACTTTCTCGATTCCGAATATGTTGATAATCCAAATGACATTGATCCAATCAATTCATTTGAGTCCGGCCGAACATTTCATCAACATCATTCCTACGAGAGGCCCAAGCTTGATATCTCTCCGAAGAGGGACAAATCCATTTAGCTTATTATTCTTCCCTACGTGAATCCGATTATGCCAATCATACCCTTTATAACCACTCGGTTAAAAGTAGCGTTTGAATATGTCAAACATAATGTTCATCAAGTGGAAGACTATAATAACTTCATGTCTAAGGATTCAAATGACATAACTAATATGAGATATATGTATGACATAGACCATGACATAAATCTCATAGAGCGGGTCATGTCCAGTACCTTGTTCCAAACAAGTACCCATAAATCTAACATGATCATCCTATGATCATTTAGCCTTTATACTAGTGCTTAACAAGTACTAGGGACGGAGATTATTATAAGTAAACATGAACAACAATAATAATCAAAACATCTCTTTATTGATATGAAATAAATGATAACAATTACAACGTTTATTAAACGTGCCTAGGGCACCACTACCAACACTGCTGATCTCCTGACACCTTGACTACCCACAGTGTTGGCAACTTGAGGTAGTGATGGTAAGTTGAAGGTAAAGCTTTCACATTGTGGATCCATGGCCTGCCCAGGATGATGTTGTAAGATGACTGACACTCTATAACACAGAACTTCTCCATGGAATTAATCCCTTCAACATATACTGGAAAAGTAATCTCCCCAAAGGTATGCTTTGTCTCGCCACTGAATCCAACCAAGACAGATGAAATCTTAGTCACATTCTCAAGTGGGATCCCCATTCCTTTCAAACCATCAGTAGTCACGATGTTGACCGAACTTCCATTATCGATCAAGATGCGCCTCACCAAACAGTTTCCAACCTAAAGGCTCACTACCAAGGCATCATGATGTGGATCCTGGATGCTGATGTTGGTCCCAAAGAGGCAACAAGGGTGTGAAAAATGCTAGAGGGGGGCGGGTGAATAGCGTTTTTAAATTATTTTCAAACCCTTTTGCAAATTAATGGCTTATGCTCACAACTCTTATTTTGGCTAAGTATAGCGCGCAGCGAGAGTGTGAAATGCACAGCGGAAGATTTAAACCAGCTCTGCGCAGGGTATACTGCGCAGAGATAAACAGCTACTGCGCATGGAAATCTGCGCAGAAAAGAAAAACTCACGCGCTAAGTTTTGGCTAAAGAGTTGGATAAAATTGTGCCAGGGCAAATGAGCAATAACAATTACAGCAGTAAAGTGTAGCAATCTGAAAGATCAAACAAAGCAGTAATACATAAAAAGTTAAGCATGAAATAAGCAGTAAGAATGATGGACAAGCTATTTGGAGAGGTTCGATCAAGGAAAGATCTACGTCATCTACCAATATGGTTAGTCTTGGATTTCTAATGGAGATCTTATAATATGAGTGAGTATTACAAATTACAACTTTTGAGCTCAATACTAACTCAAGATCTATTATCTATGAAGAACAAATCCTAGACTAAACCGGTGTATCTCAAGAAGTTATATCAGAATGATCAAAGCTTCAAGAGGTGTGTGTGTGACAGAAATTCTGGGCTCTAAGAATATGAGAGATTAAGAGCACCAAGAATTCTGGTGATATAGGGCTTTTGGGATTTGAGCAGGAATTTGAAGGTTTGAAGATCTTGAAGGCTGTTCTAATGAATTTGGAAATATTGAGCAGCAGTCTTCAGATCTTCAAGGTTTCTCAATGAAGCATGAAACTCTAGCTCTGGCTGAACAAGCACTCTAGCTCGGCGACTTGGAAATGAAGATGAGCAGGCTATTTATAGCAGAGAGCTTAAAACTAGCCGTTGGAGCTCTGAGCAAGGACGATGAGCTGGCACTATATGATTGGTGCACAGATGTCCTTTATAGCCGTTGGGGCTCTAATCAAGGTTGATGACCTGGCACAATATGATTGGTGCGCAGGTATCTTTGAGCCATTGGAGACTGAGCATGAAGATGAAATTCAAAAGCTTCTTCTAGAAGGTTGACAGCTGTCTTCTTTTTAAAATATGACCGTTGAAGCGTGTCTCCACTAATGGTGTTGCTGAGTGTGCTTATTTTATCGTTTGTGCACACCTCAGCATTTTGGCTCAATCCAAAAAGTGTAGCTTGTCTTGATGCTTTCCAAGCTTCTAGAATATGAGATCAGGAGATAAGAACTTTGACCAAGGTTGAGCGTGCGCGCACAAAGGCATACGCATTGCCGGTGCGCACGGATGCTGCGCATGGGGAGCATGCGCACCATGCTTGGTCATGCCAAAGGAAAACTTGAGTTGGGGAATATCTTGAAAACTGAGCAGGGTCAAAATCTGCGAAAGAGATCTATGCGCAGTGGCCACCTGCGCAGAGAACATCCCGCGTAGTGAAATGAATCCTGCTTAGAAAATCTTCGATCCTTCATAGCTTCAAGTCCTATAATCTAAGCCTATACTATAAAATGGACTTGTCTAAAATTGAAGTATATAAACTTCTTACATAAGGTCCTAAAGTCCATAAAAATACTCATAGGTGATGGTATCAATCAATTCTAACATAAGTAGGAGGGTTAAGAAATAAGCATACCCAACAATCTCCCCCTAAATGATTGATGTCATTACCTACTATAGCAAAGGCAATTCATTGTACTTGATAATAACATGTCCATAAAAATGTGAATGGTAACTCATGCCTCAAGTCAATGCACACACTAGCCAATGCTATAGATTTCTAGTCTATCCAAAAGATTAACTTACAAAGATGGAAAGACAGAAATATCATTCAGCGCATACAAATAATATGAGTTTTAGTTTAAGTATGCGTTTAAACTGAATGTTTAAACACCATGCGTAGAAAATATGAGCAGTTAATAATATGCGTATGAAGTTTGAAATAATGCATTCATTGTTCCACAAATAAGAAATTTTATTTGAACAAGATTTTGAAACATAATGATGGAATTTTTCTCATTTAAACTTGAATATATAGGAGTTGGAGATTACAAGTTTTGAATGGAAAAACAAAAGAGTGCACACAAAAACAAAAGCGCACGAAACAAAATCGCATAAAACATAGTATGCGCAACGAGAATGAGAGATCTCAAAAAGTAGAGCAAAATACTTACAAAGGAAGCCTAGTCTATTCTGATGCGGCAAAGGGCTTCACGTAGCTCGTTCTGGAGGCTGTTGAACTTGTTCATGAGTTTAACTTTCAAATCTTGAAACTTTTCCTGGAACTCAACAACTTTGCCCACATAAGTCTTCATGCCTCTGCGCATATCGGAGTTGTCACTGAGCAGCTCATTGAAATTTGCACCGCAGTCTGTTAGAATGGTAGTCTGCGTAGCTTCGAGTCTTGTGTCGGTATGAAGGCGATGTGTGTTGATGCTGGCTTGAATGTCGAGCATTGCATAGTCCATCTTGGCGTTGAACGCATGGGAAAAATCCGTCATGGATTTAGTTATGCATTCTTGCACATCTTCAATTTTAAGCTCATTCCCTTGCGCAGGAGCTCCTTGTCCAATCTTCAAAATCTGAGCTTCTAAATCAGCAAATCCTTCATGTAATCCATCTGCAAGGGTTTTCTTTAGCTCCCTCAAAAATTTTCTGAAGCCACCATCAGTCGCTTCATAGGTGCACACATTATTGAGTAGTGCGCTGACATTTTCTCTGATGGATTTGAGGGAGTCCAGGATAAGTTGATCTAATATTTTAGGCACTTGTTCTTGTGCCTTTTCTTGCGTAGGCTCAGAGAGATGTTCGGATGAACTAGGATTTGCACTCTCCTTACTCTCCTTCGCACTTGCCTTTGCTTTCTCCGCATTCTCCCCCTTAATGGTATCAATCTCCAAAAGCTGCGTATATAGCCGGTGCAGCAAAGCGGATTGTGCATTAAGGAGTTTAGTCAGCTGAAACTGCGTAGCAACTTGATTCGATTGAATAGAATGCAAGGCTTGTACGATCTGGCGCAGCTCTGTCGAAGAGATTGGAAAAGAAGAGAGCTCGGGTGCTGTGGATGGAGAAGGCTTAACAAATGGAGAATGTGTGCTGCTGTCAGAGGCAGTGACATTTTCCTTCGTCGTTTCAGGTGCATCGGACGAGGTGCGACACTTCTTCAATCTTTTAGCGCTGCTGCGCACCTTCTGCTTTCTGCGGGGAGAGACATGCGTGATGTCAGCACTATAGATATCTTCTTGTGTTCTTGGCACTTTGAGCTTTGGCTCCCCCTGAATGGTAGCATCATCACTTGGAACATTCTTGCGCTATGCGGAGGACGGTTTGGTAGAGGCAGGAGCAGGAGAAGGATCTGAACTTTTGATAGATATCCCCTTGGTAGATTGAACGAGGAGGATGTCTTTGGTCTTCTTGGGACTGGGCTCAGCAATGCCCTTCCTTTTGCGTATATACGCATCTTGTGGAGCTTCCTGCGTAGGATCAGGTTTAGAGCTGCCTGCGCACTTTTTGGACTTTGCATCAGGGATTGGGCCTATCCAAGTTTCCTTCTTGGGATCAGAATCAGACAGCCAGATGTTGTAGTAGTCAGCGTTGCCAATCTCACTTCGCAAATTTTGGAGGTGGATTCTTGAGTAGTACTTGGAATCACAAGACTGCTTCTTGATTGATTTATCCGCAACAAAGGTAGCTATATCATCATAAGTCAACAATAGTTTAGTGAGCAGCCTGCAGTGAGTTCGATACTTGGTTTTCCCTGCGTTGAGCTTTTTGCTATAGCTGTTCATGCCCTTTACAATCTCATTCCAGATAATTTGAGGCCAATCAAGTTGTACATTATCGAAGATGGCCGCGCAGTATTCCCACTGCTTGGAGATGAAGTGCCCATTATTTCCATTCTTGCAGTTAAGGGAATCTCCAATGATGGTGCACAGGTGATACATCACCTCACCATATTCCTTTTTGTCATGCACTGGCCATTTCTTGTTCAGAGAAGGAATGCTAATAAGATTCTGCGCAAGAGCATTTTGATGAACCTCATCATAGTTGACTGGAGCATTGAAAACTTGGAAGTTACAGAGCCTACGAATATGGTTAGGATGAACCATTACATCGCAGTTTTGAACAGAGGCCATGATTAGTTCCGTTGGGTTTCCTTCGAATTCTGTCGGGATAACTTTTGCAGTTCAGAAGAATTCATCGATGAGGGATGACACGAAGAAGGGTTGATTTAGCATAAACAGAGGAAGAACCCCGGAGGAGTTGAGATGGTGCAGAAGGCGTCGTCCAACTGCGTCTTGAGACAGATCAGCTTCAACGATTTCCCATCCAGGGATGAAGTAGAGGGGACCCTGTGTAGGACAGTAACAAGAATTAGATAATCCATTGCGCATGGAGCTGTGCGCATGCGCAAATAGCGCAAACATACCTGTGCACACAAATCCACACAGAATAAGCAAAGATGCGCAAATAATCATATATGGATACGCAAGGAACATGAAAGAATGCGCAGAAATAGAATATAAAGATATGCGCGGTAATAAAAATATAGAAATTTCATGAATTCCAAAAATATATAAATAATGGGGCATGAAGAACACATGGAATATTCATGAATACTAAGAATATCAGAAAATCAAAAGTTGACCAAATTGAACAAAAAGTATATCAAATTTACCGCGTTGACCAGACGATTAAAACCATGTAAATTGTAAAGTCAAACAACAAACAATAAACTCAGAAAAGCTAGATAACCGTCCGTCTGCCATGGAAGTTAACGGACAAAAAATCCAACAGAAACCACATAAAACGATGATTGATCATGAAATAAACTACATTAAAGAATAGATCAGGTTAATACGAATACATAACAACAACTGATTTCAAGAATGATTAACAGATGAGAGAGAAATCGAAAAGGGAGGGTTTGAGAGCTTCAACCTTAATAATGGCAGAAAGTGAATAGGGAGCAAAAATCATACCATGTCTTTAACAGAGGAGTGTTTAGCTTGAGAGGCTTGTTCTCGGTCTTGGGAATGATTCGACTGAGAGCCCGACTGAGATTCAGAGAGTTCGACAATGGGCAAAGGTTTTGATGATTTCTTACGAGGCGCCATTATCGAAAGGGAGGTTTTCACGGAAAAAAAAAGATTGAGATTTTACGAGAAGAAGGAGCTTTGAGAGAGAAAAAATGAGAGGTTTAAGGTAGAGAGAAGTAGAGAGAGAATCGGTTTAAGTAGGGAAGGAAGATAAAGAGGTTAGGCGCACGAAAGCGAGGAAGAATTTGGAGGAAAGGTGCAGTGGCGCAAGATATCAATGCCACGTGTCACCTTAGGGAACGCGCGTGTGTAAGCCTATGCGCGCGTGTCAGAGCCTAAGGGCCAGTCACCATCGGTTCATTTCCCACATAAATGATTTGGCAGGAAAGGACGTGCGCTGTCAATCAATGGCCTTTGCATTGATGACATCTGGGATATGCGCGGGGGTATAAACGGTAATTCCCAAAAAAATAAAAAATAAAGGCGCGGGAAAAAATTAATTACACAAGTACCCTTGTGAATTAGCGTTGACTTTTCAGTCAAGGACCTATGTGTAATTTCTAATGAATAGTGTACTTACCTGCGATCCACGATGATTGCGCATGGATAGTCGTGCGCCGCAGATAGCGCAGAGATTCTATAAATCTCAGAACTGTTGCTTCGTGCGCAGTAATTGGTTGTGCAGATATATTGCGCACGTTTTGCGCAGGCGCATGAACCTTTTACCTATTTTGCACACTTATCAAGCAAACTTATTAGTAACACAAAACCATATGGACGAGTTTAGCTAAGTTCAAGCATACCCATTTCTCAACTCAAGAAAGAGAGATTTGATGTTGATGTGCTTTATCTTTGAATGCATGACAGGATTGTTGGATACTTTTAAGTCTTTGTCAAGCTTATTGCCCGTGGCCATTGGAGTGTCGTATGCTTTAGCATTTTCAAGTCCAAATTTCTTGATTAGGTCTCTTGTGTACTTGGCTTGATTTATGAAGATGCCATCATTCAATTGCTTGATTTGAAGTCTGAGGAAGAATGTGAGTTCTCCCATCATGCTCATTTCAAACTTGCTTTTCATGAGCTTCTCAAAGCGCTTACAAAGTAACTCATTAGTAGAACCAAATATAATATCATCGACATAAATTTGAACAAGTAAAGAATGATCATTATACTTAGAAATAAAAAGATTTGTATCAATTTTACCGCGCTTGAAGCCTTTCTCTAGTAGGAATTTTGATAGAGTATCGTACCATGCTCTTGGTGCTTGCTTAAGTCCATACAAAGCTTTCTGAAGCTTGAAGACGTGATTTGGAAATCTGCTATCTTCAAATCCAGGAGGTTGAGCTACGTAGACCGTCTCTTGGAGTTCTCCATTGAGAAATGCGCTCATCACATCCATTTGATAAAGCTTGAATTTCTTGTGAGAGGCATAAGCTAAGAAAATTCTGATAGCTTCTAGTCTTGCTACAGGCGCAAAAGTTTCATCATAGTCGATTTCTTCCTCTTGCCTATAGCCTTGCGCAACCAACCTTGCTTTGTTCCTGGTGATGCTTCCATTCTCATCCATCTTGTTTCTGAATACCCATTTTGTACCAATAACTCCTTGGTCATGAGGTTTGGGTACTACATTTGCTCCAGTATCGAGATCATCGAACGTGATTTGCTGAAGCGGAGAAACATCATGCGCAGGAGGGGGTGTCTGCGCATCAGGAGTCGTCACTTCTGGCGCAGCATCGGAGTTGGCGCATAGGATGGACTTGCTTGATTCTGACTTTGATTAGCTTGATCATCATTTTGCGCAGGTGCAGTTTGAGGCTGCGTACCTGTCTCATCATTCTCAATAGAATTATCAGAATCATTTGGAGCCAAATGTGGCTCAAGGAGAGAATGCTCATCAAAAGCAACATGTACAGATTCTACAATTACTAGAGTAGTTCTATTAAAAACACGAAAAGATTTTGAATGTTTGGCATACCCAACAAAAATACCTTCATCTGATTTGGCGTCGAATTTACCTCTATGATCTTTGCCATTGTAGAGGATATAGCATTTGCAGCCAAAAATCTTGAAGAAAGCAATGTTGGGCGCTCTTCCTTTCCATAACTCATATGGAATTTTGTTGTAGGCTTTGTTGATGAGGGATCTATTCTGAGTAAAACATGCAGCGTTGATAGCTTCTCCCCAGAAATACTTTGGAGGCTTTGCTTATGCTATCATTGTCTTCCCAGCCTCAATCAACGTACGATTCTTTCCACAACGCCATAATGTTGAGGAAGATGGTCATCCACCACAACTAATGTATATTTGTTTCCTTCAATGCTCGCGGTGGTGACAGGTCCAAACAGATCCATGTGAAGCAGTTGTAAGCATTATGAAGTTGAGGATGCAATCTTGCTGGAGAAAGACTGCTTAGGCTGCTTTCACTTTCTTTGCTACAAAACAGAGATTAGTGATAGAATTTATAGCAGTAAGATCAATAAGGGAAACATTGGTCTTACGAGTCCCTGTGAGCAAAGTTAGTCCGGATATGCCATCTTTGATATAGCAGAGCATTGCAGTGAAGTGACATTCCAAACCTTTATTGCAAAATTGTGATATGGAGAGCAGGTTATGCTTGAGACTCTATTCTGATTAGTCCATATCCAATTATGTGCCCTTTGTTGTTGTCACCATATGTTACTGAGGGGCCTCTTCCTTCACGCACATCTTTAAGAGCGTTAACATCTCCAGTCGTGTCAAGAAGCTACTGTTGATACCAAATATGTGCTTGAGAATGCGCAGTAAAGCAGGAGACCTTTTCTGCTTGCTGGAATATTGACTTGCGCTTCTACAGCAGAGTTATCATTATCAATTTTCAGCAGTCACTTTAAGAGATTCTTTGCTCGGCTGCGGAGTTGGTGATGACGCAGCTTTGTCAGGTTTGCTCTAGCAAATAGGTACTTTCCATTCTGTCTGCTTGGTGAAGGTGTCTTATTTCCACTAGTTGAGTGAAGTTGGGACCTTTCTTGATTGTCCTTGGCGCATGCTCAGGTTCCATTTTAGAAACAGCTTCTGAATCATTGTCAGCATTTTCCACTAAGCAGAGCAGTCCATCCTCAGAGTCAGCATCGCTGTTTTCTTCAGCAAACATTCAGTATGTCTTTGTGTGCAGGGTTGCTTTTCCTCATGTACTCAAATTTTTGGAGTAGGGCATTTTGAAACGAAATGTCCTGGCATTCTGCAGTTGTGGCAGACCAAGTCATCTTTCTTTTGAGTCACTATTGAGAGAGAACAGAAGGTTTGCATTAGGATTCACCAGGTTTGGAGAACTTTCTGAATTTGATATGAGGTTTGAGCAGGCGCAGGAACATGTGAATAGTTAGCCATTGCCCAAGATTTTGAAGCCATATTGAATCGGCACCCAAGCTGTTAAGCTTGAAAAACAGATACAAGTTTTATGAAGGTGTTTGCTCTGATACCACTTGTTGGTCCCAAAGGGGCAACAAGGGTGTGAAAAATGCTAGAGGGGGGGGGGGTGAATAGCGTTTTTAAATTCTTTTCAAACCCTTTTGCAAATTAATGGCTTATGCTCACAACTCTTATTTTGGCTAAGTATAGCGCGCAGCAAGAGTGTGAAATGCACAGCGGAAGATTTAAAGCAGCTCTGCGCAGGGTATACTGCGCAGAGATAAACAGCTACTGCGCAGGGAAAGCTACGCAGAAATGAAAAACTCACGCGCTAAGTTTTGGCTAAAGAATTGGATAAAATTGTGCTAGGGCAAATGAGAAATAACAATAACAATTACAGCAGTAAAGTGTAGCAATCTGAAAGATCAAACAAAGCAGTAATACATAAAAAGCTAAGCATGAAATAAGCAGTAAGATTGATGGACAAGCTATTTGGAGAGGTTCGATCAAGGAAAGATCTACGTCCTCTACCAATATGGTTAGTCTTGGATTTCTAATGGAGATCTTATAATATGAGTGAGTATTACAAATTACAACTTTTGAGCTCAATACTAACTCAAGATCTATTATCTATGAAGAACAAATCCTAGACTAAACCGGTGTATCTCAAGAAGTTAGATCAGAATGATCAAAGCTTCAAGAGGTGTGTGTGTGACAGAAATTCTGGGCTCTAAGAATATGAGAGATGAAGAGCACCAAGAATTCTGGTGATATAGGGATTTTGGGATTTGAGTAGGAATTTGAAGGTTTGAAGATCTTGAAGGCTGTTCTAATGAATCTGGAAATATTGAGCAGCAGTCTTCAGATCTTCAAGGTTTCTCAATGAAGCATGAAACTCTAGCTCTGGCTGAACAAGCACTCCAGCTCGGCGACTTGGAAATGAAGATGAGCAGGCTATTTATAGCAGAGAGCTTAAAACTAGCCGTTGGAGCTCTGAGCAAGGACGATGAGCTGGCACTATATGATTGGTGCGCAGATGTCCTTTATAGCCGTTGGGGCTCTGATCAAGGTTGATGACCTGGCACAATATGATTGGTGCGCAGGTATCTTTGAGCCGTTGGATACTGAGCATGAAGACTAAATTCAAAAGCTTCTTCTAGAAGGTTGACAGCTGTCTTCTTTTTAAAATATGGACGTTGAAGCGTGTCTCCAATAATGGTGTTGCTGAGTGTGCTTATTTTGTCGTTTGTGCACACCTCAGCATTTTGGCTCAATCCAAAAAGCGTAGCTTGTCTTGATGCTTTCCAAGCTTCTAGAATATGAGATCAGGAGATAAGAACTTTGACCAAGGTTGAGCGTGCGCGCACAAAGGCATGCGCATTGCTGGTGCGCACGGACTCTTCGCATGGGGAGCACGCGCACCATGCTTGGTCATGCCAAAGGAAAACTTGAGTTGGGGAATATCTTGAAAACTGAGCATGGTCAAAAGCTGCGAAAGAGATCTATGCGCAGTGGCCACCTGCGCAGAGAACATCCTGCGTAGTGAAATGAATCCTGCTTAGAAAATCTTCGATCCTTCATAGCTTCAAGTCCTATAATCTAAGCCTATACTATAAAATGGACTTGGCTAAAATTGAAGTATATAAACTTCTTACATAAGGTCCTAAAGTCCATAAAAATACTCATAGGTGATGGTATCAATTAATTCTAACATAAGTAGGAGGGTTAAGAAATAAGTATACCCAATAGCTGACCCTATCATCCTCGTCAAAAGAGATCTCATGCCCCTTCACCTTGTTGACAGATCTTGAAGGAAAATAAGACCTATCCTCCTTTGCATCCGCAGCACGACGCTTTGCAGCTGAATAGGTTGTTCCACAGATATCTGAGCCGCCACTAATCATGTTGACCACTCTGGTTGGAGGTGGATGAGGTGGTGGATTCTCAGCTTGTTTCTCCTGGTTGTCTGCACGATCTTCAGTACGCCCACGCCTTCTCCCAAGTAATTCTTTGAGGAGACCTTTGGACAACAAGTGGCTGATCTCCTTCCTGAGTGCAATACAATTATTTGTAGTGTGCCCAAAGTCTTCATGATAGGCACACCACTTGGACTTGTCTTTCCAGATTGATGGCTTGTCTGCCTTCTTGGGACATCTTGCTTTCTCACTCAGGTTGTCCATAGCATTGATCAATCCTGTAATATCAACGGAGAAACAATAGTCATCAATTCTAAGATATAAAGAATCATCATCCTCATCATTATCATCTACAACATGTATTCTAGAAGAGTCAGGTTTAGAGTAGGGTTTGCCTCTATTAGTTCTGGCATGAGATGTTTCCATCTTGCCACCAGAATGGGATGAGTTTGTTCTGCCACTGGAATTTTTTGGAGTTGCATTCTTCTTGGTTGTTTTATCCTGGAGCAACTTGTCTTCTTCTAGCCTGATGAATTTGGAAGCTCTGGTTCTGATCTCATCCAGCTTTCTGCATGGCGTCATCGCTAGGTCATCATAATAAGGGGAGTCCTTCTTGAGTCCCATCCTGAAGGCTTCAATTGCAGTTACAGTATCCAGGTTGGAGATGTTCACCGCCTCCCTATTGAACCTGCTCAGGTAGTCTTTAAGTAGTTCATCAGGTTGCTGGACCACCTTGTAAAGATCACTTGTCAGTTTCTCGAACACCCTGTTGCATGAAAACTGATTAGTGAACAAGTTGATGAGATGAGCATATGATCCAATAGAACCCAAAGGCTGGCTGATGAGCCATCTCAAAGCTGCCCCTGTAAGAGTTGAACCAAAACCCCTACAAAAGCATGCTGCCTTGTACTGAGGTGGAATGTGGACCACATCCATCTTCTCCTGATACAATGCAACATGTTCAGCTGGATCTGTTGTCCCATCATACTGCTTCATCTGAGGTGGACTGAATTTCTTTGGTATGACCACATTGGCTATGGCTGGAGCGAAGCGAGATTCATTGTGACATGTTGGAGATGCCTGGTTGTGTGGCATAGTCATCCCTGACACACTCATAACCAGGTCTTTTAACTCCTGCATTTGTCGGCTAAGTAGGCTACCTGCATCATTGTTAGCAGCAGCAAATTGATAATTATTAAAATGATTGAAATCAAATTGAGGGTTAAAACTCCATGTTGCCACTGTTGTAGGGGCCACAAATGTTGTTGAAGTTGGAGTGACAGCCTCATGATTGACAATTGTGCTATTGGTCAGGCTGGCTGCTGGTGTAAATCCACCAAATCCAGACGGTCCAGCAATGTCTCCCTCAAAAGCAAGCCTTCTGGGTTGATATGGAGAGTATAGGTTGGAAGGGGCATTTGGAACAACAGACTGAAAGATGCTAGGCAAGCTGGTCTGCTGTACCGCCGATGTTCCACCTTGAAGAGAAGTCACCTCACGCTGCAACCTGGAGACTGGATTAATCAGCATGGTGGAGGTGTCATTCTGAACTTGGATCTGGTTCCTCACTTCACGCAGCATGGTGGTCAAGTTGGAAGCGATGTCGATAGGGATCTTCTGATTTGCGGCAGTGGATGACCCATCTTGAATCTGGATTGGCCTTGAGACACCACCAATGCTCTGAGTTGAAGAAACCACTCCTGATGAGATGGGGATCGTCTCCACTGTTGATCTCAAACCAACTGAAGTCATGGCTGAAGACATTGCGATTGACATCTCGAATTCCTTTTAACAATTATAAGACCAATTCCCACAGACGGCGCCAAATTGTTTTGGTCAAATTTTGGGATTTAACTTTAAGAAATGAAATTGGGTACAATGGAATGAAATTGTAAAGGATTCAAGAACAAGTAGACACGATAATTAACTAGGAAAGCCCTTGAACAACTTGTTCGCCGGCATAAAACCTCAAATATGGAATTTTATTAATAATGGTGAAGAACAATGAGAAGAATAAGAACAAAAGCTAAGAGTAATCGTAATGGTGTGTGTGTGCATTACAAATTGGGTGTAACTATTTATAAGGAGATGTTGATCCCAAACTAGCTAACAAAGCCTAAGATTTCGGGAAGTTTGTTGTGCCTCATCCGTTTATCGTTTGAAAATGATTTGACTGAGTCTCCTATTAGGTCATGCCTTCTTCGATCGTGTATCAGGGTCAGGGTCGTGTGTTTGTTGCCGAAAAAGTAGGGATAAGAGTACCTGTAAAACAAATGTGAAGATAGATCCAAGATGTTGGAGTCAAGATGTAGGATGTTGAGGCAGGTTGAAGTCTTCAAGATGTTGATGCAATGCAGATTTTATCCCCAAACTATATATAGGCTCAGTTGTAGCCTTCATGTCATTATGAATTAAATGAATAAATAAAAAAATCCATTTAAAAAAAAATAGTTGAGGTTAATTTTTTTCGTCATAGATTTTACCCTTATCTCACCCATACCAGCACAAAGCTTCAATAGTCAAAATTATTCAACTCGCGTCAATGCTAGCTAGGGGATTACATTGTACTTATAAGGATTCAAGTATTTTTTATTAAAAAAATGTATTTTTTTATATTAATTCATAATGTCATGAAAGATTATACAAATAACATACCAAAAGAATGTAAACAGTTTGATTAAAGATTGTAACATACTCCCTTCGTCCCTAAATCACTGTTCAACGTCGAAAAATAATATTAAATGAATGTGCCATTACTAGTGAAAAATCCACCTTTGTTAACTTTTATTTAAATGTTTTGCGTACCAGTTGAATCATATACTGTAAATATCAACTTCCTTAGTTTGCTCACAAAAGTATAAGACAGATCAGCCATTAAGAATTATCAAACAAATTTTTTTACATAAATCACAAGCCACAAATAGAGTGATAGATACAAAAACCGGTCGAGAATGATCGTGTGCAAGCGACACAAATCGAATTGTACAAGCCATCTGATGGAGGCTACATAGGCAAATGCTGCAGTTGATGGACAACATCCGACATAATGGGCCTCATCGATGGCACATGTCGAGTGCAAGCGTAAGCAAGATGTACAACATCTTCAATCACACCAACTTCAGGAACTTTAGAAGAAGAAGATATAAGAGGATCCAAAATCTCTAGGTAACGTTCAGCATCTACAAGAGGAGATGCCCAAGCAAGTATATTCTCCCATCCTCCATACTCATTAAATTTTACAACTGGTCTACGCCCACTAACGAGCTCCAATAAAAGCACTCCAAAGCTGTAAACGTCGCACTCTGTTGACACCTCGAATCTGTACAAAAACTCTGGGGCTTGATGCTCGTGGGACCCAGCCATTCTTGCACTTTCGTCAAGCCAGTCCCAGGGTACAAAACCGACACCCATTAGATGGGCACCAAAATCCTCATCAAGAAATACGTTGTTAGCACGGATATCTACATGAACAACTTCTGTACCCGCCGTCTCATGGAGGAACCTGTCATTTTTTGGTTATATTTAAGCATCATTTGGCAAAATAAACACCAATTCACACACACACAAGTTATTCAAATAGGTGATTGGGTCCCTCTAACTACACTGGAACCGTGACAACGCGAGTAATAAGCAGTAGTTTGTCTCTACAACAGCAACAGCAAAGCCTTTGTTCCAAAATGATTTAGGGACTTATGTAGTAAGTCTCTCTTCTAAACGGAGTACTAAGTAAAAAGAGAAGCCAGATGCCAGGAATGGTGAATTGGGCATGGCAAACTATGTATTTCAGCAGTGATGGAAACTGAGACAATTAGTTTCTACTAATAACGAATTCCACCAAAAGAGGAAAATAAATAATGAATTCTAAATCATAAAAGAAAAAGAAAATAACTCAAATCATTCAAGATGACACCCCCACTATCCCAAGTGAAGAGGCACCTGTTCTTTTTCAGGAAAACACCATTCACTAACATAATGCCTCTGTGGGGAGAATAATGTCAATAGCTGACTTCATGCTATTGCGACGTAATGAGTCCGTCTGGATATACCCTTATAACTAATGGACGATGCTAAATGAACCATTCCATAACAGAGGCTGAATTTAGCGGATCATAAGGAACAAGTCGTTAAAGAGAAAAAATCTCAAATGATATGAACATTTACCAAACTAAGACCATGGCACCAAGAAAGAGACCAGTTCTCTTCAATATGTTTTTTTACTTTGAAAAATGGAGCATCCATGAGTATAAAGAAAGAACATAATGAAACATAAAGGAAAGTTGAGAGTATTTGACTTACGCAATTCCCTGTGCAAGAGTGGTGGCAACTTTCATCCTCATGGCCCAATCCAAACTCGTGCCACCCATGGGAATATCGTGTAACCATCTATCCAGGGATCGATTTCCTATAAATTCATACACAATATAGCGATAACAATCGTCATGGAAACCACCTATCCCATCCATCAGATTAGGATGGGAAATCGTTTCAACCCTTCCAAACGCAGAGTAGAATTTATTTTCCGTCTGAATACTAGACCTTTTCAACCTTTTCACTGCCACCTTTGATCCATCAGGTAGAAGCCCACTATATGTACCACCTGTGTTGGCATCCTCAACAAGACAGTTTTCCTCACTAAAATCATTTGTAATTGACCTCAGTTCCTCGAGGGTAAATATTTTACATGATAAGGGAGCCGATGCAGATGCTTGATTCGATTGTTTACGAGCTCTTCTCCTACGACGGTCCATGTTCTGCACAGTTTCTTCTTCAACAAAAGGGTACGGTCATCTAGCGGTTCAACAAATCCTAAAAGAAGCAAATTACACGAAATGAAACATATCCCTTGAAATCGAGAGTTTCAAAATATATTTGCAATTCGAAATACACAAGCATACTCACAGACTGAGTGAGTGTGAGTGTGAGTGTGAGTGTGAACATACCACAAGAATATGGCGTAAAAGGTGAGCTTATTATGCTGCCAAAACTTCTCACCAAAGGTTACAAAGTCAAACAGTCTTCATCTTGAGAAGATGTTTCTGACTTGTTTAATTTTTCTTAAGTTCGCTGAGAGCCAATTTTGTCAGTTATTTTTTTTTTATTTCTGCTCAACATCAATGGATATACTCCCTCTGTCCCCGAATGATCTTCTCATTTCCCATTTTTCATTGACCAAAAAAATAATTCTCATTTCTACAATTTGGGCTTAAATGTGCATAAACACAACATGGCTAGTGAAGCAAATGTCCATATCCTTAAAAGGTTTGAATCGTCAAGTCAAATGTGAAGATCATTTTGGAACGGAGGGAGCATTAAACTCTAAAATTACAAAGATTTGGGCTTGAATGTGCATAAACACAGCATCGGGATATTGTCATTGACCAGCAAACAAAAATATCTAAAATTACAAAGATTTTTCTTCTTCGGTTGTGTTTGGCAACTAAATTCCAAGTTTTAGAATTGGATTTGAAGTTGATGGAGTTCAACTTTATCTTTAGATTCCAAATCCAGTGCTTGAAATTGATGTTGCCAAACATACTATCAATGATTTTTTTTAAAAAAAAAAAAAGTGATGAAATGAAAACTGGCGAGTGAGAATAGCTAAAATTACTAGTGCAATTGAAATTCATTGAGAGGAGAGAGTATATACCTCGGTTTAACTTCAATCTCTGGGGTTTAGATTGATTGGCGCCGGCGGTGAAGATGAGGCAAAATGGGCTCAATTTAAAACTTAAAGAGCGGGTAAGAAGACAAGGGAATGGTCGTTAGAGTAGAATTTTAAATTTGGGTCAATAGCGTCAACTTATTATATCTTCTTTTTCCTAGTGGCAAAATGATAAACACGCATTAGGTAGGGGTTGGTATTTCTTTAAAAAAAATAAAAAAAAAAAAAAAAAAGGTAAGGGGTTGGTAGGTTGAACTTGTGCAGTTAGTTCTATAATTATATCAGTCAAATTTATACAGTAGACGAGTTATGCTTTATAGCATTATGTTTGTATTAAAATGAATTTTTTTTCTACTCGTTTGTCGTGACTGATGATGGATGAAAAACTTACGGCGATGTCTGATGAATGATCACTTATTACTTATAGCTGATTGATAGAGTATTGTTTGTTTTGATTGTTCTAAATAACTTCTAAGATGTCATTAGATTGAATAAAAAAGAACAATAAAAATAAGAATGTTAGGGCGAATTGACATTGGTAGAATGAAAATGAAGGGGGAAATTTAATCCTTATCAGGTTTAGATACCAGCAGAGTTCCTTGTCTAAGAATTGCATAAGTTCGAAATAACGGAAGAGTCAGTCGAGCGGCCGCTCAATCACTCTTTTCAATCGAATAAGCCCTCCACCCAGTTGCTCTCAAGCTAAAAAAGAGGAACTCGCCCGAATAGTTGGAGTCCAGATCTCCTGTGCCACAGTGTGTGCCCCTCCATGTGCCACAAGTGACCCAACGGCTTTATGTTGATATTATCCAAGCATGTAAACGGTTGAGATTATAATGGCACAGGGAGGGGCA
Organism: Campanula takesimana; assembly: GCA_026119855.1. Classification (NCBI taxonomy): domain Eukaryota; kingdom Viridiplantae; phylum Streptophyta; class Magnoliopsida; order Asterales; family Campanulaceae; genus Campanula; species Campanula takesimana. The sequence continues at coordinate 3,384,624 of JAOWBW010000001.1, forward strand.
CACACTGTGGCACAGGAGATCTGGACTCGAATAGTTGGTCTGCTACGAGTAGTAGACAAATGTTATTGAACAAGGTAAAAATTTGGAAAAATATGATGTGCCTATTTTCCCCCTTTTTCAAAAGCTTCAATTGTGTGGCTTTGGCTTTTTACTTACTAGTATGTCACCCATCGATACTCGACGGGGCATCGTAGAGTCTATTAAATAAAAATTTATTTTTTTTGTGAAAATCTTTCTTTATGAAATTTTGGTTAATCTTAATTTCTATATTAGCTAATTAGAAAATGATTGGCAAATACCTTTTTTTTTTTCCATTTTTTTTTTTAGGCTAAGATTAAGAAACCTTAAATTTGTTCTTTAATGTGTTGTGAGTGTAAATAGTTGAGCAGAAGAGATAGTGAGGTAGAGTTAATTGATGTGAGTATGATATGTGGGTTTCATTAATTAAAATATTTATAAAAAAAAAATCTATTTTTAGATTTTATAATTTTTAATGAGATAGCTAAAATAGTACATTGAGTTAAGATGTGACTCCTACATTCAAACTGGAAAAAAAAATGAATGAAGAAAAGACGATTTGACTGAATCTTTTTCAAACCTGTTGATGAAAAAATAATTATTATCCTGAAACTCTAAAAATGTGATAGTATTTTAAACGATGCATCAGAGACGTTTAATTTATTTTTTTTAATTTTTGTATGTAAAAATTCTAAAATTTTATTAGTCATACTAAAAACCCATATATAGTTACTTAATTTCCAATAAGATCCATCAATAAGATTTATTGAATTGACCAAAATATATTTTTGTATTATGATATCAAGATTACCCTATACCACTGAAAGAGCAAAATATATCCTCCAAATTATGCATTTATAAGCACAAGCACTGTAAGTTCATATGAGAATATGCATCCGTCGCTAATAGTTAACTGTAAAATGATGAAGTAAGCAATTATAAATATGTTCAAACTCTAAATATTGACTTCCGCTTTATAATCTCATACTAATAATATACTCCGTATATGTGAATAATATTTCCATTTCAAAATAAAAATGATTTTCTTTTTGATTGAGAATAAAAAATTAAAAATATATTGAACATTCATTTTAAAACGGACGAAGTAACGATTAGAAATCCAAGCACAAGATAATTAGAATTATATTGTCTTAATCTCTTCTCAGCAATGGACGCATGCATATCACATTTTCACGCTATAACATTTAATCTCAACTTTTAAACAAAATGCGTCTAATGATTTCAAATTTTTTAACAAACCATAAATGTAAAATGCACTGATTAATTCAACGGAAAACAAATAACTACCACTTCATTTTTGTTTTTTCTTTCAAATCATCCAAACTGAAACCTTAAAATGCTAATCAATACTCCCTGAAAATAAGAATAAATGAAGACTATGAACAAATAAACATACACACTGTTAGTATATGTGACATAAACTTCAAATGCTCTAATGAGTTTGAACCCCAACATGATACCATATATATAGTCGATTGATCTTGGATGAATACAATTAAAAAAAAAAAAAAGGAATATAGTTTAGACAAATTTGATGGATCGCTGGCATGCCTTTGTGGCACCTAGTTAAGTTTTCATGGATTTGAAGAGGTAAATATATTTAAGTCAGATTCACTTCAACTAATTTAGATTTAAAATAAGTTTGTGATAAAGCAAATCTATAATGATTATATGTAGAGGTAAAACCAGTTTTAATGTGTAAGTGTGTAACTTTGCTTCTTTGCTTGTGACATGTGGCAGTTTCCACAATAAAGACATATTATTTCATTTTCTGTTTCTTTTGACGGCATAATTCTTTTCAAAATTAGCTATAGAATGTTAAAATTGTTGCGCCCCGTACCCGTGGTCCTACTTGGCCCCACGCTCGGGACACGCACGGAAGACGTCATAAAACATTTTAGGAAAAATTTTCGAAATCTACTTTCATAAAAGTTTCATATAACCAAAACACATTTACTTGAAACTTGACTTCAATTCCACACAAACAAACTTTCATAATCCAAAGTACTTAGCCATAAGGCTTACACACTTTACTTACAAATTTACAACTCACCAACATGTTCCAAAAATAGGTGATACAAGATGAAGTCACGGGTACACTACCCAAAAGGTTATACATTTACATAATGTAGCCTTTACATACCAAACTTACTTTCCCAAAATGTCTTACCCAAAATCACCACCTCGACGTCCTCCCTTGCAGTGGCCTATCCCCTGAGCTCTCCTTTATCTAAAACAGTAAACAAATAAGGGTGAGAATGAATCTCAGTAAGCTACTAAAATGCAACTACGTTACATGCTAAAATGATACTCGGAATTGAACAATGTCAATAAACATCCACATAGCACATAACATGAGAGGCTCCCTATCGCCAACCGTCTCATACCGGTTAGAAATAACCACCAACTCATCATACCACACATAAGGCGGAAATAAACACTCATACGTGGATACTGAGCCAAGGTTCTCGAATCAAACATATAACCATCTGAGAGGTATCAACTGAGCAGCACCAAAGGGCTGAAACCGGTTCATGAACCAAACAACAACAACAACAACAAGAGGGGGGAAATGACACATAGTCATAACCCAAACGGTGACTAAACTCACACAAGGGAGAGCTAGCCCAGACCCAATCCGTGGCCCAAGGAATGGGGTTTAAAATGGGAAACCAAATGGTAGAAGCCTTACAATGAACTTGGCTCGTGTGCCATTATAATCTCTACCACTGCCCGACTTTACAACAAGTGCCAGCTGGACTTCCAAACGAGCATAGTAATGAACACTTGCTTAAACAACAACCAGGGGCAATGATTCCAAAGTAGGGAATCAAGCCAAACATATCACAAAGATGAACCAATCCGACACACATCAAAAGATGTTCAACAATACCCCATGTAACACTTATTCACATTCCATAACACATTTGTTCACAAAGGAACCAATTTCAAACACTAGGGTGTTCCATAACAACCCTCTAGGTACTCTAGGATATCACCTAAGACCTAGACCAAGCTTGAACTTTAAATCACTTGAAATGGAACAACTCCATTTTTCAGCAACCCTGGGCGGTCGCCCACACCAGCCTGTGCGGCCGCCCAAAACACTCTGCCCCAAGACAAAAACCTTCCAGATAAGTGTGCGGCCGCACGCCCTATTTGGGCGGTCGCCCAACACACCCGCCAGGCCCAAAACTTGCTAATTTTACTCCCTTTGTTTCATCGTCCCAAAAGTATAGTACTTACATTACTAAAACGTTTGTAACACAACTTGGCTACACAACTCAACCTTTCAACCCATCAAAACCAACCATACCAAATACTCACTTTGTCCCAAAATTACAAGTATCACAAATATCATTCAACTCATAAAATTAACAAGTACAAGTATCAAGTATAACATATATGACCATTATAATATTTAAAGGGGAATTAGTAACTTACCTATTTCCGGAAAAAGTATCGCTGAAATATGTTTTGTTCGGGTAGAAATGACCTATTCAACGCCCTGATCATTTTTATATAATTAGATTTTAAAACGGATAAGTAAATAAAAAGAATTAAATCGAAATAAGTTGAACTTACCTTTTTCTCCTAACCTAAGTTGAACGAGGAAGAAAAGTTGCAGAGAAAAAAATAAAACACTGAGAGAGAGAGAAAGAAGATAACTTATAAAAAGGTTTTTTTTTACCCCATTTTCTTATTTTGGTTAACCAAGTTCCATTTTTAACACTTAACCCCCTAAAGTTATAATTTCACTAAGGACCCTAAAGTTTCAACTTAATCATTTAACTTCCTTAATCATTATTATTACTAACTAAGTAAATAACACAAATAATCAAGTAAGATGTGCAAATCATAACATATGATGCAACACATAAAATTCACACATAATGTCAAATTAAAATCCCCAAAAATATAAAATAAATAGGGACGGGTTTTTGGGGTCGTTACAAAAATTACTATTGACAACAATTTTAAATGGTGCATTAATTAGTGTTCTTTAAATTATATGTGTTAAATATATTCTTTAATTTTTTTTAGTTTGAAATATTCTATGTATTCAAACCTTTATAATTTAAGGTAAATTTCAATAAATTAAAATTATTATGAAATGATATTATTTGGGACAAAAGCACTAACCTTAAAATAAGCTAATATGAAGTGAAAAATAAGATCTATACCACAAGCTCAAAATATTAAAAAGCAATTATTCATATGTCTAAAGATAAATTATAATATATACTGTATATGAATTGGTTAAATATGGTAAAGAATCAAAGCTTTGGTGAGTGAAGGAGTATATGGAAAACAATGCAGTATAATTAAAAAAATATCAAATGCTCCCTTCATTTTGGAATCATAACTTCAATTTCATTTTCATGATCAATTTAATTAACTTTTGACTAAAATTTTTTACAAAAAACTATTTTATCAATATTTTTAATGACTATTAATGAATGTGTAACTTTGCTTCTTTGCTTGTGACATGTGGCAGCTTCTTGGAATTACACGTGGCTTCCTGTTAGAGCACCAAATATCTCTGCTATATTATATATATAGATTAGAAGTATAAATAGGGTTGGTACATGACTTTTGACTTATGATTCAATAAGTTAAAACAAACACTCTCATTTTCTTTATATTTTGAGATTAATGGTAAGCGTTTTTTCGTTAACCCAAATTCTGTATATAATGTACTCAGCGCAATATATGAGTGGGATTTTTTAAATGCTGGATTGAGGCAGTGTCCAAGTTTTACTTAGAGAGGATTCTGAACGTCTCGACATTTCAATTGGACATAGTGTTGTAGTAAGTTGAGTTAAAACTGTTATTGAAATTGGTTTAGTCTTCTGTAAAACGCATTTTTCCTAGTGATTAGAAAAAACATGTTTTTTTCTAATCATTTGGCACTCCTCAACACACTCGCTGGACCTTCGTAACACAGCAACTGGTCATCCAAAACATTATTTCTAGCTATCTATTAACACATCAACTGCTCTTCAAAATTCTTTTCAGAAAAAACATTCTAGCTATCTCTTTCAAAGGTCCTGGCTATCAATCTCAAAGGTTCTAGCTATGAGTCTCAAAGGTTCTTTTCAGCTTTTAAAAAAGTTTTTTTTCCTCACAGACGATGTTTGTTAAACTATATCCAGAAAACCTTATTATTTATATCCAGAACCTATTGCGCTTGATATCCAGAAGGTTTATTGGTCATGACCTTCTTCAAATGTGCTTGAAAATCATATCCAGAAGGCTTTATATTGATATACAGAACCGTTTGAGAAGTTTCGATTATTTACAAATTGCCACCGCGCTTTTTGAAAGAAGTTCCACATATTTACTAAAATGCCACCGCAACACGTTTTTTCTTGGGAATTACGTAAAACGCGTTTTACCCAAAATTTTGACATTAAAATTTGGGGTGGGCCTCTGACCTTTGTAAAGTGCCAATCTCTTATTAGTTGTGAATGAAAAAGAATTTATCGTTTCCTAAAAATAAATAACTATAGAATACATATCTTAGTCCCTCCGTCCCAAAACTTTTAGTTGCTTATTTCTGTTTTGAGCATCAAATACTTTTATTTATGAGCTGGACTACTATGCGACGGTCTCACCTTGTGAGACCATTCCCGCCATTTTTTATTTTTATTTATATTTTTATTTTTTTCCCCTACCATTTTTTGCTAGCCAGCAAAAGTAACACTTTTTATAAGGAAATGTAGGGTCAATTGCAATTTGGTTACCTGTGTTTTACAAAATTTTGCAATTGGTTACCAGGTTTGTCAAAGTTGCGATTGAGTTCCTGAGTTTACTGAACCGGAGCAATCACGTGTAAATTCTGTTAGTCAGTTAAGAAACTAACAAAATGGACATCATGTGCGACACACGTGATATCTCAAGGGGCATATACGTCATTTTGCCAAGAATTGAGTGGGTAAAAGAGGCAAATTACATATTAACAAATTAAAAAAAAACACAAAACTACTTCCCAGTGGTGAACTAGACGGATCTCAAATGAATCCACGACGACGACGATGGTGGTGACGAAGACGGCGAATCAGTCCACCATGCGCAGATGCAGTATTCGTCCAAAATCCGCTGCCGAATTTGTGGAGATCGCCAGATTCAAAGATCTCTCAACTGCTTTTACGGTTTTTCTCTTTCATCACTAATGTTGACATTTCTTAGATAATCTTGATTACATTGAGTTAACAACATGGGAAATTCACGAATTCGTTATCCAAGCGTTGGATAATTCAGGGAACTCCCATTGTTTGGGCGGCGATTACTTTGAATGTGACATTATTGTTTAGATATTACCAAGGTTTGAAGTTTTCTCCAGTCAGATTCGCGTTTGATAAATTGCTCCGCTCCGTTCAGATTAAGTTCAAGACCCAGATCAAATCAGGTACGAAAAACCCGATCCATTTCTCTCCGACCACTCAGCCACACCGGATCCGGCCTGACTCTCGTTCTATCCGCTTTGATGTCTCCTATTCCCGGGAAGGACAAGGAGGTGTTGAATTCGCCGCCGAAGACCAACCGCTTTGTGCCGCCCCATCTCCGGCCGGGATCTATCAAAGCTACTTCAAAGTCCTAACCGCCGTCGTTCAATTTGGGCGCCGTGCATAGCCAGATCGGTTTGGGTTACAATCGTTCAACGAGTGAGGGGCGGCGGCAGGCGTCACAATTGTTGACGATCATGGCTTACTTTTATGGTGGAAACAGTAATGGAGGTGTGAAGGGCAAAATTCAGCTGTTTAATCAACTCAAGAATGAGGCGGTGGTAGAGGGAATGGATGTTTCTAAGGGTGGTTGCCCCCTTTCTGCCGCCGATGATTTCTCCGATTTGCCTGCCTTTTTCTTTAAAGATCAACAGCCCTTTTCTGTGTAAACAGAGAGAGAGAGAGAGAGAGAGATACAGATGGGAATAATGTTTCTTTGTTATGAACAGAATCAGAAATAAGAAAGAAAAAAAGTAATGGAGGTGAGAAAATGTTGACATTTTTACCCTTGTTTAAAAGACACGTGAATGGCACATGGTGAGATTTTGTTAGTTTCTTAACTGACTAACGGAATTTACACCTGATTGCTCCGGTTCAGCAAACTTAGGAACTCAATCGCAACTTTAACAAACCTGGTAACCAATTGCAAAATTTTGTAAAACACAGGTAACCAAATTGCAATTGACCCGGAAATGTAACACTTTTTTCTCATATGTAACACTTTTTTTTCAAAATGTAACACTTTTTGTAAGGAAATGTAACACTTTTTTCTCATATGTAACACTTTTTTTTCAAAAAAAAAAGCTATTTATATTATTTTGCGAAATTGATGTTACATCTTACAATAAAGTGTTACTTTTTTAAGACCAAACTGTTACTTTCTTTATAAGAAAGTGTTACATTTTCTAATCACAAAAAATTATTTATATTATTTGCGAAACTGCTGTTACATCTTACAATAAAAAGTGTTACTTTTTTAAGACCAAACTGTTACTTTCTTCATAAGAAAGTGTTACATTTTATTATGATGAGCAGCTCACTTGTTTTGTATGTTACAAAATATTTAAAAAAAAAAAAAAAAAAAAAAAACATACCATGACCTATGTAGTTTTATTCGTCTCGTCGAGACGAACACAACGGTATTTTTTTAAAAAAAAATCGACTTCAAAACTCAAGATATAGCATTTTAAAATTATTGGAGGTTTTTTTTTTTTAACAAACACGTCACAGCGTGAGACGGTCGCATATAAGTATTGTTCTTTATTTATTACCCAAAATGTTTAATTTTCTCTCTCAGCCCCCTCCCAACAACTATCCACTATCTCTTTTTCTCTCTCGTTTCCACTCACAAACACTTTTTTTCATAATCTCCAAACACTTACTTTTTTCTTAATCTCCGCTTATTTAATTTTAATAACCAAAATTTTGGAGGGAATACAACCTTGTACAAATTGGCGCCCATCCCCTAACTCTTGTTTTTCCTTGCATAACCGGCGACTATAGAAAACGACTTGATCCTTACAAGTTACACATACAAATCATCTTACAACATTTTACTGAAATCATAACATACACTAATTGTGTTACCGAAAAGTAGTGACAAGCTGCGTGAATAATTTTTCACCCAGAATCAAGAAATTAAATGTTAAGCAGTAAATTCAAGAAACGGGTAATCGGTGTATCCAACAATGGGATCTGAAATATAGAAAGTGTTGCGATTATACTTATTAAGAGGCGCATCAATCTCGAACCGTTTAGGCAAATCCGGATTCGCCAAGAACAACCGTCCATATGCAACCAGATCCGCATGATCGTCATCAATAACTTTATTACCATCGTCTCTCTTATAACCACCGGCACTAATAAAAGTGCCACTAAATGCCTTCCTCATAGGTAGACTAGTGTAAGGCGTTTGAAATATCTCCCCAACTTTAACCATCCTCGGTTCAATCACATGGAGATAAGCAAGATTGTACTTGTTTAGTGCATTAGCCATGTAACCGCCTAGAGCCTCGGGCTCAGTGTCGCCGGATTCCAAGTAATCCGCAAAAGGGGATAATCTCATTCCAACTCTATCTGCTCCGATTTCATTTGTTACGGCTTCTACTATCTCTAGAGCGAATCGGCACCGGTTTTCTAGGGTTCCGCCGTACTCGTCTGTTCTGTCATTGACTCCGTCTTTCATGAACTGGTCGATTAGGTAACCGTTTGCGCCGTGGATTTCAACTCCGTCAAACCCTGCTTCGATGGAGTTACGTGCAGCTCGCCTGAAGTCGTTGATAATGGCCGGGATTTGGGTTGTGGATAGACTGCGAGGAGGAGACCAGTTTCCGCCGTCAAGGTTAGGTGTGATTCCTTTGTTGGTACTTGAGATGGGGGCTTCACCATTAGGTTGATAATCTACACAAATTAACCAGAGTAAGATTATCATTGTATCCTTTATTTTATTTTAAGAGCTTGTTGTTATGCTGTAAATAAATGCAGTCGCATTTCCTTTTCAAATTTGTGCCAAGATGAAATGAATTGAATAATAGGTGCCGAATACCGTGATAATCGTACATCTTAGAGAAATAATGTGAAACAAAATGCATTATTCTTGTTTTTGTTTTTCTTTTGTATGAAACAAAATGTATGTATTTCATATGTGAACTGGAAATACAAATCTGAATAAATTGACACATGTGTCAATATTAGTTATATACTCCCTCCCTCCGTCTCACTCACTTGAGACTTATTTCCATTTTGGTCCGTCCCACTTGACTTAAGACTCCCCAAAATGGTAACCTTTTTATAATTTTATATTCAATATACCCCACTCATTTATTCTCTCTCTTCATTTTTCACCACACAATTTATTCAACCAACCTACTATTAACCTCACTCGTTCTCTTTCTTCATATTTTACCACACAATTTCTTTATTTTATTTTTTTTCCTTAATTATTGTGTCCATCTCAAGAGTCTCAAGTGAGGTGGGTCAGATGGAGTACGCAACAAATGCGGTTAGTTGAAAAGGACTCGCAAAAGTGGAGTTGGGAAATCACAAAACGAATCTCATAAAACATTTTTTTTAATTTAAGTTCCTTTCAAAGCATATAAATTATCAAATATTTATTAAGTGGGTAAAGAAAAAGCTCAAGTCTCTCTCCAAGTTGAATATATTCCCAACTGTCTTTAAATGTATATTTTAAAATATATTATTAAATGAAATAATTGTTTCTTAAAAATTATTGACTGGAGATACATTTTCACCTTAATAATTATATTTAAGCGTCCAATCTAGAGACAAATGGACTAGTATAATTTGTTATTTAATAATAGAAAAAGCTGTGGGGATCAACTAAAATGACACCCCTGAAAAAAAAAATGACAGACAAATGGACTAGTATAATTTGTTATCCAATAGTAATAGAAAAAGTTGTGGGGATCAACGAAAATGACAGACATTTAGTATTAATTATATTTTTTAAATTTAAACCAATAAAATAAAAAGTAAATCTACTTTTTTTTTATTGCAATGGAGCATAATGCATTAACACAAATTTTGTTATTTTTTCAACATAACAGAATACAAAATCACTCTTTTACAAGTTAAAAAACGGTTCAAAAGTTATAAAACCCGATTTCAATGTAATGTAGTAATGAATAATACTCCCTCTGCGCCCCAGAATGATAATCCTCCTATTTTCATGGGTTTTACGAAAGAACTTTGAGTAATAATTAAAGCTACTTTTAATTATTCTAATGAAATTTTAAATTGTTCTTGATACACCATTATAAATACTATTAATATCAATTTTTAGATTCACATTAACATAATTATAAGTAGCATTTATAACTGCTCAAAGTTCTCTCGTAGTAACAACAAAAAAAGGTGGACTATCTTTCTAGGACGGAGGGAGTATTGTTTTTTCAAAGAGTTACAAAAAAAAAAAAAAGGCTTTTCATAACTCATGCATTACAAACATACGAGACAAAATATAGTTTGAAATGCCGCAATTAGAAACTAATGTTTTAGTTATCAAAATTGATAGTCAAAGTAAGAGGCTTACCATTATTGGAGGCACGACCAACGTGCCAGATTTGACAAAAGAAGACACCTCCCTTGTTGTGAACACCATCCACAATTGGCTTCCATGCTTCTACTTGCTCCTTTGTCCATATCCCTGGTGTATCTGGGTACCTTTTTTTACTCAAATAATTTACAACATTAAGGAAAATATATATATAAAAAAAATAATCAGTAAAATCTAATTACTCCAAAGAGGGAAAGTTGAGGTGTTACCCACCCTTGGGCGGTGTCGGAAACACCGGTGGCTTCAGTAATAAGGAGGCCACCGGGGGTGGCTCGTTGAGAGTAATACAAAGTAGCGTGTGGTTGAGGTAGGTTGCCATAAGATCTGTCTCTTGTTAACGGCGCTAGAACAATTCTGCATTCCCAAACATACATAACAAAGTATGCTTGTTTTAGTTATAAGTAAATATAAATGAAAGATTAAGAGATGGAGTTAATTAAATTACAAACCTGTGAGAGAGGTTGAAGTTGCCCATTTTGTAAGGAGTGAGGAGAGGAATGGGGTTGGGTGTGTTTGCTGCTGCTGCTGCCATTTCTTCTTCTTTTGCTGCTATCACTAATAAGATCCTTATTTGTGTCAACTCAATGGCCTTTTATCATGGCATTTATAGCCGCATATCCATCCATGTGCTTTTGCAAGATTTTATCAAAACTCACCCCTTGTGTTTCGAATTATTTTATCCCCACCCACTCTCTTGAAGATTGTAATGTAATCTTGTTAGGCCCCACAACTAGTCTCAAATACACCATCTCATCTCTATTAAATTAAAAAGAAGAAAGGATTTGAAAACTAATCACATCATTGACTTTGAATTCAGTGCACTTGGACTACTTTTAATTACAACAATTTTTATTAGTTACTCCCTCCGTCGTGTCAGAGAGTGTGTCCACCCTTCCATTTGCACAGAAACCCAAAGTAAGTGTTCGCCTTTCCATATGCACGAAAACCCAGAGTAAGTGTCTGCATTTCCATTTGCACGGAGATTAAGAAATAGTGGAAGTGATGAAAGTATGAAAAGTGAGGTAAGAGAGAAGGTGAGGTAGGGAATAGTAAGTTGTTGATGTTGTGAGTATAAAAGTAAAGTACAGGACAGAATGAGTGGGAATAATAGTAAAAAATTATTTGTTATTTTAGGAAAGTGACACTTATTCTAAAACAGACTAAAAAAAAGGTGGACCCTTATTCCGGGACTGAGCGAGTAATATTTAACAAGTAATTTTGCTAAGAAAATCATACTCTGCTTGTGTATGCAATGAGGTTTGCATCTACCAACTTTAATAAGTGAAGATTAAGACCCACAAATATGTTCATGTATAGGATTTTGTTTTCGAAAGAGGACAAAAAATAATCCCGGCCTATACGCTTGGGGACAAGTAATTTTAAATTGATAATACGGGTCCTTAATGACTGATATCAATCAAAATCAAAATTGATTTTATGAAACGTAAATGACATCATTCATGATGTCGGTCTAAATCAAGTCTAAATCTTGTTTCAGCTTTGTACCCTCCCGTCCAAAATAACTGTCTCTTTTGGTATTTGCACAACTCGTAAGAAATGCAATTATTATCATGATTAGTGACAAAAGTTTCAACTTTACCCCTATTAAGTGTGCAACTTTCTTACATTAATGTCTCACACTAAGATAATTAATAAAAGAGAACAAGTTTCAATGCAATGATAAGAGTGACATTTAGCTCAAAAGTGACAATTATTTTGGACCAAAATTTTGATCCAAAAGTGACCATTTTTTTGGATCGGAGGGAGTATATCACTTGTATGCCATTAATGACTTAACGGCTCACCATCATCAAAAAGATCATCAGACCCTAAACACCATTCAGATTGTTTGGGCTCCTCAAGTGATCAATTTCAATTAGGTGTAAATCTATTCAGTGAAAATTACAACCTAATCCCTCATCCTAACTGAAATTACCACCTAATTCAATGTCATATTTTCATTTACCATCTAGTCCAAGCTAATGCTTATATTTACCACCTAGTCCATTAAAATTATTAAATCCCGAAATTACCCTACTATAAATAAAACCCTGCCCCCTCCTCCCTTGCAATCAGTCACACGCACGCCCCCTTCTCTCTCTAACCCGGAGACCTTTCTCTCACTACTTCCTCTCTCTACCCTAACCCCCTCCCGCGACCCTCCGATCCCATCCTCCGGCGACCCCTCCGCTCCCCGTCCTCCGGCGACCTCCCCCTTCACCGGCCACCCCTTCCCTTAGCTAACACACCGGCGACCATCCTTCATCTACTATAAACTCCTTCGTCCCCGTTTCCACCCCCGGTAAACCCTCTCTCTAATTTCTCCGGCGACGGCGCCTCTGAGTGTTGCTACTCCTTCTCCAGATCCAGTGACCGCCGGTGAATCAGATTCGACCCCCTTTATCTTCTCCGGCGTCACTCCTTCCCTGACAACATTGACCGGAGTTTTTAGCCTCTGATTGTCGTAGATTTGGCATTTCAAGCCTCTGTCCATCGTAGATCCGCCGTTGACTCTGTCTTCAAACTCCGGCTGCAAATCCGGCAACGTTTTCCTACTTCGGTGACCCAAGTCAACAGATCTACCTCCTTCCATCGTCGTCTCCAGCGCCGGTATCACCTCCGAAATCCTATCACCCTTCCTAATAGATTCTGATCGAATCTCTTGTGATATAAAAGCAAGAATAAGTATCAATAGAGTCATGAAATGGTGTTAGTGTAGTTGATTGTGGCTGTGTTGAAAAATCTTCAATTTCCACACATTGCTGAGTTGAAAATCAAGAAGACCTGATTGAATTGTTCATTTTCAGGATCATGAGCTCACCTCAATATTTGTGTTGCTTGAATGCGATTTTTGGTGATTTAATTTCCCTTGTAGAAACTTCTAGTTAAAAATCTTGAGGTGGTTTCAAGTTGGATTGGATTTTATGTCCCTAAAACAATGAGTTTGCTGCTTATTTTATTTTTCTATTTTTGATCATCATTATTTGATTTTTTTTGTTTTATTTTACTTATGGAAATTCTAGCTCTGACTCTGAGTTCAATAATATGATTTAGATGACAATTGTGAACTTAGTAATTTAGATGACAAATGTGAACTTACTGATTAGTTCACAGTTGTTTAGTCACCGGAGTTGGTGGTTGCCAGAGTCGATCGTGTTCTTAAGTTTAATTGACAACTTTGAACTTACTGATTAATTCACAGTTGTTTGGTCGCCGGAGTCGATTGTGTTCTTAGTAGTTTAGTTGACAACTGTGAACTTACTAATTAGTTTAAAGTTGTTTGGTCGCCGGAGGTGGTCGTTTTATTAGTAGTTTAGTTGAACTTACTAATTAGTTCAAAGTTTTTTAGGAACAACTGTGAACTTGTTGTTAGAACATCTGTGAACCTGTTCTTGGAACAAGTGTGAACGTGTTCTTGCAACAAATGCGAACTTGTTTTTGGAACAAGTGCGAACTTGTTATTGGAACATTTGCGAACTAACAATTGCGAACTTACAATTGTGAACTTACAATTGTGAACTTACAATTGCGAACTCACAACTGTAAACTTGTTCTTGAAAAAAATAGTAATTTTTTTCATTTTGAAAAATGTGAATTTGTTCTTGGAATAACTGTAAACTTGTTCTGGAACAACTGTGAACTTGTTTTTGAACAACTGTGATCTTGTTCTTGAACAACTGTGAATTTGTTCTTGATTTTTTTTTTAAATGTGAATTTGTTGTTAAGAGCTGTTAATTTATTCTAGTAGAAAATGTGAAGTTGTTTTTTAATAAAGAATGATTATTTTTTTCAAAAAAAAAATGGACACAGGAAAATGGCCGCCGGAGGTGGTCGTCGAAAAATGGTTGCCGGAGGTTGTCGCCGGAAAATGGTCGCCGGAGGTTGTCGCCGGAAAATGGTCGCCGGAGGTGGTCGCCGGAAATTGTCGCCGGAAAATGGTCGCCGGAGGTGGTTGGGATGAGTGGTCAAAGGTGGTCACGGTGGTTGGGGAGAGAAAGTGAAATGATGGAGGGAGTGGCATTAATGTAATTTTTCATTATTTATTAAGGGCATGAGTGTCTTTTTATTATCCCTTGGACTAGGTGGTTATATTGCAAATTCCTTGTCCTAGGTGGTAATTTTGATTAGTATTAGGGACTAAATGGTAGTTGCCCCATCTATTCAAGATAAAACAAAAATGAGTTGACCAAATCGTTTTGAACATTACAAGTTCGAATAATGAGACTTGTTAATTAAGTTGCAACTTACAGATTCATTTGAGCATCAGAGAGGCTATGTTGTGTAGGTGATTTTAGTGTCATCAGCTATTTTATGTAATTGTGATTTACTAGAGACCAATGCCACTAATTTGTGGCCAATAATATTTGTTTTTTATTAATGACACTACCGTTACCTTTATAGTGTCATTTTTTGTAAAATGACAATAAAAGAAGGAAAAAATGCAAAAAAGTACCTGAACTATTGGGGTTGTTTGGATTTAGTAACTTATCTCTTTTTTGACCCATGAAAAATATTTTAACTTTTTTTTGTGCAGCGGAGGTACCTATTGCTCACGCCGTCCAGTTTTTGCCGTTAGTCACTCATGTCTCACGTGACCTTTTTTGAAGGGTAAACTGGAAATTCAAGGGTGAAGAGCATTTCAAAAAGACAAAACTGCCCCCGCCCCTCAAAACAAAACCCTAACCTAACATCCCCTCCCTCAATTTTATCTCATCCTTCTCTCTCTCTAAAACGCACACGATGTTCTCTCTCTCTCTCCGGCTACCTCTTTTTTTCCCGGCGGCGGCTCACACAATATTCCGGCCACTCACTTCTCCGTCTCCGGCACTCCTAAACTCTCTCCAGTCCACTGGTGCTCTTCTTCTCCGGCTCCGGCGCATAAGCACTTCACACCCGCCGTCGTCCATCTTGTTGCCGTCTCACACCCGCCGTCATTTTTCTTCTTCGTTGTCGCCTCCTCGCTCCAGATCTGAACCCCACCATCCTTCCAGCACCTACGAGCTCCGCCATCTCCTTCCCTTCGGTCTTATTTCTGCGTCCACTCTTTTTCTTTGGCGTGTGTACATGTGGGTCTTGTGTTTGAGAGCATAAATCAGATCTGGTTTTTACTTTTCTTTGTGTAAATCAAATTTGGGTTATGCTCAATTCCTTTTACTCTTTCAGTTGGTGGAGGTGATTGGAATTATGGTTTGAATTTGGAGTTGGTTTTGATGATGGTGGTTTACATAGGAAGCATTGATTTTGACTCCTTTTATTATTTTTGATTTGTTGCAGAACGAGAATTAAGGATTTGGGTGAGTGATTTGTAATTTCTGATTTGGGATTTGTTCATTTAAAGGATGGTGGTGGTGATGGTGGGTGGTGGCGGCGGTGCTGGTTATGAGGGGTGGTGGGTGTTGGTGTTGGTTATAACATTTTTAATGAAATGGTTAATGAAAATTAAAAATTAATTGCCTAAATGAAAATGAAAACTAGTTATCGGAGCCGATAGGAAAAAGTCAATAGTTTAGGGGCATTTTAACAATTTAACGATAAGAAATTGGAGGAGGCATTGTGTTTTGAGCTTTTTGCCCCTAAAAGTAAGTCATGTGTCATCGCACGTGCGTGGTTAACGGCAAAAACTGGACGGCGTGAGTAATAGATACCTCCGCTGCACAAAAAAAAAAAAAAAGTTAAGGTATTTTTCATGGGTCAAATTCAATGCCACTATAAAACAAATGCCATTACATAAAGATATAGTGTCATTTATTTATTTAATTTAATGCCATTAACTTGATGCCACAAAAGCCCATTTTTCTTGTAGTGATTGGAGGTGTCACTGGAGATGAAACCAAGAGGGAATCACTGGAGACCTAGAAGAAGAATAGAACATGAATAACATCAGTTCCACTCGATATAATTGAAATATATCAGCTAACGATTTTGTCTGCCAATAAAGGGTATGATCATCTAGAGGTTGCAAAAATCCTAAAAGAAGTAAATTTTAATTAATTCTTGCATGTGTTTCGATATATCTCATCAATTAAAAGTTTAGAGTTTTTTTTTTTTTTTTTTTTTGTATGAATTAATATAGAGATTTTTCCATCATAGATTTTACCCTTATCTCACCCATAACTGTGGAGTACAACAACACGAAGCTTCAATAGTCAAAAACTCTCAAAACTCGAGTCAATGCTAGGGGAGAGTAATCTGCTTTTCTGCCCCTCGTACTATGGCCCCAACATCAATTTGACACTCGTACTACTGAAACAACAAATGTATGATGCGTACTATAGTTTTATTAGCAAAATTAACCAATTTACTATTCAGTTGTTAACTTTTTCTAACACACGTTATTTTTTCTAACGAGCATTAAATTATTTTAACGAATGTTAAAAATTTATTTTCGTCAGTCTTTTTCCGACGACCATATCTCCCTCTCCGGTAAATATTTTTCAGATCTCAACGGTCAATATGTGCGCCTAGGTGTCGCGAACCTTCTCCAGAAATTTGAAGGCGATCCAACGGTTAATGAATCGGTAAATTGATTTTTTCTGGACCAGACCGGGAAAGTGACGGGATTCGGTTTTGCTTCGATTTTTGGCCTTTTGGCCGGAATTTTCCCAGGTTTTCTTGCTCTTGGCCGGCGCCTAGGTTTAGGGTAGGTGCGGTCATGGCTAAGAAGGGGATTGGTACAGCTTTTTTGGCGTGGAAGGTGTAAATGGGAGCTCAAATCCTAATTTGCAATGAGGGGGGTCGATTGGTGTTGGAGATGCTTCTAATCCATCAATGGTGGAGTTGGTTGGGTGGAGTGGTGACTGGTTTGTGGCGGTGGCGATGGGGCGGTGTTGGGTTGCGAAGGGTGGGGTGGATGTTGGGTTTGGGAAGATGATGGAGATAACAAAAGTTAATTTTGTTAACATAAATTATTAACATCCGTTAAAATAAATTAATGCTCGTTAGAAAAATAACGTGTGTTAGAAAAAGCTAACAACTGAATAGTAAATTGGTTAATTTTGTTAATAAAACCATAGTACGCATCATACATTTAGTGATTCAGCAGTACGAGTGTCAAATTGATTTTGGGGCCATAGTACGAGGGGCAGAAAAACATATTACTCGCTAGGGGATTACATTGTACTTATTAGATGGTAGAAGTCTTTCAATCCAAAAGGAGTAAGGATCCAAGTCAAATGACATAGCAAAAGAGTGCAAACAATTTGATTAAAGATTGTAACATACTCCCTTCGTCCCTAAATGGTTGTTCAAAGACAAAAACAATCATTAAGGATATAAATGAACGTCACTAAAAGTGCTTAAAAATCAACTTCCTTAGTTTGCTTACAAAAGTATAAGACAAACACTCATTCAGGGCCGTTGAGAGTACATCTAGTCACCAGCAACTCCGATTTTTTATAATGAATTGATTTCTCTGTGTACGTTAGCACTGTAAGTGCATAACGTGGTGATACCACAAGTGCTGCCAACACTGTCCCAGTGATACCCGACGGACTGCTGGGATTATATTTGGATATTTGCTTCATAAATAATTGCTGTACTAATGTCTAATATTGTTGCAAGTTTAGTGTTTATTGTTGGTCCAATTTTCAGATATACTATGGTTGGGATGCTAGAATAATGCAAGGAAGTTAAAGAAGAGTTATGGATAAAATGAGATTTTATCCATAAACATGTGGGGATTTAATTCACAACAAACACATGGGACTTGACCCATTCAAAGGCTGAGTTGTTGATCAAAAAGGTACAAGGCGTTCATAGCATGAAGGTACAAATCGGGTATGCATGGACTTGGGCACCAAGAATTAGTTCCTACATTTTAGGAAATGTGGAAAATAACCTCCCCAAGTTCGGTCACTCCACTCCACCTCTCTACCACGTTTTTGCATCCTCTCCAAGCCATTATTGGAGTATTCCCCAAGTTCAAGAAGCACTATAAATAGCAAGAGGAGGTGAAGATGAAAGCACGGCAAACACAACACTTGAAGCAAATACACACACTCTCCTCACAAGAAAGTCTTACACATTCCTTAGTTCCTTATAAATTCCCAAACACATTTATATTCTTGTATCGAGTATTATAAGTGTCTTGGCTAGGTTAGGATTCTGTGTATTAGACTTAGTCGTTCCACAAAGCTTTCATTGTAATAGCATTAGGGAACTCTCGGCCTTGTACTTCATTTCATATTATTTAGTAAAGGTCTCGCCTTTTGAGGCATCCCTCAAGATATATAATTTATATATCTTGAGAAAAATAATTCTTGTGTTGATTTTTCGCTGCAAAATCTTTTCAGAAACTGTTTTTTTTTCGTGTGTGTTAAGTGTTGCCAGAAGTGATATCGTTGCAGTGACAACACTTTTGATATCATTTCCTTTCTGACTTAAGCCTTGACCCTGCTTTTTCAATTGGCACCAGAGCTGGTTACTTGATATACTAAGTACTTCGGTCCAGTGTGTCATGGCTTATGATCCTGCAAATCCATATCTTGAGAGACTTTATATTCTTCTTGGCTCGAATCATACTTCCCTTATGAATAGTGAGGAAAGAGAGCTAGAAAACATTAAAGAACGTGATCAATCAGCCATGTTGACCATGGTTTTGGAGCACTCAAAGTCAGATTCAGAAAGTGTTGCCAATAGTGTTACCCAGAGTGCGATAACACCAAGCCCAACACCCAGCAGGTATAATCCTTCTAAATTTTCTGAAGATTTTTGCTTTCATGGTTCAATTAATGTTGATGCGGGAAGTCCAGATGAGGAGGATTTAAGCAAGGATGAGCTCATTGATGGGTTAAAAGATCTCTACAAGGTGTTGTTTAAAGAATGGAAGAAAGAGAACAGTATGGTAGCGATCTTAACCAAAGAAAATCATGAGCTAAAAGACTCTTTGACTCGGTTGGCGGTGCAATTCACAAAGTTGGATGTTGAACTTGTTAAAGTCAAGTCCAAGTTGAAGCTAGCCGAGACCACCTTCAAAAAGCTCAACACGAGGTTCTCAAAATTGGATGAAATACTCGACTTGAGTAAGTCTCTCAAAGCAGGTATTGGGTTTCAAGACTCTCTTGATAAAATCACTTCTACCTTATTGAATGAAAATTATGAAACATGTTTTGTAAAAGAACATGAAAAAGTAAAAAGTAGTTCATCAAGTGATATTTCTGATCAACCGTGTGTGTGTGTGAATACTATCACATAACTGGACAAAGTAAATTTGATTGTTTTACTCTCAAAAAGAAAAATTTTAGTCCACATGTGTTATCTCAAGTGTTACCCAACACTCAAGACAACACTGGTAATCAGAAAATCAAAAAGTCTAAAAAGAAATTTTGGTTTCTAAAATCCAATCATAAATGCAATGTTGTATTTGCTTCTTTGAGGACTAACATTTCAGGTTCATGGTACTTTGATAGTGGTTGCTCACATCATATGACGGGAACAAAAGTGTTTTTGAAAGACTATGAATATATCCAAGGTGAAACGGTGACATACGGAGGTGGAGGAAAGAGTAATATAATAGGGAAATGGACACTTGATGTTTCCGGATTCACTGCCTTAAAGGGTGTCTTGCACGTTCATGGATTGGTTGCTAATTTAATTAGCATTGGCCAATTGTGCGATGACAACTTGGAGGTAAAATTTAATAAAAATACTTGTAAAGTTTTTGATAACACTAACACTTGTGTAATGTCAGGAACTAGATCAAGTGACAATTGTTATCTTGTTGAAGATAAGCAAGTATGCAATTCAGTTAATATGGATGCCACAATTTTGTGGCATCAAAAGTTGGGACATGCCCCTTATGGAAACTTGAAGAAAATTTTCCAGTTTGAGGCTGTCAAAGGAGTCCCCAAACTGAATCTGAAGAACAAAATTGTGTATGGGGACTGCCTTAAGAGTATGGAGACTCGTGTTACCCGCAGTGTTACCCAACACCAGGAGCAACACTTCGGGACAACACATTGTTTTCAGCTTTTGCACATGGACTTGATGGGTCCAATTGAGGTAGAAAGCCTGTGAGGTAAGAGGTATGTTTTTGTTATAGTTGATGATTTCTCTAGGTTTTCTTGGGTATATTTCCTAAGAGAAAAATCTAAAACTTTAGATAAATTTAAACTCTTGCATTTCAAAATCAAAAACATGTTTTGCTCACCTATTTTTTGTATAAGATCCAATCATGGAAAATAATTTGCAAATGTTTCCTTTTATACTTTTTGTAAGAACAAAGGGATACACCATGATTTTTCGATCTCTAAACCACATGGTGTGGCTGAAAAGAAAAATAGGACATTGCTTGATATGGCCCGTGTTATGCTGTTCTCTAACAGGATTTCAAAAAGATTTTGGGCTGAAGCTTTGAGCACGGCTTGTCACATTTCTAATAGAGTCTTTCTAAGACCTGGTTTAACTATGACACCCTATGAGATTTTGAATAGGAAGAAACCACGTGTTCATTACTTCCATGTGTTTGGGTGTGTATGTTATATATTAAAAGACAGGGATCGCTTAGCTAAATTTTACTCTAAGAATGATAAAGCAATTTTTCTTGGATATTCTCATGACAATCTTGCATATCGAGTCTATAATTTAAGATTGGGAACTATTCAAGAATCTGTAAATATTGTTTTTGATGATCTGTCAAGTGTTGCAAATGAACCAGGTGCTTATCCTCGTTTGGTACTGCTGGAACAACCTCAAAGTGAATTTGACATTTATGTTGGACCAAGTGTTGACATAAGTGTTGGACCAGAAGTCAGTCCAGTTGCAGAAAATGAACATAATGAGGACTCCAATAGAGTTGATGATCCCGTCAGAAGAGATCCCCCTTTGAGGATTCAAAAGAATCATCCTATATCCCAAGTGATAGGGAGGTTAGACGAAGGGATACAAACTAGACGTAAGGAACCGGTTAATTATCGAGACATGGTTAGGTATATTAAGGTAAACCATTCATGTTTTCTTTCTAAGCTTGAATCTGAAAATACTTTGAAAGATGAATATTTGATTCAAGTTTTTAACCATAAGAGATTTTCTAACTTGAAGAAGTCTCTTGTTCCATTTCTTGTTTAAACCCCTTGGATCATCTTTGTTGTTGTACAATATTTTAATTTTTGAAAAAAAAAAAAACCGTTTTTTAGTTTTTTTCTATTTTCGTGTTTTAAGCCCTCGCGGCGGCACATGCTGACCTTTTTGTTTCGGTAGGTTTATACTTGGTTAACATGTTTGTCAAATCCCCTTTGTTCTAAAAAGTGACAAAGTCACTAATGTTTTGTGATGAAATAAAAGGCAAAAGGCAAAAAGCACTTGTAGTATTTCCTAAGTAACTCGGGGCACGGTGTTCGCTGCGACGATGCACTCTTGCCAAAGGGAGATACTATCTAGTGATTTCGTACTAAGTATTAGGAACATGGAGTTCGCTGCTACAGTGTATCCTACTTGAAAGGTACAAATCACTAAAGTATTTTTTACACTTTATAAGGACTCGGAGCACGGAGCTCGCTACTACGATGCTTCCTTGTAGATAAAGAAGTGTAAATTATGCTTATATTTTAAAGTGCTTAAAGATGAAGAACAAGCTTATATAGTGTTAACTTCAAACATGTAATTAAGGCTTGCTATGCATCAAATGTTTGAAGATGAAAAGCTTGTTTCTTAGCCTCAATTGCTTATTATAAAAAAGCCTAACAATTTGCCTCAAGTGTTTATTATGAGGATTGTTTTGCGTTAAGTTTCTTAAAGTGAAAATTTTATCAAGGGGATATTTGACTTATATGTTTTCCTAAATGTTACCATCATTGCCGATAACACATTAGTATGTGATACATTATTTTTTTATTCATTTCTTTTTTCGGAAATTAATAGTTAATTTTTGAAAGTCCGAAAGTCCTTTATAATTTGTGGATTTTTTTTTATTTTCAAAAAGTCTTTATTAAATTCCTTTTTATTTTCTTTTTGGTGAATCTGGTTAAGTAACTTCATCTCTAAAAGTTTGGAATCAAGTTTCAAATCAAACTCAAAAATTAGGGATGTAGTCACATAGGCCGAATTATCCAACATTATTTTCTTTAATTTTTTTTTCCGTTTATTTTCAAAAAAAAAAAAAAAAAAAGGGCTTTTTGGGATAATGGCCGGTTGTTTTATCAAAAATGTGGGTGATGTGATTGAGTGTAACTATCTAGCTAAGAAATATGGGGAGTTGAGAGTTATAGGGTTTAGGAAGAGACTTATCATAAATTGTATTTATCTCTTCCATTTGAATACTTCTTAAAATATCCAAATTAAACCCCCTCCTCCTCTCACCGATCTCCCTCTTTCTCTCGCCGACCTCTCTCTCTCAGTCTCTCTCACGCTCAAAATCTCTCTTCCAAAATTCTTTCCTTCTATTCTCAAAACTCTATAAATGGCTTCCCCTTCCAAAACCTCAAATGAGCACATGGAAATCTCGCCATTGTTGTCTCCGGACCTCCACCTGTTCCGGTCGCACAGGCTCCTCCTACGTCGGCTCCTTCCCAACCTATAGTGACTACCATCAAGAAAAAGAAAAAGAAGAGAAAATACTCATCTTCTTCACGCCAACCGAATGCCCAAGCTCCATCAATGCAGACTTCAAGTCAGATACAGATTCATACAGACTTGTAGAAATTCTTTGCACAGTATTCTTCACAAACAGGGGGAGATATAATGATGTCATAAGTGCTGTTCTGCAAGCTTGCATGCTGCCACAAGTGCTGTTCTGCATGCTGCCACAAGTGCTGATTCTGCCACAAGTGCTGATCTAACTGCTAATGCACGTGTGCGGGCTAGTGATACTCAAACAGGTTTGGTAGTTGGTGTGTTTCTATTCTTGATAGCTTTTAAAAACAATTTTTATGTTAGTTGTTTTAAAACTATTAGTTGCTCTTAACATTTGTTTTACATTTGTTTTTTGGTTGGTTTATTTGTGTGAAGTGTGTTAAACACTTCATGGTTTTTGGATTTTATAACTTTGGTTTTGTTTTGGATAATTATTTTTTAAACATGTTTAGTTTACTTGGTTTAAAACTATTTCAAAATCATTGTTTTTCGGTTGACTTGCCTCTTTGAGGGGGAGTTAATCTTTGCGGGAAGAATTTATGTATATTCTGTATTTGTGGCTAACATTGTCTTGCAGGGTCACAGCATTATTTAGTTTGTGAAGAAATATCCAATTAAGGGGGAGATTGTAAGTGCAGAACGTGGTGATACCACAAGTGCTGCCAACACTGTCCCAGTGATACCCGACGGACTACTGGGATTATATTTGGATATTTGCTTCATAAATAATTTCTGTACTAATGTCTAATATTGTTGCAAGTTTAGTGTTTATTGTTGGTCCAATTTTCAGATATACTATGGTTGAGATGCTAGAATAATGCAAGGAAGTTAAAGAGGAGTTATGGATAAAATGAGATTTTATCCATAAACATGTGGGGATTTAATTCACAACAAACACATGGGATTTGACCCATTCAAAGGCTGAGTTGTTGATCAAAAAGGTACAAGGCGTTCATAGCATGAAGGTACAAATCGGGTATGCATGGACTTGGGCACCAAGAATTAGTTCCTACATTTTAGGAAATGTGGAAAATAACCTCCCCAAGTTCGGTCACTCCACTCCACCTCTCTACCACGTTTTTGCATCCTCTCCAAGCCATTATTGGAGTATTCCCTAAGTTCAAGAAGCACTATAAATAGCAAGAGGAGGTGAAGATGAAAGCACGGCAAACACAACACTTGAAGCAAATACACACACTCTCCTCACAAGAAAGTCTTACACATTCCTTAGTTCCTTATAAATTCCCAAACACATTTATATTCTTGTATCGAGTATTATAAGTGTCTTGGCTAGGTTAGGATTCTGTGTATTAGACTTAGTCGTTCCACAAAGCTTTCATTGTAATAGCATTAGAGAACTCTCGGCCTTGTACTTCATTTCATATTATTTAGTAAAGGTCTCGCCTTTTGAGGCATCCCTCAAGATATATAATTTATATATCTTGAGAAAAATAATTCTTGTGTTGATTTTCCGCTGCAAACTCTTTTCAGAAACTGTTTTCTGTTCGTGTGTGTTAAGTGTTGCCAGAAATGATATCGTTGCAGTGACAACACTTTTGATATCACTTCTTTTCTGACTTAAGCCTTGACCCTGCTTTTTCAAGCACCATAACCAATTTTGATTTGATGCCAATTCTATCACTTTTGGTTCTAAGAACACCACAGCTCTCCCTTCTCTCTCTCTCTCAAAAGTCAAATCCACAGATCAGCTTAAATGCCAACTTAAATAAATAACTACATACGAAACATATACACAATGTACATATATTTATAGCTTGTTTCTGAAAGGGGATAATAATGCAAATAAGATCAAGCCTTTCACCATAGAGCATTTCATAGCATATTCACATCTTCATACCCAAGAAAATTGAAATATGTATCAAACTGGATAACAATCATATAGAAGCAAAAGCACGAGAAAAAGGGATAAAAAAAAAAAAGGCCGGGAAGATAACTACTACTCCTCTGCTCCACGTTAATAGTCCATGTTTGAAAGTCAAACTTACACGTGTCTATTTTTTATGAATTGGACTAGAGTTATATGTTTTTCTACACTGTGCAAGAAAAATACTCGTACTCCGAGCATGAAAGGAAAAAAAAGGAGAGAAAAAAACATGTTTTTTTTTTCTAAGTCAAACTTACATGTTTCTATTTTTTAATCAATCGTGCTAGAGCATAAACCAACTTAACTTAAACTTGATCACAAATCGACTTCATCCTAGTAACTATATACCAAACTTATTTTGTTAAGTATCAAACAATTTGTAGTAATCTCCATCATCCACAAAACACAACCATGCACTATAAGAAATCGAGATTTCTGGAAGGAACAGGCTAACAAGGGCCTATCGACATTCTGAACCACTGTACTATGCTTAAGCTCCGCTTTTAACCACTTTTGTTTATTTTTAGCAGTTTTAACCATCCTACTTCAAATACGTTTTTATTAAACCTAAATGGTCTAACGACATCCATTATTGTTAGAAAAACCTAACAAGCCTAACCTAACTTAACGAGACTTAATGAGAGTTAACTTAATCGTTACATGGACATAACAACTAGACTGACACATCTTCCCAGTCAACTAATCCTGGTCGTACTCCTCCTCCTCCACCTCACAGTAACCTCCTCCACCCAATTTCCCACTCCACCGCTGCAACAAAATTATTTCATCCCTCTAATTGACAACAAAATTGATCCAAGATACGGAACAAAAATGTTCCCAATTGAATCCTCCCTCAAAGAAAGACCAGAATGTCCCATCAAGTTTGATATATCTACATTTCTTATGAATAAACAAACTAATTTTATTTTTCTTGGACCAAGTCTACGTCTGGTTGAGGTTGGGCAGGAAGCAACATGATCAAATAATTTTATGCTCTTTCCAATGCTGTTCTGAAGTCAAGGCATGCTAAGATTATTGAAATAATTTTGTTATGGTGGCAGCGGTGGAGAGTGGAGAAATTGGGTGGAGGAAGTCACTGTAACGTGAAGGAGGAGGAGTACGACTAGGATGAGCTGACTGGGAATATGTATTAGTCCATTTGTTATGTCCATGTAATGATCAGGATAACTTTCGTTAAGTCTCGTTAAGTTAGTTTAGATTTTGTTAGGTTTTTTTTAACAATAATGGATGTCGTTAGGGCATTTAGGTTTAATAAAAACGTATTTGAAGTAGAATGGTTAAAACTGCTAAAAATAAACATGGGTGGTTAAAAGCGAAGCTTAAGCATAGTACAGTGGTTCAGAATGTCGATAGGCCGGCTAACAAGATTGGGACCAATGTCCAATGGAATGTAAACAACTAATACTAATAATAATGCCAACACATAAACAAGCCAGAAGACAATGAAAAGTGAACATAAGGAGTAGCATTTTTTTCACCTACATGTACAGATAAAACATTTCCGTTTGAAAAAAAAAAGGAATTAAGAAGCAAAGAACAGAAAAAGGCAACTGTAAACTAACATACTCGGATACACTACCTCGGTGTCACAAATTCTACATTTACTTCCGATGAGCATAATGTTGCTGGACCTATCCGGAAGAACAGAAGAAGGAGAAAATATATCAAACAAACTTCAGAAATCAAAACCAACTGTAAATACAACAACGTTACGCAAAATCAACTGAATATATCTAAAAGTACTACTCCCTCCATCCCAAAATGATCTTCACGTTTGGCATTTTTCATTGTCCCGAAAAGTTTTTCTCATTTCTACAATTTAAGCTTAAATGTGCATAAACACAATATAGCTTAGTGAAGCAAATGCTCGTATCCTTAAAAAGTTTGCATAGTCAAACATGAAGATCATTTTGGGACGGAGGGAGTATTATTGAATTGCATTAAAGTGATGAAATCAAAACTAAACAGGGGGTTTAAACTAGGATTTTTCTGAGTGTAACAGGCGTTGAAGAAACAATAAAAATAAAAAGAAGCAGAAACAGAAACATCAAGTTAAAAGGAACCATGAATCCAACAAATAACAAAACCACATAGCGCCAAGGAGCAATAATTATGAATTTTGAACGAGAATATGGAGATTTTGGAACTCCAGGTGATGCTTGAGTAGATAGTAGGGTGCCAGGGTTAACTCCAATTTGGGGCTATTAATAGCATGCCTACAGAGCTAGGGTTTAGATTGATCGGCGACGAAGATGAGGTTGCACGCCCGGCCAAAATGAGCAGGGAGGGGAAATGGGCTAGGGGGTGGCCGGATGAGGCCGTTCATCTGCTTCATTAATTGACAAATTCTTATAAGCGGCCGTCGCACCATGTGCGGCGGTTCCGCTGCTTCTCGGCCTAACCTGCTATGCTACATCCGACGGGGAGATCCACCTTCCCCTCTTCCCAGATCGCTGCCACGTGCACTTTAAAAAAAAACCCCATTAACTTCAAAATGCTATATCTTGAGATTTATAACTCATATTTTTTTTTAAAAAATACCGTTGTGTTCGTCTCGACGAGACGAATAAAACTACATAGGTCATGATATGGTTTGATTTTTTAAAAAAAAAAAAAAATTACACATAAAAAGTTTGAGGTGCTTTGCCAGATAAAAATGTAACACTCTGTTCTGATAAAAGTAACACTTTCATCTTCAAAAAGTAACACTTTTCTACTGTCAAATGTAACATCAATTTTACAAAAAAAAAATGGGTTTGCATTTCAATTGTTACTTTCTCAATAAAAAATTGTTACATTTCATATATAATGTTACATTAAAGAATATAAACTGTTACAATTGAGAAAAAAAATGTTACATTCATTTTTTATAAAATGTAACATTAGTTTAGTTGTCAATCCTATGTTATTTTCGGAGAAAAAAAGTGTTACATTTGAAAAAATGAGTGTTACATTCCCTTATAAAAAGTGTTACATTAATTTAATTGTCAATCTTTATGTTATCTTTATCTATTGTAGCAAAATTGTGGTACATTTTTAAAAAAAAAAAAATGTTACATTTGAATAAAAAAAGTGTTACATTTTGTTATGATAAGTGTTACTTTTGTTGAAGGCAAAAAAGTATGGGTGGTACATTTGAAAAAAAAGTGTTACATTTGAAAAAAGAATGTTACATTCCTTTATAAAAAGTGTTACATTAATTTAGTTGTTAATCTTTATGTTATTTTTGATCTATTGCATCAAAATTGTGGTACATTTTTGAAAAAAAAAGTGTTACATTTCGTTATAAGAAGTGTTACTTTTGGTGAGAGGAAAAAAAGTTGTGGGGCAAAAAAAAAAAAAAATAAATAAATAACGCGGCTCGGCTCCTAGCGCCATCGCACACCGTGCGGCGGCCGCACAGGAGAGTCGCCCTCATTAATTAAGGTATTTATTGACACTCATATTTTAACGAGAGCAATTACTCCCTCCGGTCTAAAATAACTGTCTCTTTTTGTATTTACACAACTCTTAAGAAATGCAACTATTATCATGGTTTGATGACAATAGTTCCAACTTTACCCCTATTAAGTGTGCAACTTTCTTACATTAATGTCTCACACTAAGACAATTAATAAAAGAAAATAAGTTTCAATGTAAGGCTAAAAGAGACATTTAGCTCAAAAGTGACAATTATTTTGGACCAAAATTTTGGTCCAAAAGTGAGTTATTTTGGACCGGAGGGAGTACAATGGAAAAATTGTGTGTTTTTCTCGTTCCCAAGTCAACAAATAATTTATTTATTTTATTGGTTGCATCGATAATGGACCCATCACATTTTAATTAAAAATACTAACGACATCATTACACCTAAGATTTTGTGAGCAAGTTTTTGTAATTTTTTTGTGCCCCTAGTATTATTCTTAAGGTATTGACACTCATATTTTAACGAGAGCATTTACGATGGAAAAATTGTGTGTTTTTCTCGTTCCAAGTCAACAAATAATTATTATTATTTTTTTATAATGTTAGAGCTTTTAAAATTTAATAACCAATACTCCATCCGTCTCAGGTTAATGTGAACTTATTTCTTTTTTCGTCTGTCCCAGGTTAGTGTGAACTGCCTAAAAATAGCAAAGAATCTTTACTATTCCTCCCACTCATTCTCTCTTCTACTTTACTTTTACACTCACAACATTAATCAACTTACTATTCCTCCCACTCATTCTCTTTCATATTATATTTTTCATACTCACAAATAGGGCTGGCAAAAATTGTGAATATGTATCAACCAACTCGTGTACCAACCGTATCAATTATAATTGGTACGGCCAAATCGGTATACCAACATTGTTGGTAGGTACTACCGTACCAATTATGTATAATTCGTTGGTACATGGTACTGATATTTGATATTGGTTGTTATACCAAGTACCAATTGTAATTTTTAATAATATTAAAAATAGTAATATGTATTAAAAAATAAAGTATTTTTCTATATTTTATCCATATTCTATTCTCTAATTAATCAAGTCTCACGACTTTTAATGTGTTGGCAACATTATTTTTGGATGGATGGAGGGTGTAAATCAATTACAAGTGCACGTTGCCTATGTTAATATCAGTGTTCTAAAAAGCGGTTTAGGCGGCCGCCTAGGCGACTCCTAGTCGCTTGGCGGTGTCCAAGCACCTCAACTAAGACCAAATCGGCCAATTTAGGCGTGCAAGCACTCGGCGCTTTAGGCTGTTCTAGGCGCACCCAACACACCAGCCTTTCACGTGTCCTAAGACTCCATCAAAGCAAGGGCCACAAGGCCTCATGCTTATCCCCACTTCCTTGCCTAGAAATAATGTTCACAAGCGATGTGGGATTAACTTCCATAGTCTACTCACTCTTACTTATTCACACCTCTTTATCTAGAATTGCCTATATAACCGATGTGAGATAACTTCCCATTTCTCCAGCAAGAAGGTCCTTTACTCAGCTAATGTGGTTGCTTTTTTCTTTTAATCCAAACAGCTAATGTTAAATCTACAGCAAAAGCAACCTTTATTAAAAGTTCTTTTTTGATCAATTTATTGTAAGTTTTTTATTTTTTATTGTAATGGAATTGTATTATATAATTTAATTTAATCAAAAGAATAATGCTTTCTCAATAGCAAAGGCTCCTACTTATACACACAACATTGCCTAGGATTTGTGTACATAAGCAATGTGGGATAACTTACCCACTTCTCTTGCAAGTCTATTCCTTGGCTTGTTTATACAAGGACTCCAACTTTGTTTTTGTCTACATTACATAAGTAACACTATTTTTTATATAAAAATATATAATTATATAAAAATATGTTAAAAATATACTCCCTCCGTCCCACCGAAAATTGCAAAACTTACCAAAATGGGCGTCCCATAGAAATTGCACATTCCATAAATGGAAAGTTTTTAATACTTTTTAATTAGTGGGTCCCACTTCTCATACTCACATCCACTAACCCACTAACTATTCTCTACCCCACTTTCTCTCTCCCACTCAACTATCAACACTCAC
This sequence comes from Campanula takesimana, assembly GCA_026119855.1. Taxonomy (NCBI): domain Eukaryota; kingdom Viridiplantae; phylum Streptophyta; class Magnoliopsida; order Asterales; family Campanulaceae; genus Campanula; species Campanula takesimana. Next base: position 3,415,248 of record JAOWBW010000001.1, read on the forward strand.
AACACATCACCTTTTTCACTTTTCCCTTAATTCTTGTGCCATGATTTTTTTTTGCAATTTTCGGCGGGACGGAGGGAGTATAAAATGTATTAATCTCTCGCCCCCGACTAGGCCCCTAGGCGCTAGGCCCGACTTCGCCGCCTAGCGAGCGCCTAGCGATTTTTAGAACACTGGTTAATATATTGACAGTATCATTAATTTGTGTTGATGACGAACTTAGTGAATATCCCATGAGCTGTTACATCCCGGCTATTCATGTTAATAGCATAGCTTATATTGGAGTGCAGCTCTTATTGTAGAGGATAAGAGCTCTTATTGTAGAGGATAAGAGAATATTAGTCAAATAGTTGTTATAATTATTACTACTACTTATGCTCCAACTCAACGACAAAATAGTTTTAAATTATATTTACTAGAAAATAAACATGTGCTCCGCACGGGAGCTAGAACACCTAATGACATTATGGTGAATTTAAATTGTCTCATTTTTTTACTTTTTTAAAAGATCATGTTATTGCTAAAATTATTTGATAATAAAATTTAAATAATTTATTTGAAGGTTAAACTGGATTTGTTAGTTATACTCCTTCCATCCCAAAATTTTTGTTAATAATTTCCGTTTTGAATTTCTCCTAAGTTTAATTACTGGTGAAAGTAAATTTCTCTCCTAAATTGTTGAATAGTCATAGGAATGCGGATATGTTTTTGTAAAATATTTAATATACTCCCTCTGTCAAGTGTTAGTGGATTAGGTATTGTGAGTATGAAAAGTAAAGTAGGAGAGAGAAAGTGAGGTAGAGAATAATGAGTGGAAAGTTGCTGTGAGTGTGAATGTGGGTCCCATTAAATAAAACATTTCCATTTTTTGGTTGTCCTAATTCGAATGGGACACCCAAAATGGAAATTTGTCCTAATTCGAGTGGGACGGAGGGAGTATACACTCAGTCACATATGTAAGAAGCTATGAAAAGTTATGAAATGAAGACCCGTTGCTTACTACTTAGCCCTAACTACCTATATACTCCTTCCGTCCGAATTGATGTTAGATACAATAGCTATTGTAGTTTTCTCTAAATCTTTGTAATTAACTAAATCTTAGTAATTAAATGCAACAATTTTACATACTCTATTAAATTAACAAATTCAACATACCTGATGTCCTAACATTGTAATTGGATGTGGTACCAATTTCATTATCCAATAGTAAATTTCTTTTTCTGGAATAATTCGTCTGTTGTGATGTACGCATTGATGAATCTGTAAACAAATAAAAGTTTGAGGATATGAAAAACTGCATGTGTGTCTAGTGTGTATATATATATACATGTGTGTGTGTTGTGTGTGCCGCTTGTGTGTATAGGTTAACTACCCAAATTTCTCAAATTTTATTACGAATATTATTCTTAAACTCTGCAAGAGACTTTAGTTATATGGAAGAAACCTGACTTCAAACCTGATTGGCCGAAAAAAAATTATCGTCCATCTTTCGACATTCTTGTTCCTTCCTTCTCTTTCGCTTGTAAATTTGAACTTCTTTTTTTTATTTTTTTTTTACTCATCAAATAAGCACGCTTCATAGCACAATTTTTTTTAGCAATTTCTGTTGAAGGAATACCTACAAAAATTAATATAACAACAAATACAATAGTTATTATATAATGCATGAAATATTGAAATAGAATATTATATTACTGATATGGAGGGTTGATAAATCATTGCGTCGTCTTCTTCCCTTTGGCTTCATTTATGTATAGAAAAGTATGAACAATGAAATTATCCTTGCATCTAAAATGAGAAGGGTGTCTTTTTGGTAGAGTTGAGAGCATAAAAGTACTATTTGATAACTGAATGTTTGGTTTTTATATTTTTGTAGTAGTCTTTAAAGTTGAAGAGTCTTATAACTTATGAGATCATAAATGCAAGTCATATTAATAACATGTAAGTTAGAGACTTTTTATATGTTACCATAAATGCAAGTTATATTAATAAAATGTAAGTTAGAGACTTTTTAGATTTTAGCATTATTTATTACAATGGTTCATCTTATATTTTCATTTTCTATGATTTCAAGTTCACTTGATACTTTAAACTTTAAGAATTCCATCATAATTCAATGGTTTTGAATAATACGTTGTCTCTTGGAATACATGAAAGGATCAAAGCCATTGAATTATGAAAATTTGAATAGTCAAAAACTAAAAAGTCACTTCTTAATGAATTTTTCTTTAATGAATCCAAACCCTACCTAGTCTAATAGTCTATATATAAGAGTACTTATTCTATTAGATATGAATCTCTTCTTATCTTCTTATAGAGTCACTAAATTACCTACTATCATATCTATGGATATTACCTATTATTTTTACCTAGGTAGGAGAATGCCAAAAGCCTCCATGATTCGAAAAATCATATTACATGGTATCCTCTAAATCAAGATAAACCCATTTTTGGCTTACGTGTCATTCCCAAGGTAAGTTTCACCAACTTTAAAATACTATAGTATAGTTTTCAGACAAATGGAGGTAGTATAACTCAAATTAAATTTCAATGGTCTTCCTCCTACATGAGACAGAGCAAGTTGAATGCAAAATTTCTTTCAAAGATAATTTGTATGTTTATAAATATTTGGTTTTTCATATATGTGACCATTCAGTGGCTTGGATGAACAAATTTAACATGTTTTAAAAGAATATATACATTTACATTTTTCCATGATTCTTTTAATCTAGTAGTTAAAGAATTTTTTTTCTCTTGTTCTTATATACTTTTTCTGTCCCATTTTAAGAGTCAAAAATTTCCTAATAGGGTGTCTCATTTTAAGAGTCAAAATCCTAAAATGAAAAGTGAGTCATACATGTCATACTCACAACAATTATTCACTAACTATTTTCTACCCCACTTTTTCTCCTACCCAACTATCAATGCTCACAACACATCACCTTTTACTTAATTCTTGAACCTACCTATTTTTTGACTCTTAAAATGGGACAGAGGGAGTACTTGTTTCTTTCTCTCTCAGCTGATAATGTCTCATTGACAAATTTCATGCCTAGATTCATATCTCAATAAGGTATGCAGGTTAATATTTCTTTGTGGCCTTTACATAACAACATGTAACAGCTCAATACAAGTACAAGAATACTCAAGTGAATGTCAATTTGTCTGTTGAAAAGACTACTCTCAAGTGGTTTTTTTTTTTTTTTACATTACATTACATTCTATATTTGGTATAGGCTAGTACCAACAGTACCAACTAAGTTGATATACCGACTTAGTTGGTTGGTAATGGTACATAATTTTATGTACCAAATTAAACTTGGTTGGTACATGGTATAAGCAAAATATAACTGGTATACCTACCAATCCATCCCTACTCACAAACACATCCTTCCATTATTTATCTCTCTTACTTTTTCTTTATTTGTGTGCCTAAAATTTTGTTTCACACTAAGTAGAGACGGAGGGAGTATGTAAAGTTGATGAAGATTAATAGAATAGCTCAAGAATGAGCTTATTCTAAAAATAGTTGCTTTTTAGTAAAGAGTTTTTTCAAAATCTCCACAAACACAAAAGGCAAATACTTCCGTGCGGCGATCTCACGCCGTGAGACGGACCGCCCATGGACTGACTGAGGGATAAAATTCCAAGTAATAAATACCTAGCAAGCGCACTAGTTACCGATGTAGTAACGCGCGAAAGCGAGGGTCGATCCCACAGAGACTCGTTGGAAAAACAAGTGAATTTAATTAGTGTAAACGAACCAAGGGGGGTTTTTGATTGATTTTGATTAAACTAAATTAACTACTAAACAAGGAAAATAAATTACTAAATTAAAGATCACTAAGCAAACAAAGATTTAATTCAAGATTACGAAGATTCACAGATTGGGGTTCACAACTATCTCCTCTCTATGCTATTTTATTAAAAAGATTATTAACTTGTTCAAGAAATCGTTCACTTATTTAAGAGTTGGGACGGTCTGGTCACCGGATTACAACTCTATTATTATCTCTATGTGATGAATTCCACTAAGTCAACAACACACACAAATAATTTATTAAGTTCTTAAGAACACTTGATCTTAAATTCTTTTGATTTCCGCGAGGTCGTCAATTAAATCTAATCACAAGAATATGATTCAATATATAAATTATTCACGCTAGTGAAACAATCGAAACCAAGATAATTTACAGACCAAAAATATCAAGTCATATTAATGAAATCTTTAAATTAATTAAGCTCTATTCTTATGAACAAGAACAAGATTAATATTTAATTAAGCCCAATTTAGCATAGAGATTTGATAGTTATTACTCCCAATCCATGAATAAAGAAATTAGCTACTCATCGACATAGCACTAAACACAAGAATATAATTAAAAATCATAAACCTGGATAAAAGCTTGATGATGAATAATCCCAAAAAATCTTGTTTACACCTTGAAACTTGAATAAAACCTAAAACAAAGCATAATCAAATATAATACTGCCGTCTCCTATTTATACAAAGAGAAAACTAGGGCCAAAAATAAGGAAAATTGGGTTAAAACCCGGCTGGCAAGGAAAACCCGAAATACGTACGGAATGACCGAGCGGGCGCCTGGAGGTACCCAGGCGGGCGCTCATTTGGCCAGTAACTCTGGTTCTTCAAAACGCATAACGAGCGGGCGCCTGGTTCTTGGTCGGGCGGGCGCATGGTCCACTTTTCTGTCTTTCTTTATTTCTTCTTCTTTTCTTTACCTCTTTGACATGGTTGACCACGGTTGACCTTTGACTTTGACTCGAACAATATTCAGTCTTCAACAAATTACAATCCACGGACTTTGCAACCACACAAAATACACTACAAAGTGTCTTAAAATATTACAATCCAACAAAGTTCCATAAATCATAAAAGACCAAAAATACATCCAATCTAAACTAGATTACAACCAAAAGCTGATGAAATTAGTACGAAAATGCGGAGATAATACATGTGTAAACCGATCCATCAAATTCCCCCACGCTTAGACCATTACTTGTCCCAGAGTAATATTCCTAACCCCACATCTAAACACCGGTCTATTAAGCGTAGCATGGAGGAAAATGATACCTATCTCCTCTACATCTCCCATCAAACAAAACCACGACAAGATAAAGAAAATCAACCGGAGTGTAAAGGACTCCGCTCCTTATAACTCCCCAAAACAACAAATAATCAATAACAAACGGCCCTAATTGATAGCACTCCAATAATAAGAAAGTAATACGCATATCCAACTAGGGCCCACTCAAAAAGCTAGGGGGAACTAAAATGACCTATGTTTCCCCCACGCTTATCTTTCACTACATTCTCCCTCAAACAGAAATCAAAGCCATAATAAATAGCAACGACTTACCTCATGATAAGCTCCAACGCCCCCTTATGACTCCAACAAGAAATATGAGGATTTTCTATCCTATTCGCCTCTAACCAAACCGCCTACACCAAACATGTCCTACCCAATCACTCCAAACCGCCCTTGTGACGCCACGCCAAGCAAAAACAAAAAATCACTCAATTTCTCTCCTTTTGCCTAGGCGCCCTTTCGGGTTTTCACCTAGCCTCTCTTTTCTTTTTTTTTTTTTTTTTTTTTTTTTTTTTTAACTATACAGCAAAACCGGTGATAAAATGTGCATCAACAACCAACCAATATTCCCACCCCCCAAACTAAGTAGAGCATTGCCCCCAATGCTCGTCACAACTAAGCATAAAAAACTTAGGGAGTGGAAATACCTCGCGCTCCTCACTGCGGTGGCGGTCCAAAGATATCATCCCAAGCATTCCATCCATGCTGAGGCGGTGGCGGAGGTGGTACATACTCAGGTGGTGGAGGGTAGTTCAACGGTGGGTACCGCTCGCCAGGAAAATGATGTGCCATCATTCTTTGTCGGAAGTACTGATCCTCCCGAATGTTGGCATATAATGCTTCCTCCATCCTCTGAATCCTCTGGTCATTCTCCTCTTCCCTCCGCTCTCTTTGATAGTTCGCCATAGATTGTTGTTGTTGAAAAGCTCGGAACATATCATCTAATCCCTTGATTTGTCCCGACAGATAGTAATTCATCTCTCTCTGAGTCATCTCTGCCGGGATATCATCCTCAACCTCCTCATCATCAACGGCCTGACCGCCAGCAGCCTGAGCTGGAGCTGGGACCCGGGCTCTCTGCACTCTCCCACTTTCTATTGTTGCTTTAGTCACGGTAGTGCCTGGAGCTAACAGTCTGGGGAACCCCTCCATAGGCACCCCTGCCCTCTGTGCCATCATAGTGATCATAATGGGGAACAAATAATTCTTGTTCTCCAAATACCTCGCTCGTACCCCCATCTCACTACGCATGATGCCCCCGATTTTTATCGGCATCCTCCTAATCATGGCATAGAGCAAAGGGGCCCTGTACCAATGAACCTCCTGATAGTGAGCAGAAGGCATGATCCTCTCGCAAATAAAGCGATATAATGCTTTTAGGTCCAACCTCAACTCACTAATGTGAAACAAGTAACCACTCCGGATGTTCCCCCTATCAATATTTACCCCAAACTCTGCTGCAAATAAAGCTAAGGTCTCATCCATCCTGTCCATGTTCTGAAGGTTCCATTTCAACGCCCAATACACACAGTCCCCTTCCGCCACCGCATCTGACAACCCATAAAAATTATTTATAGCCGTCGCAGTCACATCAACATTAAATCCCCGAACCCAGACATTGGGGGCCTCAGTTGCTGCATGAAAATTAGCATAGAATTCTTGCACAAGCAACTTCGACCCCATCTGGGCCGGCACGGCCAGCAATCTTCTCAAATTGTAGTGTTCAATGATAGCATCCAACCCACAATTGGTTAAGTTATAACCTCTCTCCACCGTTACCCCATTATTTTGTTTATTATCAAAATAATTTTGTGAGTCCCGGGATACAAAACGGGAATTATCGAAATCCAACTCGATTTTGGGTGGGGGAACACCACGACCACGTCCTCGACCTCTTGGTCTTGGTGGCATGATAACAACCGCAACTACCTTTAACAAATTTTAAATCAGTAAATTGCTCTTACCCGGACTCGCCGGAAAATCTCGCCGGAGGTCGCCGGAAAATCTCGCCGGAGACGGAGAAGATAATCCGAGAAGATGACCGTCAACCTTGCAAACACTTTCTTCTTCTGCAACAACCCCCAATTCTTGATCACAAACTCTCAATTCGTCGAAATTCTCCTTCCTTCAACCTTGACAATTTCTTGCAAAACCCTTGATTTTAGGATGAATGGAGGCTAAATCTTTAGTAATATTTGAAGAGGGTTGTGGTGGGAGGTAATTTTTATGGTTTGTAGGTGGTGTGGGTGAGAGATTTGTAGGGAGAGAGGGGAAGAGGCGGGTGAGAGAAGGGTTTAGAGAGGGAGAGAATTTGGGGAAGATGGGTAGATTTAGGATAATCATCCCCAAAAACCCGATTTAACCCGACTGGTGGTTTCTCAATTCGACAAGCGAGCGGGCGCCTGGTAGACCTCAAGCGGGCGCTTATTTGCCCAGAAACTTCATCTTTTTTTTCGTACTTGAACAGGCGCGCGCCCTCATCCCACCAAGCGGGCGCTCGGTATATTTTTCCAGCAAATTTTTATTTTTTTTTTGCTGGTTTGATCGCTCCATCACTTGGTTGAATTGATTTCCTGCACATCACCACAAACAAACATCACAAGCGTAATATCCATTATGAAAATAAAAATGACTCAAAAATATGAAAATCTTTTTGGAGGGTGACACTATTTACACTCCCCTATAAACCCACAAACTCGGAGAGATCCATGAAGGATGACACGGACTAAACTTTTGACCGCACTTTTGTTGCCTACGTTCTCCCTAGGACAATAAGGAGCTCAGGTCACCGTAGTTCGAACCGACCCAAAAATAAAAAAAACACGAAAGCACTACATAAATAATTTTTTTTTTTTTTTTATGAATATCACCACCCCCAAACTTAGAACATGCTATGTCCTCATGGCATTAAAGAACAACACACTCCCAATTCAAAAATGATGATAAACTGAAAGGAAAAACAAAAAGCAATAAAAATGATACCTAGTTGGGTTGCCTCCCAACAAGCGCCTTTGTTTTAAGTCTTTGGCTCGACATAATGCCACATAAATATTAAGTGGCTCCCTCCGGGTCCGTCAAATCAATTACATCAATTTCATTGATGTCTTCCAAAATAGACAGCCCCTCATAATAAGGCTTCACTCGGTGTCCATTCACTTTAAATGTTGTCCCATCTTTCAAATCTTTAAGTTCTACAGCTCCATGGGGAAACACTCGAACCAATTCATAAGGACCCGTCCACCTTGAACGTAGTTTTCCGGGAAAAAGTTTGAGGCGAGAGTTAAAGAGAAGGACTTTCATACCCGGTTTGAGAAACTTGGGTTTAAGGTTTTTATCATGATATCTTTTTGTCCTCTCTTTGTATAACTTTGCACTCTCATAACTATCCTGCCTCATTTCTGCAAGCTCATCCAAGTCAAGCAATCTTTTGTCCCCTGCTAGAGTCAAATCCATGTTTAGCTGCTTGGTTGCCCAATATGCTTTGTGCTCTAGTTCTACTGGCAGATGACACTCTTTTCCATACACAGTCCGGTACGGGCTCATTCCAATGGGGGTTTTGTATGCAGTCCGATAAGCCCACAGTGCATCACACAATTTGTCATCCCAGTCCTTACGATTTGGACGCACCGTTTTCTCAAGCACCGCCTTAATTTGGCGATTACTCACCTCCACTTGGCCCGATGTTTGAGGGTGATAAGCCGTAGCCAACTTGTGACCCACCCCATATCTTTTTAGCACTTGATTGAACATTCTGTTTGTGAAGTGCGTCCCTTGGTCACTGATAATGACGCGCGGCACTCCATACCTGCCAAAGATATTTTCACGCACAAACTTGCAAACAATATTAGCATCATTAGTCCGGGTAGGAATTGCTTCCACCCATTTAGACACATAATCTACAGCAACAAGAATGTACAAGTAGCCTTGGGAAGGGGGAAAAGGACCCATAAAATCAATACCCCACACATCAAAAATATCCACAATTAAATTATGTTGTAGGGGCATTCATCTCTCTTTCCTATGTTGCCGGTCCTTTGGCATCTATCACACCTCACACAAAATCATGAGCATCTTTAAATAAAGTGGGCCAATATAGACCCGCTTGCAATACTTTTCTAGCGGTCTTTTGCCCACTAAAGTGACCCCCACATTGGAGTTCGTGGCAAAATCTCAACACGCTAGCTTGCTCATGCTCCGAATGCATCTCCTAATTATCTTGTCCGGGCAAACTTTCCACAAATAAGGGTCATCCCAAATGTAGTGCTTCACATCCGATCTAAACTTTCGTTTTTGATCGTAAGTGAAGTTAGGTGGCATAATATTAGAAACAATGAAATTCACAAGATCCGCATACCAAGGCTCATGAACATGAAAAGCAAAAAGTTGCTCATCCGGAAAATTTTCATTAACCGGAATCGCACCATCTATCACATTAGTAAATGTAAAGTTCTCTAGCCTAGATAAGTGATCAGTCACCATATTTTCGGTCCCCTTTTTGTCCTTTATTTCTATGTCAAACTCCTGCAGTAGGAGCATCCACCTAAGAAGTCTAGGTTTAGCATCCTTTTTATTCAGCAAATATTTAAGTGCAGCATGATCAGAGTAGATAATCACCTTAGACCCAAGCAAGTAAGAACGAAACTTTTCAAGAGCAAACACAACTGCTAAAAATTCTTTTTCAGTGGTAGTATAATTCAGTTGTGCATCATTTAGAGTTCTACTTGCATAGTGAATCACATGAGATAATTTATCCACTCTTTGCCCCAAAACAGCCCCAATCGCAAAATCTGATGCGTCACACATGATCTCAAATGATAGAGACCAATTGGGGCTGGATAAAATGGGGGCACACGTCAACTTCTCCTTCAGCAGATTGAAGGCCTCTAAACACTCTTGTTCAAAGATGAACTCAGTGTCCTTAGCCAGTAGGTTACATAAAGGCTTACAAATTTTGGAAAAGTCTTTTATGAAACGCCTATAAAAACCTGCATGGCCTAGAAAACTTCGCACACCCTTAACCGACACAGGGGGAGGCAATTTTGAAATCACATCGATTTTAGCCTTGTCTACCTCAATCCCCTTGTTTGACACCAAGTGTCCTAACACAATGCCATGCCTTACGAGAAAATGACATTTTTCCTAACTAAGGGTCAGATTTGTCTCACAACAACGATTCAACACCATTGTCAAATTCTCTAGGCACCCATCAAAACTGTCACCAAATATTGAGAAGTCATCCATGAAGACTTCGACACATCACTCAATCAAATCAGAGAAGATGGAGGTCATACACCTTTGAAAGGTCGCAGGTGCATTACAAAGCCCAAAGGGCATCCTCCTAAATGCGAATGTGCCAAAAGGACAAGTAAAAGTGGTCTTGGCTTGGTCCTCTGGTGCAATGGGGATTTGGTTATACCCCGAAAAACCATCCAAGAAACAATAATACTCATGTCCAACTAACCTCTCAAGAATCTGATCAATAAAGGGCAATGGGAAATGATCTTTCTTTGTTGCAGCATTCAGTATGCACATTCTCAGACCAGTCACTTCCCTTTTTGGCACTTCTTCTCCTTTCTCATTAGTGGTGACCGTGTAGCCTGATTTCTTTGGAACGACTTGAACCGGGCTCACCCACTCACTATCAGCAACGGCATAGATAATGCCTACATCCAACAATTTTAGGACCTCTTTCCTTACCGCCTCCTCCATGTGAGGATTTAACCTCCTCTGTCTCTCTCTAGACGGTTTAGCACCATCTATGAGATTAATTTTGTGCATGCACATGGAGGGGCTTATACCCTTAATATCTGCTAAGGTCCACCCTATGGCCTGCTTGTGCTCACAAAGCACTTTGATCAACTTGGCCTCTTGTTCTATGGTCAAATCTGAGGCAATTATCACAGGCAAAGTCTCTCCCTCCCCAAGAAAAACATACTTTAAATTTGAGGGGAGGGCTTTCAGCTCAAGAGCTGGAGGGGTTACAATAGAAGGCACTGACTTCTCATTGAAGTGGCCTAGGGGGTGAAACGGGCCATCACTAGGATGGTGTTCGTCGGCCTTTTCCACAGCTATCAGTTGAACATCCGCATTATCCCTAAGTTTCTCACCGCCAGTTGACAACAAAGACTCTAACTCCTCACATTCTCTCTTATGCCACAGAACTTCACTCACACAATCCTCAATAATATCCACACAGTTACAAGACTCATCATCTATGGGACTTTGCATGACATCAAACACAGATATTTCTATTTTCTCATTAGCCACACACATAGATAGAGTCCCATCACCCACATTAATGATGGTGTTAGTAGTAGCCATAAATGGACGCCCAAGCAATATGGGAGAATCCTGACTATTCCCAACACCATTCACAGTCTCAAGCACAACAAAATCCACAGGAATAATCAAATTGGCTACCTGCACCAAAACATCCTCCACAATTCCCAATGGCCTCTTGATTGAACGGTCAGCCAATTGCAAGGTCATTGTGGTGGGTTTTAGCTCAGGTAAACCTAACTCAAGATACAAATGATGAGGTAACAAATTAATGCTAGCACCGAGATCTAACATTGCCTTCACCTTTTTAGAGTCCCCCGTAGATATAGAAATGTTAAAACTTCCGGGGTCTTTCAATTTAGGTGAGAGGTTCTGTTGTACCACAGCACTAGCACTTTCTCCCATAATCAACTTCTCATCATTCCCATACTTGGGTTTCCTGGAGTTAAGTTCTTTGAAAAACTTTGCATAAGCTAGGATATTTTTAATGACATTTAACAAAGGAAGATTAATATTCACTTTTGAAAACATGTCATATAAATCAGACATTTGCTTATCCAGCTTACTCCTCATGAATCTACCAGGAAACGGTACAGGAGGTACATATGGCTTGGGGGTGGAAGAATCAGTAACAGGAATTTCCCCCATGCCATTAGTACTCTTACCAACAACATTCTCAACAACAGGTGGTTCAGTAGTTTCAGAAGGAGAGTTAGGACATACCTCATTACTTACCTGTTTGCCATTTCTCAAAGTCATAATGGCCTTGGCTTGCTCCCATTGACTGGGGAAGGTTCCTGGTTTATGCCCTTGCTGACCCACAGCTAGTTGACCAATCTGGGTCTCCAGCTTTTTGTTGACCGCATCCTGCTGCTTCTCACGCTGTTCCATCATCATCTTCATTTGTTGCTGCTCTTGCATCATGGACCTCATTATATCCTCCAGTGATTGCTTAGGCTGCTGTTCTGGATTCCCTTGTGGGGGAGGAGGATATAGAGGTTTCTGCTTCTGGTACTGAATTCCTGGGTTACCCCTCCAAGAAAAATTGGGGTTGTTTTTCCAATCTGGATTATACGTATTAGAATACATACCACCTTGATTTTGCCTTGGGGGATACCCTTGCATTGCATTTACCTGTTCAGAATCAAACTGTGCAACAACTAAACAACCATTAGTAGCATGAGTGTTAGATCCATAATTAGCACAGAAATCAGATACCACATTAGCACTTGAGGAAGACATATTAGAATTCATCTTAGCCATGTTTTGGTTTAACAAAGACACGTGCCTAGTGAACTCATCCATACCACTTAACTCATGCACTCCCCTAGGTTTTCCTCTAGAGCCTTTTTCTTGCGAATTGGCCCCCAACATCTCAAATAATTCTTGGGTTTGGTCCACAGTTTTGGCTCCTAGAAAGCCGCCTGCTGCATTGTCGACCATAGCTTGGTCTGCTGCAGTTAACCCACAATAAAATGTTTGATGTAAAAGGGCCTCAGGAAAAGCATGATGGGGGCATTGCACTTGCAACATTTTGAACCTATCCCAAGCCTCATGAAATGGCTCACCTACCTCTTGAGTAAACCCTATGATTTTCTGTCTAAAGGTGGCCAAAGTAGCATGCGGGAAAAATTTCTTTAAGAATGCATCATGCAACCCATCCCATGTAGTGATACTCCTAGCAGGAAGTAACATAAGCCAAGTTTTAGCTGCCCCTTGAAGAGAGAAAGGAAAATACTTAAGTCTTAATTGTTCATCAGTAACCCCCTCTTTTACAGGGAATCCTGATATAATCATCATGTACTCTCTCAAGAAGTTCAAAGAGTCTTCAGCGGGAAGACCCTGAAACTTGGGCAACTGACTGAAATAATGCCCCTTCGCCTCATAAGATTTAGCGGCCTCAGTCAGGACAATACATGACACCGATGTGTCAACCTTAGGCCTAGCATATTCTTTCATTAAGGGATTAGCCATTACAACTTCAATTTCTTCTTCCCCGGTGGAAGAAGTTTCAAATTCACTTAAATATACCTATGTCTCGGTGACAGAAGCTTCAGACTCAGACTCAGAAATAGGGGGAATTCCCCTGTCAAGTCTATCGATATTATCGTCCAAAGGAACCAACTCGGGGTTCAATGAACGCCTACCAAACATACACCGACTAAATTAACTTGTAAATCAAAACAAGTTCCCGGCAGCGGCGCCAAAAACTTGATGGATAAAATTCCAAGTAATAAATACCTAGCAAGCGCACTAGTTACCGATGTAGTAACGCGCGAAAGCGAGGGTCGATCCCACAGAGACTCGTTGGAAAAACAAGTGAATTTAATTAGTGTAAACGAACCAAGGGGGTTTTTTGATTGATTTTGATTAAACTAAATTAACTACTAAACAAGGAAAATAAATTACTAAATTAAAGATCACTAAGCAAACAAAGATTTAATTCAAGATTACGAAGATTCACAGATTGGGGTTCACAACTATCTCCTCTCTATGCTATTTTATTAAAAAGATTATTAACTTGTTCAAGAAATCGTTCACTTATTTAAGAGTTGGGACGGTCTGGTCACCGGATTACAACCCTATTATTATCTCTATGTGATGAATTCTACTAAGTCAACAACACACACAAATAATTTATTAAGTTCTTAAGAACACTTGATCTTAAATTCTTTTGATTTCCGCGAGGTCGTCAATTAAATCTAATCACAAGAATATGATTCAATATATAAATTATTCACGCTAGTGAAACAATCGAAACCAAGATAATTTAAAGACCAAAAATATCAAGTCATATTAATGAAATCTTTAAATTAATTAAGCTCTATTCTTATGAACAAGAACAAGATTAATATTTAATTAAGCCCAATTTAGCATAGAGATTTGATAGTTATTACTCTCAATCCATGAATAAAGAAATTAGCTACTCATCGACATAGCACTAAACACAAGAATATAATTAAAAATCATAAACCTGGATAAAAGCTTGATGATGAATAATCCCAAAAAATCTTGTTTACACCTTGAAACTTGAATAAAACCTAAAACAAAGCATAATCAAATATAATATTGCCGTCTCCTATTTATACAAAGAGAAAACTAGGGCCAAAAATAAGGAAAATTGGGTTAAAACCCGGCTGGCAAGGAAACCCGAAATACGTACGGAATGACCGAGCGGGCGCCTGGAGGTACCCAGGCGGGCGCTCATTTGGCCAGTAACTCTGGTTCTTCAAAACGCATAACGAGCGGGCGCCTGGTTCTTGGTCGGGCGGGCGCCTGGTCCACTTTTCTGTCTTTCTTTATTTTTTCTTCTTTTCTTCACCTCTTTGACATGGTTGACCACGGTTGACCTTTGACTTTGACTCGAACAATATTCAGTCTTCAACAAATTACAATCCACGGACTTTGCAACCACACAAAATACACTACAAAGTGTCTTAAAATATTACAATTCAACAAAGTTTCATAAATCATAAAAGACCAAAAATACATCCAATCTAAACTAGATTACAACCAAAAACTGATGAAATTAGTACGAAAATGCGGAGATAATACATGTGTAAACCGATCCATCACTGACCCGCTCGCCCCACCCAAATCCGCGTCCTCCTAGCATGCAACACGTGGCGTGATTTTAAAAAAAACTTTTCATAACTTTAAAATGCAATATCTTGAAATTTTGAAGTCGGAAAAAATTTCGAAAACAATGTTGTGTTCGTATTAACGATATTAACCAAACTAGATAGGTCATGATATGTTTCAATTATTTTTTAAAATCATATATTTAAATACACTAAAAAACTGGGTTGTTCACGGAGTAGTTCATCGCCTAAGATGGAACACTTTTTATGAAAAATGTAATAGTGTAGTCTTGAAAAAGTAACTATTTTATTGTAAAATATAACAGTATTTTTGCAGAAAAAAAATAAATAGTTTGATAAAAAAAAATTGTTAGAATAAGTAATAATTGAAATGTAACAGAGTATATAGAGATACAATTAGTTATATAGATGAATGTAACAGTTTTTATAGAGTAAATGATATTTAAAAAAATAAAATAAAAGAGTAAGAATTCCTGTATATATAATCGGTTGCATTTCACTTGTTACTTTCTCTGAAAAAAACAATCAAACTATTTCAGTTTTTATTTATTTTTTGCAAACCTACTATATTACATTACAGAATTTCAATTGTTACATTCAACCTTTGTAATTGATAAATTATTAAATCATAAAGTGATTTACCAATAAAATTTTCCATATATTTTTTTTGAAAACTACTATGTTACATTACAGAATTCTAATTGTTACATTCAACTATTTGTAATTGATAATCACCAAGTGTTTTACCAATAAAAAAATTCCACAAATAAATGTAACATTTTTATAATAAAATGTAGCATTAGTATTTGCAGTAAATCTTATGTTATCCTTAATCCTTTTTGTGCAAACCTATAGTTACATTTCAGAATAAAAACCGTTACGTTTCAGAAAAAAAATGTTATATTTCAAACTAGAAACTGTTAGAATTGAGAAAAAAAATATTGCATTTATTTATTATAAAAAGTAACATTAGTTTTGCAGCCAATTTTATGTTATTCTTAATCCATTTTTCGTAAATAATAATTACATTTATGATTAAAACGTGTTATATTTGAAAATAAAAATGTTACATTTCTTTATTAGAAGTGTTACATTTTGTTGGCGAGCAAAAAATTGTGGGAAAAAAGTTGGAGGCAAAAAAATAAAATAACAATAATAATTTATGGGTGCGAGGGTCGACCCGTGGACGATCTGTCTATGACACGATCTCACGCTGTAAAACGGTCTCACATGAGACGTGGCAAAAAGCTCTAAAGTGCTTTTTCATAATAATAAAAACCTCCTAACAAACTTCCATTGTGAATGCTCTAATAAAAACTTTTGAAAAGTTTTTTTATGATTTTAATATGTCAAATCACTTCTAAACTACAAAATAAAGCTTTTTAAGAACTTTGACAATGGTAGAGTTTTTTCTTTGCTTAGGAAGTCAGTAAATATTAATCTAAAAAAAAAAAAAAAATCTTCCACAAAGAGCAACTCTTTAACAAAGAACTCTTTAAAAAAACGTTCAAAATAACAAAAGCTCTAAAGAACATTTTCACAAAAATAAAGAGCTTCTAAAAAGCTCCCGTTGCTAATGCTCTAAGGACTATCTATTGAAATAATAAGATTAAATCAAAACCACTAATACTTATTAGGTGTTATTGATGAATGATGTTTTGTACTTATCTATTCATTTTTGGTGAACTTCTTGAGTTTTATGTATTTATTGGTTCATAGTGCGCTGAAAGAAAACAGGGAAAATGACGAATCAGTAAGAATTCATTAAAGGTGTTCAATAAACCCGAATATAACAAAAATGAGCTTAACCGTAAAAATCGTATAAAAACACTTAAAACTATATTAAACCGACTTATATGGTTTGTCAAACCGAAAATTTTATAATGGTACATTACTTGACTTATATACTGAAAATTAAATCATATTGTACTGTTCTAAATAAACAATACAATTTTGAATGTATATATACGCACTTCATCTTGTAGATGCGTTTAAAAGTGGAGTGAAATTCTTCGTGTATCATTAATGATTGGTTGTGAATTTGGTGAGATCAATTTGTCAATTTATCCTTAAAACTGATTTTTTTCGTCTTTGAGTTTTACTTTGTTTGATATTTTAAATATTTTTGGTGTTTAGTGGTAGCGTGTCAAGTATCATTTTTACCATTTTATTGTCATTTTCATTTGATGAATGACATGGAATCCAAGTTTTTGGTCTAGGTGTATGAAAAATTGAGAATAAACTGTACTGAGGTTAAAACTAAACCGAAAATTAAACTACTAAACTGAGAAAAACTGAAGTCTTATGGTATTGATATACAGTAAATTGAAATACTTTAGTATCTTATCGATTTTATCCCAAAGTCATAGCATACTGTACCAACACACCCCTATAATTCATGAGAATTATAGACATTTAAGGAATCTCAGACTAAGAAAGGACTGACAGAGAATTGCCCCCAAGTAAAAGGGACTTGTTGTTGCTGATGTCCGAAGGACCTCTTAGGAGCCACCTAAGAAAAAAAAGGCACATATTTTTATGTGCTCGCTTACTGCGTGCGCATAGGTGCAAAAAGTTATAGAGAGAGTTCATATGCTCCCGTGCAGCGCTCGCATAGGTTTCTACGGATCTCAAGCGGCCGCATAAAGCGCCTGCATCTCAAATTCTTTTATTCACCAATTTCCTAATTTTGTATCACTTATTCCTTGTACAAATAGGAATAACTTATTAGTTTATTAGCATTCTTTTATGTGTGATTTGAGGTTATTAGAAAATCGCTTTTGGATATAAAAATGTTGTTTTTCGTGATTTCTTCTCCTCTATTGATTATGGGTCATCATAATATAATGAATTAAACATTCTTCAATGGATTGGAAGGTAACATATATTGAAAGCTTTTGTTTAAAAGTGTTTAAAGTTAAACAATAGTATATTTATTATTGAGTTATTCCAATTGTTCATAATTCTTCATCTTATTTTGCTTTTAGTAATCTGAGAAGAAATTTTATGCATTCTATGTGTTTATTATGTGTGACTGTTTATACTAGCGATAATCAATTGCGTTTTTATTCATCTTGTGATATTTGAGTCTTCTTAGAGAGGCTACGTCGATCATAGGATTCAAGTTCTCATTATATTTATTTCTTTTTTTAGTTGGGGTTTTTTATTATTAGGTGGACTTAGAGGGGAAACGCGATTAGATCAGTAATCAAACGGTACCAACTTTTACATAAGTTTGAATATCATTAGTAATTAAAACATTGTTTGAATAAAACATAGGTCAACGATATATGTGAACTTATTCATAGACTATTCTCATTATCTAAATTGGCTCATATTTAATTTATTTTAATGTTTGTTTAGTATTTCTCTCTATAAGTTTTCATGGTTCTTCCCTGCTGTGCATATACTGCACTCATATCTAGTGCACTTGCAAGAGTTAGTTATTTCTTCATCAAGATCTACCTCAATATACGTACTCCCTCCACCCCAAAATTAAGTATTCACTAATAGAAAGTGAGGAAAGGTGTTCTAATTGTGGGTGTTGTAAATATGAAAAGTTAAATAAGAGGAAAAAATGGAGTAAAAAATAACAAGTAGATACATGGTGAGAGTGTATGATGAAGAACAATATATGCATAAGTTTAAGGGTTTCTTTCATTTATTAGCTATTTCTATTGTACTTTTAAGATATAATATTAGATATGTGGTATTTTTATTGTTAGAAGTAATTAGGATATTATATTAATGAATTAAATGTCTATTATATCATTATGTAGATTATGAGTATTTAACTTGTTTTCCTAGTCATAAATATGATGACCCGTCCCAATTTCATATAAATTTTACGCATAATATTATTTTATAATTTAATTTGTGTTAGTTTGATTATTTTAGAAGACTTACTTGATCAATTAAAAATATTTAATAAAAGTATTTGAGTTGCAAAATTATTAATTAGCATGAGTAGAAGATAAAATAATTGAGTTAGTAATTGTAAATAATGATAAGGGGGTTAAGTGTTAAAGTTGAAACCTTGGGGATTGAATGTAATTGATTAATCTTGGAGGGGCCTAAGTGTAACTTTCCAATTATAAAACTCTCCTTCTTATCCTCACTATCTCTCTCTACGTGTAACATACACACACATTCACACTTTCCTCATTTCTTTCTCTGATCATGGAAGAAGGTAAAGTTTCTTACTTGTTTTGATTTTATTTCTTTCAATTAATCCTCCGTTCTAAAATCCGACTTCACCAAAATGTTCAGGGAGTTGAATAGATCGTTTCTAGCCGATTAGAAAATATTTTCATCTATACTTTCCCCGTAGTAGGTAAGTTACTATTCCCTCTTTTATATTAAAATTATTCATACATATTATATATGATACTTTTTTCCTAGAAATTATTGCTTAATGGGTAGTATGGAGGTTAATTATACATTTTGGTATTATGTGATATTATGCACATTTTAAATTAAGTTAATTGGCTTAAATAAATATTTGGGGGAAGTTGTAATAGTACTTTTGAGACGGTGAATTGGAGTTAGAATGTTAAATAAATATTTGGGGGAAGTTCTAATAGTACTTTTGAGACGGTGAATTAGTGGAAGTAAAAACATATAGTAGAAGTCAACTACATGTACTTGAAGAGATTCCCAAGACCAATTTAATTATGAATCTAGGTAAATGTACGTATTGAGATGAATTTAAAGAGTTTTATTTGATTAATCTGAAATGGGAAATTATTGAGATGTATCTTTAACACCATAGGAGTGGATGTCTTACTCGTTAATATGTTGGGATGTATGAAATTCTGAAAGGATTGAGAAGTTAACTTATAGAGTAATTTATATATGAGCCTCGTATGAGTGTGGGACTATTTCATGTTGGTATTATTTAGAGGATGGGTAACAGCTTGTATGGATACTTGATTCTAAAGAACAAGTCTTGAGTACGAGTACTTCTTGTGAAAGTTTTATGGAGATATAATGGCATTGAAGAGGCTATATGGGAAGCAGAGCATGAAATGCGCGAAAAATACCCGCAATTGTTTGATAACTTCGGTAAGAATATATTTTCGTTGTGTGTGCACTATTACTGCTTTGGAATTTCCATTTGTAAGTGTATGTGTTGGTATGGCTAAATGAAAATGACATTAAATTATTATTTGACATGAGTATGAAAAGTGAGAAAACAAATAATTAAATTTGGATTATTTTGACTAGTTGATATTGAGAAATTTGTTAGGAAGAAATTTGTATTTCTATCTATTGTTCTGTTGGCGTATAATGTTTAATATGGGTATACGTGTGATATTTGTGTGTTTCATATGTGTTAGTTTATTTGATACAAATTAATGGAAATTGGAATAGGGATTTAAGTGTGATATATGGGGACTATGCCTGATTATTTTTTTATAGGACCTTGGTTATTGTTATTATTTGCTATATAAGAATCGATATATATGTAGCCTCGATATGACTATGTGTTATAAATTTGGTTAGTAAATTCGAGGGCGGATTTCTTTTAAGGGGGAGAGAGTGTGGCGAACCGTCCCAATTTCATATAAATTTTACGCAAAATATTATTTTATAATTTAATTTGTGTTAGTTTGATTATTTTAGAAGACTTACTTGATCTATTAAAAATATTTAATAAAAGTATTTGGGTTGTAAAATGATTAATTAGCATGAGTAGAAGATAAAATAGTTGAGTTAGTAATTGTAAATAATGATAAGGGATTTAAGTGTTAAAGTTGAAACCTTGGGGGGTTGAATGTAATTGATTAATCTTGGAGGGGCTTAAGTGTAACTTACCAATTATAAAACTCTCCTTCTTATCCTCACTATCTCTCTCTGCGTGTAACAAACACACACATTCACACTTTCCTCATTTCTTTCTCTGATCATGGAAGAAGGTAAAGTTTCTTACTTGTTTTAATTTTATTTCTTTCAATTAATTCTTCGTTCTAAAATTTCACCAAAATGTTGAGGGCGTTGAATAGATCGTTTCTAGCCGATTAGAAAATATTTTCATCTATACTTTCCCCGTAGTAGGTAAGTTACTATTTTCCCTTTATATTAAAATTGTTCATACATATTATATATGATACTTTTTTTCTGAAAATTATTGCTTAATGGGTAGTATGGAGGTTAATTATACATTTTGGTATTGTGTGATATTATGCACAATTTAAATTAAGTTAATTGGCTTAAATAAATATTTGGGAGAAGTTGTAATAGTACTTTTGAGACGATGAATTAGAGTTAGAATGTTAAATAAATATTTGGGGGAAGTTGTAATAGTACTTTTGAGACGGTGAATTAGAGTTAAAATGTTAAATAAATATTTTGGGGAAGTTGTAATAGTACTTTTGAGACTGTGAAACAAAAGGAGTATAAAAGAATTAGTTTTTGACTGGCGGAGGTGAGTGGTCGACCGCCCAAATAGGGCCGGCGACCGCACATCTATCTGGAAGGTTTTAGAGCTTGGGAAGTAATGTTTGGGCGACCGCACATTTTGGTGTGGGCGGCCGCACAGTACTGCTGGAAGACTAAGTTGTTCCAATTTAAATGATTTAGGATTTATTTTATGTACAGGCTTTGGGTCCTATTCTAGGGTACCTAGATAGGTGTTGTGGAAAACAAGGGTGTTAGGAATTGGTTCAATTATGAACGGGTGCAAAGTGTGAAATGGCGGTTAAGTGCCTACGGAATTGTTTAACATCTTTATGATGTAATTATTTGGATTCCCTAATTTGGAATCATAAATGTAAAGGAATGGTTGGGTTCATAGTCATCGTACTATTTGTGAGTAACCGTTTGGGTTCATTTTGGTAATAATCATCGTGCTATTTACGAGTAATTCATGGGTACATCTTTATGATGCTTTTGTGGGATTTCCTACTTTGAAATCCTTTGTTTGAGAAATGTTTATAATGCACATGGTTGTTTGGGCTCTTTATGAACAGTTTATCATATTTATGATGTACTTAGCGGGGATCTTTGAGAAGGTTGTTGCTTTTATGGGTAGTTGCTCTATTGAGCTTATGTATGTTTATTTTCGTGAGGACGATGGTTTTACTAGGTTATATAAACTCTGTAAATTTGGGTAGATGAGTTTTGTGCCTGTAATAAAGTGGTTGTTATTATTTTGGTGCCGACCTTTGTTCCCAGGCATGTCTAGAGTTTTTCCCAAATCTAGTTGGTTTGGTTGTTCAATAGTAAAGGCGGTTAGCCTATGGTCATTTTTAGTATTCTGTTGTCAAGCAAGTGTAGCTCGTGTATTATTCAGGTTTATGGATAATGATAATTTTAGCAAACATCATGTTCGTTTTATTTCAGGGTTCACGCACCTGGTTTGAGGTACCAAATAGGGCCTCGGGACTCGGGGCGCGACAGTCGGTATCAGAGCCTAGGTTAACTATCAGTCTGGATAGGATTCATAGGCTTGGTGGGTTGGTTAATGAGTGTGCTATCGACGTCGAGTGTTTGCTTATTTGAGGTAATATCGGGCATGGGACTGGTGTTTATAGAGTTAGTCTATGTTGGGGTGGATAGTTTAAGAAAGCCGAGAGTGTGATTTCTTATATGTTTACGCTTATCTCATCCTTACTTGGATCTTATTTTATGTCATATTTCTACGTTTCCCCTGATTCTTTGCCTTATTGTAAGGATCCCGTCCCTCGGGGGCGAAACAAGCGAAGTTCGCACGAGGAAGAAATGCCAAACACGGGTAACTTTCCTAACGAAAAAGAAACGGAGTCGCCACATTTGTTAATTTTAAACCAAACAAATGAAAATGGTTAGAGAATGTGAGTTCGGAGGTTAGGTTACACTTTGGGAAGAGCATATTTGCGGTTCACCCAAAATGCCTCGGAAAAAACCGAGTCTCCCTTGTTAGTTTGAAAAATGTGCATGTGTGTGGGTGTATTTAACGAAAAAGTTTCTGTTATTGGTTTTATTTGGAAAAACTTAACTGAAAGGGTATGTTTATTAAGAAAATAGGGATCAGAGGGCAAAATAGACATTTTGCCCCCAGTTCCCAACATAGCCGTACGGATGTATGGGCAGTTTCCTGGGATTTTACAGTTCAGTCAAGAACAGTCCAGTTTCAGAGCAGAAACAGAACATTCTGTTGAAACTGGACAGAACTGCTTTGATTCCAGTTTGTTTAAAACACTTTATGAGTTTAAATACAACATTCCTATGCTAAATTATCATCACTTAGTCCCCAAAACAAGTATTTGGGTGTGATCATAAGCAATCATTGGAGAAAATTGAGAAAAGTTGATGAACATGCCCTTTGGGCCAAAATTGACCATTTGGTGATTAAAGATTGAAACTTTATCCCCAAGATGACATTTTTATGACTTATTAACCTTTAAAGAGTCAAATTAACACATAAAGATTGAATCTTTATGACCCCAAAGGGGACTTTAGAGCTAGATCAATGTTGGATGATAAAGATGGAAGCTTTATCATCCAAATGGTCATTATTATCAACAAAAACATCATTCTAACTAGACAAGAATGTAAATGACAATCAACAAGCCATGATCATCTAGGTTTGAACCTCTTCCACACAAATCATGGAGGGCACCTTGGATCATCTCATGGCTTGGACAAGAGAAATATAGAGTAATATATGTATACTTGCTTGAATGGACAAGTCTTGCATAAATGTAAAGTTGCTTGAATGGACAAGTCTTGCAAGTAATGTAAAAGTGCTTGAATGGAAAAGTCTTGCAAGTAATATAAAGATTAACTTAAACTTAAACAAAGATTAAAGAGAAAATAGAGTTATAGATGAAGAGAAGGGAGGGGGAGAAGGTGGCTTTACCTATTTTGGTTTAGCCAATCTTCTTTTCTCTCTTTCACTCTTTGTTTCACTCTTCTCTCACACTACTGCAGTGATTTTGACAAAGTAATCCTTCTTATGTTATTTCTCCCCCCCCCTGAATGATCAGCAAGGGTTTCAATTTATAGGCCCTGTGACCTCCCAAAGTAGCTGTACGGCTAGGGATGGTGCCTTCTGGATTTTTCCAATTTTTAATTCCAGAAAGGTCCTTGTGTTCCAAATTTATCATAGTGAGGTCCTGGCCTATCAGTTTGTCCCTGAATAGTGCCAAGAATTCCTCTAATTTGGTCATTTCAGATTGGGGTACTTACAGAGCCACTCGGCAACGTCGCTTTGGAGAAGCGGGGTTGTCGATACATAAAGCATCCCAATCTGATGGGAGGACGGCTAGGGACGATTTTTCTTCAGATGGCTGGACCTAGGGGTATAGGATTCCTACGTATCCCGTTCGTGGGGAATCAAGCCTAACGTAGTTCGGAAGAGGGGTGAGAGATTTTAAGGTTACTCAAACTTATGGGCGACCGTCGAGGTCAGGTGGAGAACTTAGCGTCTCGAGCCTAAGGGCGACCGTAAAAGGTCGGGTGGAGAACTTAGCGTCTCGAGCCTAAGGGTGACCGTAAAAGGTCGGGTGGAGAACTTAGCGTCTTGAGCCTAAGGGCGACCGTAAAAGGTCGGGTGGAGAACTTAGCGTCTCGAGCCTAAGGGCGACCGTAAAAGGTCGGGTGGAGAACTTAGCGTCTCGAGCCTAAGGGCGACCGTAAAAGGTCAGGTGGAGAACTTAGCGTCTCGAGCCTAAGGGAGACCGTAAAAGGTCGGGTGGAGAACTTAGCGTCTCAAGCTTAAGGGTTTGGTCAACACTAACTACGAGATTGTTGACTAACAAGGATGGTCTTTCATCATTTTGGACTGCTGGTTCTTTTCACACAAGTTTTAACTTCTTAACTGGACTTATGAAGGACTATCGGGGCATGGTCAACTTGACTCTATGGGAGAGGGTTGACTAAATGGCTAGACTTACGAAGGACTTCCGTGACATGGTCAACTTGACTCTATGGGAGAGGGTTGACTAAATGGCTGGACTTACGAAGGACTGCCGGGGCATGGTCAACTTGACTCTATAGGAGAGGGTTGACTAAATGGCTGGACTTACGAAGGACTGCCGGTTCTTTCCACACAAGTTTGGACTTACGAAGGACTGCCGGTTCTTTTCACACAAATTTTAACTTCTTAACTGGACTTACGAAGGACTGCCGGGGCATGGTCAACTTGACTCTATGGGAGAGGGTTGACTAAATGGCTGGACTTACGAAGGACTGCCGGGGCATGGCCAACTTGACTCTATGGGAGAGGGTTGACTAAATGGCTGGACTTATGAAGGACTGCCGGTTCTTTCCACACAAGTTTGGACTTACGAAGGACTGCCGATTCTTTCCACACAAGTTTGAACTTCTTAACTGGACTTACGAAGGACTGCCGGGGCATGGTCAACTTGGCTCTATGGGAGAGGGTTGACTAAATGGCTGGACTTATGAAGGACTACCGGGGCATGGTCAACGTGACTCTATGGGAGAGGGTTGACTAAATGGCTGGACTTACGAAGGACTGCCGGGGCATGGTCAACTTGACTCTATGGGAGAGGGTTGACTAAATGGCTGGACTTACGAAGGACTGCCGGTTCTTTCCACACAAGTTTGGGCTTACAAAGGACTGCCGGGGACAAGGGTCTCAACCTATAATGACTATTCTGAGTCAAGGTTTGACTTGGGTCAACTCCATCTTTAGGGAGTTTGACGGGAAAATTGGTCTTACGTCCGACTAAGGACTACCGGGGCTAAAGGTCTCAACCTATAATGACTATTCTGAGTCAAGGTTTGACTTGGGTCAACTCTACTCTACGGGACGGTTGACAGATTTTCTTGACACCGAAGAAGAGCCTAGGGGTAACCGTTAAGACACATTGTGGACGAAAGAGTCCAAAACTTTGGGAAAATCATTTTGAGAGGAGATCAAAAGCATTTTGCTTGAAACATGGTCTTTGATAAATGATGCCAAAAGGGCAAATTTCGGAAATGCTTATTCCTAAAGGAAAATCTTTTAACAAAGCATTTTAGTCAAAATTTTGATTTTAACTTAACCGTGAGGTTTGTTATGCATAAAGTCCTTTGGAGCTTTGTCCATTTATTAGGAGCGATCGGGAGTAAAGAACCCTTTTGTCGTCGATGTAGGGGTAGCCCCATGTCCTTGTAGTCATCAATGTTGGGGTAGCCCCATATCCTTGTTGGCGTCGATAGTTGCATAGCCCCATGTCTTTGTCGGTGTCGATGGCGGAGTAGCCCCAATATCATCTTCTGACCTTTGGAATGAGGTTAGGAACCCATCCCTTTTTCATGACGCGCCCTTTCTTTTGCCTAGGCCGCCCTTGCGGGTTTTCAACCTAGTGGGCTACTTTTTTGCGTTTTTCATGGCACACCCTGTTTTTTGCCTAGGCCGCCCTTACGGGTTTTCAACCTAGCGGGCTACTTTTTTGGTGCCCCCTTTTTTTATATGAGTGATCCAGCCGACTCGATAGAACGGTGACTTTTAAAGTATTTTTCTTGGAGGAAACATGCAAGGGAATTTATTTAGGCGGGAGAGAGTCCCTCAATCGTATCATGAAATAGGAGGAAGCCCCTGCTTGACAGAACATAAGTGTTTAGCTCTTTCCTAAGATGTAGAGAAGAAGACTTGTCGAGACATTTGAAACTTGTCTTGGTTAAAATTATCAAAATGATTGCTGGAATGGACCATGTTTATTATTAAGTCAAGATTATAACAAGCAATTAGCCTTAACATGTGTGAATGTTGTGATCAATTAATGATTAAGATTTGATCAATGGCAAGATCAAAAGGTGTTTATGGGGAATTGGTCCTTGTCTGGTAAATTGGTCATTGATGGGACCGTGGGGGAGAGGCTAGGCTACTTTGGGAAAGCCATGGTTTGATCGTTCTTTCTCATGCTATGACCGGACCCGAAGGTTGCCTACGTTCCCCTCAATTTGAGGAGCTCAGGTCGCCGTAGTTCGGCCGTGGATCATCTTTTGTTGAAGCGGTGTCCTTTTGGAGGATGTTGTTGCTTTGCTAATGTAGATTGCTTCGCTTTGCGGTGAACCCCTCGGGATGTTCTTTGAGGTGGACTTTTGAACTTGGTGAGCTTTTGAGGTAGACTCCCTCTTTGCCAATATTCACTTCCTTTCCTTCTTCCCATTGTCCCTTTCTTTTCTCTCTTATCATTTTTTTTTTGAGAGAGGGGGAAACATTAGCCCCAACTTGTTATCTTGGACATTGGCTCATCTGCAGCCCCTTGGTAGAATGTCCGTCACTCCTTGCTTTGACTTTGAGGATCCGGGAAGTCCCTTGCTCGGTTGCACATGTGCGATCACGGTCGAATCTAGGTGATTGAGCAACAACATCCTTGCCTTTTCATTGTCTCGGGATGTCTTTGATGTGCATCCAGAATTTGCATCGGAAAGGCGTATCGGGTTGTGTATCGGGGAATGTGTATCGGGGATGTGTATCAGGGAAGGCTTGCCATTAACGGTTTCTTCATGCCAATTGATCACAACATTTATTCACATCAAGATTAATTGTTTGCATTTAACACTTTTCATTTGCGTTAGGTCCATTCTTCCTTAATGAGTCGTCATTGACTAGTATGCTTAGAAGTCAATTCATCATTTTAGGGACATAGCAATCAATTGATAATAACTAGCAAGACAATTTCAAGAGTAAGTGTATATTGCAAATAATGTCTCAAGTCTAGAGAGAAGAGAAGGAAAATGACTCTTTTATTTAGATAACTTTATACATACATGTCCAAGTATGGACCTTTGTAAAAAATAAAAAGACACAGTCCGGGACGGAATTTTGGTGAAAGTCTAGACCCTACGAGGCTGGAAGACTCATTTTTATTTTTTTTATTTTTTTAGGGATGGGCTCCCATGAAGCACGATGATCTGACCTTCCTCAATTGTTGGCGGGGTTGTCGGCGGCATATTCCATGTCTTCTACGGGGAACTCGGGTTCCATGTCGTCGGGAAAGATGTCGCGAGGTCTCCATTTGGCTTGGCATTGTAATTGTTGGATCTGTCTACTACTCATGAGTTGGGAGTTTGCTCTGGCCATCTCCTTTTGGTGATTTCCTTTCAAGGCGCGCAACCTTTGTGCATGACACTCGACGAGGGTACAGACCTCCATTTGATGTAGCCGCCTTTGGGCTTCCGAAGCACGGGCTTTCCCTTGTTGTTCACGT
Source organism: Campanula takesimana (assembly GCA_026119855.1). Taxonomy (NCBI): domain Eukaryota; kingdom Viridiplantae; phylum Streptophyta; class Magnoliopsida; order Asterales; family Campanulaceae; genus Campanula; species Campanula takesimana. Next base: position 3,443,385 of record JAOWBW010000001.1, read on the forward strand.
GGATGGTTGTCTCGGACGCCAATTCAGGTGTGGGCTCCTTGGTCGATGTTTCCGATGGACAGAACCGCGAAGGACTTTTAGCATATTAAACCTCAAGGTGAAATTATAACCATGATTTGAGAAAAATGCTTCATTATCAGATTAGCCTTTTAGGAAAAACTTGATCTTTTTATTTTAAGATTTTTTATATTTTTTTTTGAAGACATACTTTTGTTTTGAGTGAAAGACTCACACATATTTTTTGCAAACTTTTGACAAGGCGATAATAATACTTTTATTAAGAAAACTGACAATGGACTCAGAATGGTCACCACATGGCATCAACCGGGGAGTCAAGACTTTTACTAAACCTAACAGACATCTTAACCGACTTTTCCTAAAGACTTATCACACATCCTAACAATGGACTTTGACTTTTCCTAAGGGGAGGTTGATGAAAGGGGTTTTGAAATTTCGTCCTCTGTTACGGCAACCACGGCATTATCAATTTCACAACCTGGGGTATTTAGCCCTTCAGACATTTCCTGTGCCACTGATCCTTCCCCAACGTTTTCCGTCGCCTTTGGCTTTGCTGATGTTAGGAACCACCATCTTGGATACTGAATTTGTCAATCTTCCCGAAACTGTCTCTCCTACTTTGGGATTGGTGACTCTGTCGACCACGGGCTCCTTCTCCTTGGGGCGGATATCACTCCATTCATTGATCCTTGGAGAGGTCGCAGGATTGAGTATGTTGACACTCGGGCTGTTGGCTGCGTCGGAGGCATGAGGAGGTTCAAGCTTTCACTCCTTAATCAAACCCAGAATGATACGCTTCACAACAGGGCACTCGTCGGTATTATGCCCATGGTAATTGTGGAAAGCGCATCTTTTGCTCTCATCAAGATACTTCTCAGGGTTCTTGGGTTGAAAGTTGACAAGGGGCTTTGTGAGGCCTTGCTTAACCAACCTCTCAAATACCTTGCTTATGGGCATTCCGAAATCCTCAAATCTTATGAAATGGGGTTTGGGTTGGCGTTTGGTTTTTCCTTTATCTCTGGCTGAGATGTGGTGGTGATGAGAATTACCGCCGCTCGAGGTAAGGGGTTCCTTATATTTCATTTGCCATCTCCTTCCCAATACGTTACCCGGCTGTGGTGAACCATGAGGACTCCGTGGAAGTGCATGGGCGTAGGCATACTCATAACCTCGGTTGCTCATAGGAATGTACATCGGAGGTATGCAATGAACTTGTGGTCCAAAAGGTCCCAGACCGTAGAAATGATACGGGTCTCCATGGAGTCCAATGCTTGATTGAGTATCCATATATGGTGACTGAGTTCTCGGGATTTGATTGGGTATCTCGAACTGAGAGGGAGCATAATTAGGAAGATATCGTGGGAGTGATGGTTGAGGCATGATCGGTGTGATTGGTGAGACATGGGTGTCGCGCCCCAGACCCGTGGTCCTACTCTGCCCCACGCTCGGGACACGATCGGAAGACGTCATAAAACATTTTTGGAAAAATTTCGAAATATACTTTCATAAAGTTTAACAAAATCCACACTCGAAGTTCAAAGACTTCCACTAAATTTCAAACAAACTTTTCAAACCACTTTCACAAACGAAAGTATTTAGCCCGAAGGCTTACAAACTTTTATACAAATGTACATACACCAACATTATCCAAAATATAGGTATTACAAGATGATAAAGTCAAGGAAACTCTAACCAAAAGGTTATACATCTAAGTAATGTAACCTTGACAAAACTCATATCCCAAACTCTTACCACCACGACGTCCTCCCGTGCAATTATCCTATTCCCTGGACTCGCCTTTATCTAAAACAGTAAACAAATAAGGGGTGAGAATGAATCTCAGTAAGCTACTAAAATGCAACTACATTACATGCTGATATGATAGTCATAAAGAAACAATATCAACAAATAATCAAATAGCATATAGCATATAGCACATAACATGAGAGGCTCCCTATCGCCAACCGTCTCATACCAGTTGGAAATAACGACCAACTCATCATGCAGCACATAAGGCGGAAATAAACACTCATACGTGGATACTGTGAGCCAAGGTTCTCGAAACAAACATAACCATCTGAGAAAACCAGTTGAGTAGCATAAATAGCTGAAGCCGGGATCCCGAAAACCAAACCATAACCATAAGGACCAAAGTCTCGAATCAAACATAACCATCTGAGAGGTATCAACAAAGCAGCACAATGGCTGAAGCAGGTTCCGGAACCAAACAATCACAACAATCACAAGAGGGGGAAAATGACACCAAGTCATAACCCATAGTGCCCAAACTTTGGCCCAAGGAAGGGGGTTAAAAATGGGAAACCAATGATAGAAGTCTTACAATGAACTTGGCTCGTGTGCCATTGTAATCCCTACCACTGCCCGATATCATAAACAATGGGAAACCAATGATAGAAGCCTTACAATGATGTAATCCCTACCACTGTCCCGACATCACCACAAGAAGTACCAGCTGGACTTTACACGAGTGCACAGTAATAAACACTTGCTTAAACAACAACCGGGACATGATTCCAAAGTAGGGAACTAAGCCAAACACATCACAAAGATGAACCAATCCAAACCACATCAAAAGATGTTCAACAATATCCACTTAACATTCAGTCGAATTCCACAACACTTATGTTCACAAAGGAACCATTTCAAACACAAGAGTGTTCCACAACAACCCTCTAGGTACCCTAGGATATCACCTAAGACCTAGACCAAAATTGAACCTTTAATCAATTAAATTTGAACAATTTAACCTTCCAGATTGGACTGTGCGGCCGCCCAACTAGCCCTGTTCCAAGAACAAAATCTTTCAGATAAGAGTGCGGCCGCACGCCCTATTTAGGCGGCCGCCCACACCACTCGACAGGCCAAAACTTAAATAAATTGTACTCCTTTCGTTCCACCGTCCCAAAAGTACAACACTTAACGTTTATAACTTTACTAAGACTACAAAATCAGTCTCAAAACAACTTTAATACTACTTTGAACCCAATCAAACCAATATACTAAATACTCCCTTTATCCCAAAATTACAAGTATCAAATAAATTCCTTTCACAATAATTTCACCACATATCACACATATAGCAAATATATGACCATTTTATTATTTAAGGGGAATTAGTAACTTACCTATTTTCGGAAAAAGTATCGCAGAAATATGTTTTGTTCGGGTAGAAATGACCTACTCAACGCCCTGATCATTTTTATATAATTAGTTTTTAAAACGGATAAGTAAATAAAAAGAATTAAATCAAAATAGGTTGAACTTACCTTTTTCTTTAAACCCTTAGGAAGAAACGAGAGAAAGAAATGTTCTGGGTGAATTGAGTGTGTAGAGGGAGAGAGAGATATGTATATAAATATCTTTACCATTTTTTACACTTTGGTCACTCTACTTTCATTTTGAGCAAATAAGCCCCTAAACTTTAAAGTTACACTTTGGACCCTAAAGTTTCAACTAACTCATTTATTCCTTTAACCATTATTACTACTAACTAAGTAAATAGCACATTTAATCAAGTAAGATGTGCAAGTCATAAAAATATTTTCTAACACATAAAATGCACATAAAAGTTCCATTTTAAGTTAAGAAAATTAGGGTGGTTTTGGGGTCGTTACAATCACTCCCCCTTAAAGAAAATTCGTCCCGAATTTTAGGATTCACTTACCTCGACCCTCAAACAACCAATGATACTTTCTTTTCATTCCATCCCGAAGCTCCCAAGTAGATTCTTCCACATTATGGTTTCTTTATACAGCTCGAGCAAAAGGAATACTCTCATTTCTCAATTCTTGAACCTTCGAATCAATGACTTGGTCTGGGTGCTCCTCATAAGACATACTCGGCTCAATATCCTCAGGAACCTCAGATAACACATGAGATGGATCATACATATACTTTCAAAGCATAGAAACATGGAACACATTATGAATATTGTCAAGAGAAGGAAGTAACACAAGATGATAAGCCCGATCTCTAACTCTTCCCCATATCTCAAAAGAATTGATATATTAAGCAAACTCCACGAGAAGTAAAGGTATATCCCACGAATTCTAAGAATCAACTGAACAAGTTCTCAACATGTCCTCAAGAATCTGAATGGTTCTTTCTGACTGGCCATCTGTCTGAGGATGAAAACCTGTACTAAATCCCAATTCTGAATTCAAAGCCTTCTGAATTGCTTGCTAAAATCAAGATGTAAATAAGGAACCCATATCTAATGCCATGCTCGTAGGCATCCCATGAAATCGAACTATCTTTTGAACAAATAAGTAACAACTGGAATTAACATTTATACCCTCAAAATAGATAAGGTGAGAAAACTTGGTAACCAATCCGCTATCAATCAACATCATTGGTCTCATCTATTCAGTGTAACTCCTTCAATAAAACCTTTCGCAATAGATTCATATCCACTCAGAAATCTCAAAGGTTTGTGACAAGCCAACTGATCACTGATATTTTACTTCCAGATTATTCGCAGCTCAAAGACTTAGTTGAATACTTAGAATTTCTCGTGTCAAACAAATCAAATGTAACCCTTCAAATTTATCTCAATACTTTACATTTACTTGGATTCATAATTAAATCTTGTGAATCTCTTCAAGTATCTGTAGTTGAATTCCATCACGTATGTTGGTTCCACTAAGTGTTGACTACATACTCTGCTATCAAAAGTTAAAATTCCATTGATAATCTTATATGGTTGAAATCATTCAATAGTGTAGGAACTTAAAGCTTTCACAATCTCAAAATCTCACCATGTCTCAACTCACAAAGACTCCAAAATGTTAATTCCTCTAACATTCCCCATTTAGTTTTATCAAACACGAACTATAAGTCAATGTATCCTCTAACACATTACCTTTCCCGGATGATATAACATGGTACTCTACCTGTATTATCTCATGTGTAACTCTCTTTGAAAAAAAACCAATACTTCAACTCTCATGGTTGGTAAACACTTCAAATATATCTCCATCAAAGTCATTTACTAATGCAATGGATGTATAATCGCAATAAATCTAAAATTATGAGTAGGATGATTTTGTTCATAGGGAATCAATCTTCTCAAAGCACCCATTGTTACCATACATTTCTGAAGCGATGAACATCGCAATCACTCTTCAAGGCATCACCATGAATAATGAATTTATTAAATCCACTATAATGGTAAAACTCGACATATCCACTAGAAAATAGTAACACTGATCATTCCTCTAGATAACTGTAACACTAATCAAATCCATTAAGCAATATCAATACTGAAGTTGTCATCAACTCTCATTTCAACAATTAAAAACTCATTTCACTCTTACCAATCCATCGAGAAAGTGTATCTTCCTGTGTCATATAGTTAACGGTGTAGCTACCTTAGAAATCCATCAATGAATCTCTAACCATATGCCAATCTCAACAAGCTACATACCTCTATTACTGAAGTGGAATCTTTTCCAATTACTGTTGCTTCCATTGAAGGATCAAAAGCTATGCCTGAGTTGAAACTCCCTCGAAATGATATATCCTCTAATAAGAAGACATAATACCTTGATTTCACAACTGTTGCCTCTCACAAAGCAATCCAATTACGGCTACAGATACGACTCAGCATATCCAACAATACCACTGAAGTAGTTGTTAATTCAAACACTATGACCACAATTTATGATGCCCATACCTGGTATGAAAACCGTTTTTGAAATATACCCATCTCAAATTTTCAACTGATAATAATCACTTCAAGTCAAACACTGAATAAACCACTGATCTCTGAAGTTGATAAAATATATCACCCATATAAGATAACAAGTAATGATTCGCTATAGTCATCTGGTTGAGCTCTTAGTATTCATATACAATCGCAAAGTACCATACCTATTTATAAGTACCTTTGGGATAGAGAATGAGGGGATTTGGTGTTTTCGCGAGGTTGAGAGGGTGGAGTTTGGTTGCAAATCGGAGGTTGGGTGACTTCGACCTCTTCCTCGTGGTCAGAAATTTCAATGAAGGATCCATCTGTCTGAAACAAAACCTCAACACCCTTCCGTCTCATCGACTCAACAAATCGGTCCCGTGCTTTCTCGTGGTGTAACCTGGTAATCTATTCCTTAACCTTGGAGGCTTCTAAAGCTTGGAGCAGCTCTTCTTTGGTTGGACTGGTCTGATCATCTGTGGTATCACTTCCCCAACTGCTTTCCTCTGAGCTGGTCGTTCCGAGGTAGCGGAGTGGAGGTGTTGTAGCGACTGAGGAACTGTCAGACTCAATGCTGGACAGGCGGTGACACGGTGCTCTTTTCCACTTCATTCTTGCTGCGGCAGAGAAAGAATTCAACTTAGGCTCGGGTAAACATTGGGCGAATGCTTATGCTACTGATGGGAAATGACCGTTGGGGTGAAAGGTGGACGGGGTCAAATGGGATCTTAAATCTATTCGAGATTCAAACGGGGGTCTACTTACAAGGTTGTAACAGACTTCCTGGGGTGGCAACGGGGATTCATTCAAAGACTTGACTGGCATTCTGGGAGGATAAAGGGGGATCCTTCCAAGACATGACTTCCTAGGGGACTATTCCTAGGGGTTTAGCGAGGACCTAGGGGACAGCGCCTAAGGTCTTGACGGGAATCTTAACGGGGTCTCGGAGGACAACGGGGGTCCGTCCAAAGACTTAACGAAATCACACAACGGAGGTCTTGGAGGACAACAGGGGTCCGTCCAAAGACTTAACGAAATCACACAACGGAGGTCTTGGAGGACAATGGGGGTCCATCCAAAGACTTAACGAAATCCCATAACGGAGGTCTTGGAAGACAACGGGGGTCCGTCCAAAGACTTAACAAAATCACATAACGGAGGTCTTGGAGGACAACGGGGGTCCATCCAAAGACTTAACGAAATCACATAGCGGAGGTCTTGGAGGACAACGGGGGTCCGTCCAAAGACTTAACGAAATCACATAGCGGAGGTCTTGGAGGACAACGGGGGTCCGTCCAAAGACTTAACGAAATCACATAGCGGAGGTCTTGGAGGACAACGGGGGTCCGTCCAAAGACTTAACGAAATCACATAGCGGAGGTCTTGGAGGACAACGGGGGTCCGTCCAAAGAGTTAACGAAATCACATAGCGGAGGTCTTGGAGGACAACGGGGGTCCGTCCAAAGAGTTAACAAAATCACATAGCGGAGGTCTTGGAGGACAACGGGGGTCCGTCCAAAGACTTAACGAAATCACATAGCAGAGGTCTTGGACGACAACGGGGGTCCGTCCAAAGACTTAACGAAATCACATAACGGAGGTCTTGGAGGACAACGGGGGTCCGTCCAAAGACTTAAAAAAGTGACATTTATTAACACAAGAATGTGTCAAAGACAAGAAACAAAGAACGGAGCAAGCTCATGCCACGTGCAATTATTTATTCGTTCAACTTTACTTAAAACACATTTTTATTCCTAAATGGTTGGAAAAGATTCCTCTTCTTTTTCGCAACTATTCTATATCCTGGATCAGTGGAGGCCATCACTACGCCTATAGACCCCTCGTTTTTCAGCTGCCTTGCACACTCCCAAGGATGGACTGTCCCGTGCGAGGGTCCTATAGGGCAAGCGGATTCCACCGGCCGAAATTAACGAACCTAGTGTCTAGTGCATCGCAAGATTCCCAATGCGTGAGCCATTCCAATCATGATTAAGCCCCGGTTAAGGTCGAGATTCGTCTTAGGGACTTAAGGGACTTCCAGCATAACCTCATCTTTGATGAGGGCTCTCGAACCTTATCCTTGGGATTAAGGATGATTAGTATGGACCATTCATTAGGGCTTGACAACATGGTGTCACCCTATCCTTAATACATGATTTAGGTTAATTACGGTCAACATTAACGCGTAAGTCAAGGACCGGGTCAAAATTGACCATGGTCACACTTCCTTTCACCAGGAGTCATGACTCGGGCACTAACTTGGCCATGATTAACCTTAGACACGCATTAAGGATGTGGCAACATGAGCTAGACCAAAAACTAACTGAAGTCATGGTATTTGTGTGTCACAGACATGTGTGGTTGACTCGGCTCGGAAGGGGAGGTGGAATGGACCCGTGCGCGCTCGAAGGGAACAAGAGTGCCAATCGAGCTGCATCTGGCATCCATCCTGGGTTAAAAGGGTATTTGGAACGTGCAAGGCCAAGTGCGCGTTGTGTGGAGTCAATTCTATATTCCCTTTTGAGTCAAAATAGAGATTTTTATTTTGTTTTTCCACATGATGAGTATGGCATGAGCAAGATATGAACAAGTATGAACAAGCATGAAGTAGGCAATTTATACACACAATGAATCAAAGAACATGATTAAACAAAGACCAAAACTTGTACATGTACCAAGTTGTGCACAACCAAAAAAATTTTGAATCAAACATTTTGCCAAAAGAACAATCTTTACATTGAAACCATTCATACAAAGCAAGTTGTGCACAACAAGAAGAGTCTTTTTTTAAAAAAAATAAAATAAAAAATCAAGAAATCTTTACAAAAAGGGTTATGCACAATGAGGCTTTGAAAACCATTTTTATTGACAAAAGATCATGCATAACCAAGTTTTAAAAACCAAGTTTTGGCCAAAAGAATAAAGGTAATGTGCACAAGTAAGGCTGTAAATTTGGAACCTGGACAAGCAGAAGCAGAAGGCAATTCAGAATGTTGCTGCCCAGCACAAAATTGTTAATTTGCAATATTCTGGCCCTTTACCAAAGTAGCCGTACGGCTAGGCCAAGAGGGTTGAGATTTTTCTCAGTTTTTCCAACTTCTGATCATCATGCTCCAGTTTATTGTATTTCCAGAACGTATTCACTCAAAACAATTCAAACAGAAACAGCAAACACACACAAATATGCACAAAGTCAACTAACGGGAACGGGAGTTTGACCCACACAAAAGTGCCTCCAAAGCTTCTAAAGAGAAGTTTGCAAGCACTTTATTCCCCAGCGGAGTCGCCACTGTAAGGATCCCGTCCCTCGGGGGCGAAACAAGCGAAGTTCGCACGAGGAAGAAATGCCAAACACAGGTAACTTTCCTAACGAAAAAGAAACGGAGTCGCCACATTTGTTAATTTTAAACCAAACAAATGAAAATGGTTAGAGAATGTGAGTTCCGAGGTCAGGTTACACTTTGGTAAGAACATATTTGCGGTTCACCCAAAATGCCTCGGAAAAAACCGAGTCTCCCTTGTTAGTTTGAAAAATGTGCATGTGTGTGTGTGTATTTAACGGAAAAGTTTCTGTTATTGGTTTTATTTAGAAAAACTTAACTGAAAGGGTCTGTTTATTAAGAAAATAGGGATCAGAGGGCAAAATAGACATTTTTCCCCAGTTCCCAACATAGCCGTACGGATGTATGGGCAGTTTCCTGGGATTTTACAGTTCAGTCAAGAACAGTTCAGTTTCAGAGCAGAAACAGAACATTCTGTTGAAACTGGACAGAACTGCTTTGATTCCAGTTTGTTTAAAACACTTTATGAGTTTAAATACAACATTCCTATGCTAAATGATCATCACTTAGTCCCCAAAACAAGTATTTAGGTGTGATCATAAGCAATCATTGGAGAAAATTGAGAAAAGTTGATGAACATGCCCTTTGGGCCAAAATTGACCATTTGGTGATTAAATATTGAAACTTTATCCCCAAGATGATATTTTTATGACTTATTAACCTTTGAGGAGTCAAATTAACACATAAAGATTGAATCTTTATGACCCCAAAAGGGACTTTAGAGCTAGATCAATGTTGGATGATAAAGATGGAAGCTTTATCATCCAAATGGTCATTATTATCAACAAAAACATCATTCTAACTAGACAAGAATGTAAATGACAATCAACAAGCCATTATCATCTAGGTTTGAACCTCTTACACACAAAGCATGGAGGGCACCTTGGATCATCTCATGGCTTGGACAAGAGAAATATAATGTAATATATGTATATTTGCTTGAATGGACAAGTCTTACATAAATGTAAAGTTGCTTGAATGGACAAGTCTTGCAAGTAATGTAAAAGTGCTTGAATGGACAAGTCTTGCAAGTAATATAAAGATTAACATAAACTTAAACAAAGATTAAAGAGAAAATAGAGTTATAGATGAAGAGAAGGGAGGGGGAGAAGGTGGCTTCACCTATTTTGGTTTAGCCAATCTTCCTTTCTCTCTTTCACTCTTTGTTTCACTATTCTCTCACACTACTGTAGCGATTTTGACAGAGTAATCCTTCTTATGTTATTTCTCCCCCCCCCTGAATGATCAGCAAGGGCTTCAATTTATAGGCCTTGTGACCTCCCAAAGTAGCCATACGGCTAGGGATGGTGCCTTCTGGATTTTTCCAATTTTTAATTCCAGAAAGGTCCTTGTGTTCCAAATTTATCATAGTGAGGTCCTGGTCTATCAGTTTGTCCCTGAATGGTGCCAAGAATTCCTCTAATTTGGTCATTTCAGATTGGGGTACTTACACTTATGTGCTAAAGGTATACTCTTTGATGAGAAAATACATGATTGAGATTTGTGTCGATAAGAAACTTGATATAAGTTGGGAAATCATCGTATATGTTGATTTTGTCGTGTTACCTAAGGGGACGTTGACATTATACTTGACATGAACTAGATTTATATTCATGATGAATTTGTTGATTTCCATCAAAAGATAGTGAAGTTTTATATGCCGTGTGCTTTATTTTCTTAATTAAGCATGATAGATATATGTGTGGCATTCATGTTATTTATGCATTGAAAGACAGAAAATGTTATCACAAGGTTGGGCCAGGTGTTTATCTTTTGGGGGTTGACAAGGGTGCATCTACACTAAAATTTGAGGATATATCATTTATTTGTGAGTTCTGAGTTATCTTCTCTGCTGAGTAAAACATGCCATTTGTCAGGGAACTTGATATATGTGTTGAGTTGTTACTGGGTACAGCACGGATATATAGAATAGTGTGTATATGTAATCGGTAGACTTAAAAGAGTTAAAGATTCAATATGAGGAATTACTTGATAAAGGATTTATCAGCTATTGTGTGTCTTGTTACAAGAGGATATATCATTTTGGGGTGGTCTCAGTTCATGCATAGTTATTGACATTTCAAAAGTGGATGCACTGGTAAATGGAGGTACGTATATTCTTGGGATTTTCTTGACTTTGTTTGAAATTCATTAAGGACTCTCTAGGGTAGCTATATTGTGAACTATTTGACATTGAAAGCTACACCTTTTCGATGGAGTGATGAATGTGAAGCCAATTCTCGAATATTGAACTGATGGATGTCAATAACTTCGGAATTGATATTGCCTAGTGGATTTGACTAGTATTACAGTGACCTAGAGGAGATGATCCGTATTCCTGTTCCTAGTGGATATGTCGAGTTTTATTATTATAGTGGATCTAATGAATTCATTATTCAAAGTAATACCTCCAAAAGAGAGATTGTGATGTTGATTCGGAATGGTAAAGTCTTTACACATGTTGCGAGGAGATTGAATCCTTATGAATAGAATAATTTGACCATGACTTGGAATTAATTGCGATTATACAGGTATTGCATTAGTGGATGACCTTTATGAAGCTATATTTGAAGTGTTTATAAATCATCAAAGTTGAAGTATTTGATTTCTTAAAGAAAGTGACATGTGAAACAAGGTAAGTAGAGTACTATGGTATATCATTCGGAAAGGCAAATGTATTAGCGGATTCACAAAAGACAGAGACTTGTATTTTCTTTTGGATCGACGGAATGAGAATGTTAAGGTTTTGACATACTAGATTCTTTATGAATTGGGAATGGTAAATTTTGTGATTGAGAAAGCTTTAAGTCTCTACTCCAGCATATGATGGAAGCTCTAATAAATGATTTCAACTATAGAAAATTACTAGTGGAATGAACGATGATAGACAACAGGATGTTTCCTACTCGTGAGGGAATGTTAACCTTTCATAGACAAGTATGTATTTAGAACCTAGTGGAAGTAAAAACATATAGTAGAAGTCAACTACATGCACTTGAAGAGATTCCCAAGACCAATTTAATTATGAATCCAGGTAAATGTACTGTATTGAGATGAATTTGAAGAATTTTATTTGATTAATCTGAAATGGAAATTTTTTAAGTAACTAAATCCTTGAGTTGTTAATATTTGGAAGCAGAGCATCAGTGATCAGCTGATTTGTTACAATCCTTTGAGATTCATGGCTGGATATGAACTTATTGTGAAGGATGTTATTGAAGGATTACCATTTAATAGATGAGGCTCGATGACGTTTAGTTCTAGTGGACTGACTAACCAAATCTGCTTATCTTTGTGTGTTTTGGTGTTATAATTGTTACTTCTATTTCTTTCCCTACTTGTTGAGACAATAATATGATTACATGGAATACCTATGGATATAATATATGATAGGGATCCCTATTTTACATCTTGATTTTGGCTAGCTAAGCAGAGTGTTTGAGTAGTAAATTGAATGTCAAGCTTGGAAATGGGTAATACAAGAGGTTGATGGAGATTCTTGATTATATGTTGCGCGTGGAGTTGATTTCTTTGCAGTTGCTGTAAGAGCTATTTAGCGGAATTTGATTATAATATCAGTTATTGGCTGAGTATTGAGATGTATCTTTAACACCATAGGAGTGGATGTCTTACTCGTTAATATGTTGGGATGTATGAAATTCTGAAAGGATTGAGAAGTTAACTTATAGAGTAATTTATATATGAGCCTCGTATTAGTGTGGGACTATTTCATGTTGGTATTACTTAGAGGATGGGTAACAACTTGTATGGATACTTGATTATAAAGAACACGTCTTGAGTATGAGTACTTCTTATGAAAGTTTTATGGAGAAATTATGGCATTGAGGAGGCTATATGGGAAGCAGAGCATGAAATGCGCTAAAAATACCCATAATTGTTCGATAACTTCGGTAAGAATATATTTTCGTTGTGTGTGCACTATTACTGCTTTGGAATTTCCATTTGTAAGTGTATGTGTTGGTATGGCTAAATAAAAATGACATTAAATTATTATTTGACATGAGTATGAAAAGTGAGAAAACAAATAATTAAATTTAGATTATTTTGACTAGTTGATATTGAGAAATTTGTTAGGAAGAAATTTGTAGTTCTATCTATTGTTCTGTTGGCGTATAATGTTTAATATGTGTATACGTGTGATATTTGTGTGTTTCATATGTGTTAGTTTATTTGATACAAATTAATGGAAATTGGAATAGGGATTTAAGTGTGATATATGTGGACTATGCCTGATTTTTTTTTATAGGACCTTGGTTATGGTTATTATTTGCTATATAAGAATCGATATATATGTAGCCTCGATATGACTACGTGTTATATATTTGGTTAGTAAATTCGAAGGCGAATTTCTTTTAAGGGGGAGAGAGTGTGACGACCCGTCTCAATTTCATATAAATTTTACGCAGAATATTATTTTATAATTTAATTTGTGTTAGTTTGATTATTTTAGAAGACTTACTTGATCTATTAAAAATATTTAATAAAAGTATTTGGGTTGCAAAATGATTAATTAGCATGAGTAGAAGATAAAATAGCTGAGTTAGTAATTGTAAATAATGATATGGGATTTAAGTGTTAAAGTTGAAACCTTGGGGGGTTGAATGTAATTGATTAATCTTAGAGGGGCTTAAGTGTAACTTGCCAATTATAAAACTCTCCTTCTTATCCTCACTATCTCTCTCTGCATGTAACATACAGACACATTCACACTTTCCTCATTTCTTTCTCTGATCATGGAATAAGGTAAAGTTTCTTACTTGTTTTGATTTTATTTCTTTCAATTAATCCTCCGTTCTAAAATTTCACCAAAATGTTCAGGGTGTTGAATAGATCGTTTCTAGCCGATTAGAAAATATTTACATCTATACTTTCCCCGTAGTAGGTAAGTTACTATTTCCCTTTTATATTAAAATTGTTCATACATATTATATATGATACTCTTTTCTGAAAATTATTGCTTAATGGGTAGTATGGAGGTTAATTATACATTTTGGTATTGTGTGATATTATGCGCATTTTAAATTAAGTTAATTGGCTTAAATAAATATTTGGGGGAAGTTGTAATAGTACTTTTGAGACGGTGAATTAGAGTTAGAATGTTAAATAAATATTTGAGGGAAGCTGTAATAGTACTTTTGAGACGGTGAATTAGAGTTAAAATGTTAAATAAATATTTGGGGAAAGTTGTAATAGTACTTTTGAGACGGTGAAATAAAAGGAATATAAAAGAATTAGTTTTGACTGGCGGAGGTGAGTGGGCGACCGCTCAAATAGGGCCGGCGACCGCACATCTATCTGGAAGGTTTTAGAGCTTGGGAAGTAATGTTTGGGCGACCGCGCATTTTGGTGTGGGCGGCCGCACAGCACTGCTGGAAGACTAAGTTGTTCCAATTTAAATGATTTAGGATTTATTTTATGTACAGGCTTTGGGTCCTATTCTAGGGTACCTAGATAGGCGTTGTGAAAAACAAGGGTGTTAGGAATTGGTTCAATTATGAACGGATGCAAAGTGTGAAATGGTGGTTAAGTGCTTACGGAATTGTTTAACATCTTAATGATGTAATTATTTGGATTCCCTAATTTGGAATCATAAATGTAAAGGAATGGTTGGGTTCATAGCATCGTACTATTTATGAGTAACCGTTTGGGTTTATTTTGGTAATAATCATCGTTCTATTTACGAGTAATTCATGGGTACATCTTTATGATGCTTTTGTGAGATTTCCTACTTTGAAATCCTTTGTTTGAGAAATGTTTATAATGCACATGGTTGTTTGGGCTCTTTATGAGCAGTTTATCATCTTTATGATGTACTTAGTATGGTTTCCTATTTTGGAATCATACACTGATTGTGCTTTCGTTTAAAGTCCAGCTGGCCTTACTTGGTTGAGTCGGGCAGTGATGAATATTATCATGGCACTCGAGCCAAGTTCATTATAACGTTCTTCACTGGTAACCCATTTTCCCCCTTCCTGATTATGTGGTTGGGAAGAGCTAGCTCCCTTGTGTGAGTATTATATCTACACGTTTTAGGGTGACTTTGTGTCATTTTCCCACCGTTGTCCTTGTTTTGTTTGGTTCCGGAACCCCTGCTTCATCTCTTTGATGTTGCCCTGTTGATGCTGCTCTTCGATGTGGCTCTGTTGATGATGTTCAGATTGTTATATCCTTTTGGGGGAACCTTGGCTCAGTATCCTTTGTTATGTGTTTATTTTAGTATTGTGTGCTGCATGATGAGTTGGTCGTTATTTCCAACCGGTATGGGACAATTGGCGATAGGGAGCCTCTCATTTGTTGTGTAATATCTGTTGTTCAGTTATGCTGTTATATGGTTCAGTTATTCAGTTAATATGCATGATATTATGCCATGTAGCTGCATTAGTAACTTACTGAGATTTATCTCACCCTGTTCTTTGTTTATTTGTTTTCCTTATTTTCAGGCAAGGAAGATCGTCAGTAAGGTACGACTTAGCGGGGATCTTTAAGAAGGTTGTTGCTTTTATGGGTAGTTGCTCTATTGAGCTTATGTATGTTTATTTTCGTGAGGACGATGGTTTTACTAGGTTATATAAACTTTGTAAATTTGGGTAGATGAGTTTTGTGCCTGTAATAAAGTGGTTGTTATTATTTTGGTGCCGGCCTTTGTTGCCAGGCGTGTCTAGAGTTTTTCCCAACTCTAGTTGGTTTGGTTGTTCAATAGTAAAGGCGGTTAGCCTATGGTCATTTTTAGTATTCTGTTGTCGAGCAAGTGTAGCTCGTGTATTATTCAGGTTTATGGATAATGATAATTTTAGCAAACGTCATGTCCGTTTTATTTCAGAGTTCACGCACCTGGTTCGCGGTACCAAATAGGGCCTCGGGACTCGGGGCGCGACAATAAAAGTCTTATAAAACAAGAGGTAGTCGTAATTTCAAAAATTATTTGAATATTAAAGAATTTTAATTACTGAGTGTTTCTCTTTATTCTTCAAAATTGATATGTTCTTTATGATCTCAATTTCTTAGTTTTTGTCGAATCAATGGGTTATTGAAAACTAACGCATTTTTGTGACAAAACAACGAGTTTATAGTATTTATTTTTGCACCCTTGCGCAAATTTTGTTTCACTTGTACTTCATGTTAAAATTTTCTCACTTTGCATCCTAGATCCCAACGGAATTTTTATGAATTTGACCGTGTACAAGTCATGTGAAGGAATTTTTTTTTTTACTTTGAAACGTGGATGGTGGGGAAATAGGGGTATGAGCGAGACAGGAAAAAGATGGTGGGTTATTGGGATGCGTAGCAAGGAATTGGGAGGTACGAAGGGGGTATAAATAGGGTTGTAAACGAGTTGAGTTCGGTTGAGTCTTACTTGTTCGAACTCGATTACGAGTTATCGAGTTCGAGTTCAATTTCTGGTTCGAACTTGTGTTGAATCGAGTTTCGAGTTGATCGTGAGTTGCTCATCAATTTTGAGTCTTAACGAGTCGAATTCGAGTTTGCACATTTTTTTCTTGTTGCCGTGGATGCATAACGTACATTGCTTGAACTGTGATATAATTATACTCTTTACATCTCGGTTCTCAAAAATATAATTTCATTTGATTTTTAATGGTAAATATACGTGAATAATGACAAAATAATAATGTCAATCTAATTGTCTTTACGATTTTTTTTATCTTTAATTCACTTAATAATTTATTAATAGCATTATTTAGAATTTTACTATAATGATTAGATGTTTAGATTAACATTAATTAAGAGGCTTTGACCAATAAGTCCCTCAGCCAAATAAAAACGACCAATAAGGAGAGATATTTTCGAAACTCGCCAAAAAGCCCTTATAACTTTCGCTGGACAAAATTACCCCTCCTCACCCAAAAGACACGCGCGCCAAACTCAAACTGTATGCACGCCTCTTATGTTGCTGCTCTCTGTTGACAAAAAAAAAAAAAAAAAAAAATGCTGCTCTCTCTCTCCACTCCTCTCCCCCCCCCCTTCTCTCTCTCTCTCTCTCTCTCTCTCTCTCCACTCCTCTCCCCCCCCCCTCTCTCTCTCTCTCTCTTACTTTTTTCCCATTAAAATTTTAAAACGATATATCTTGCAATCTAGAAGTCGAAAAAATAATTTGACACCACCAAATTATTTGTATCATTGAAACGAATCAAACAAGTATATTCATGTTATGATTCAAATTTTAAAAATAAAAACTTCATTTTTCACTTGTAAATAATTTACAAATCATTTTCATTTCTCAATTAATTTCACATTTGAATGATTACTCAGTTTTACACACTTGTGTCATTTTTCATTTTTCATTTATCACTTATAAAATTAATTCTCGGTTGATTTCAAAATTATATGATTTCAAAATTAATGGGTTGAAGAGGGGGAGCTCTGGAAAGAAGCCTGGGGAACTGGTGGCCGGGTTTAGCCGATCAGAGTGAGGTCGGCTGCGGCTAGGCGGCATTGGGGTGCTATGCGTTGTAGTGGAGGATGTTGTGGGAGGAGGGGCGTTGGGAGAGGGTGAGACGGTGGGGTGCTGTATAAAGATAGAGAGAGGGAAAGAGATGAGAACGGGTTATGCGTTGGTTATGAGAAAGTGCTGGTTTTTTTGTTTCTTTTTGTTTTCTTTTTCTTCCTTTGATGAAAACATAAGATGAAAATAACTTTTTAGCAATGATTTTTTTTCATCAACAACTACTTAAATAATTTTGTGAACACTTTACATAGAAGTTGTGTTCCTGATACATGTATATTATTTATCATGTCATTGTCATTATATGTGAAATACATAAATTTAAAATATTAATTCATCATATTAAAAGATTATTTTGTAAGAAATAAACTTTAATTAAAGGAACATCTTTTCCTATAAGCAATTGAAGGAGTATATTTATGAGATAAAAGAAGGCTGAGCATCCATCAAGCCCTTGGACTACATCAAATCATACTCTCACTCACATGATATAACATATTCCTTCCGTCCCATACTTATTGCTACTAAATGAGAGTGCAATGGGATTAAGAAAATATGTTGGAAAAGCAAGTATTGTGAGTGGGTAGGAGAGAGAAATAAGTTAGTAGATAATTATTGTGAGTGAAGAGGAGAGAGAAAAAGTGAACATTTTAGGTAAATAGCAATAAGTATGGGACACCCAAAATAGAAATTAGTAGCGATAAGTATGAGACGGAGGGAGTACCACCATTTGACAGTCCTTCTAAGGATATTGATAACGGAACTAAACCTTTGACTCTAAGGTGGCGTTTTTTTTTTTAAGTATTAAGTCTTGAATTCTGAATTCAAGTCTGAAATTGACTTAATAAATAAGAGGCATCATATGAAGATTGAATTAAATATTTTTTAAACTGTTTGATTATTTGACTGAATGAACGGTCTGAATAAGTGCAAATATATTTTGATTCCTATTCTAACCTTCAAAATTATGAGTTTAACTGAATAACATAAAAACAAAAATATAAACAAAATTCACTATTTCAATCCTCTTCCAAAGCAGCCTCCACCACATGCTAAATCCAACTCATCTGCTTAACCCATTTCCATGACTATATTCATAACACTTCCACCTATTTCATGTCCAACCGTCAACAACACCAGGTCATTCACCATGAAATCAAGAACATTTTCGCTTTAGCAAATAAACCACAATAATCTGCAAATATATTCATAAATTAAACCCAAACCAATTTTCAATTTGAAAACCCTAATTATCTGAAATCAACCAAGGAAATCTGCAAAAAGGCCACATAGTCACATACCCACCAAAATTTTTCCCAAACAAAATCTAACATTAGAAGAATCGTACCTCAATTTATTAAAACTGAACCCAGAGTCAACAAAGTTTCTTGAAACTTCAGAGAAAATAGATGAAAAAAGGATTGATTTCGAGGGACGCGGCCAGACGCCATGGAAGGGATAGGAAGGGAGAAAAGTGAATTAAATGGCTTGAGGAAGGGGGAGGAGAGGACAATCTTCTCGTCGACACGCCGGCGGCTCCATCTCATTCTGTCAACGGTAAAGGAAGGAAGGCGAGAGCGACGGTCATGGCAAGAAATTGATTCAGATTACTTTAATGGGGAGGAAAATGGCGTGAATCTTGACGTTGCACATCATGTGTTTAGGGTGGGCCATTGATGGAAGTGTGGGAGGGATGTAGATAGAGAGAGGTAAGAGAGAACAAATGAAAAGAGGAGAAAACTGAGAGGGGTAGGGTTGGAATTAAAGAGTTATAATGTGGGTATTTTCGTCAAGTAAAATTGCAGATGAACCACTTATTCATTCAGACTTCATTTTAGGTCTGAATATTAAGTGGCTTTTTAGAAGCCTACAGATCTGAACCTAAAAAAAACTCGAACAAACTTAATACTAAAACATCTGACTCGGTCAGAGGCAAAGCTCTGATTCAGAGCTGAATAGAGACGAAGCCTAACTGAACCAAAAATTAGAGGAGGTTAGTTTTGGAATAATTGTTCTTTTAAATCTTTTCTTTTTAGGTTTAAATTTAATAAACCTTTTTTTCTTTTGGAGCAGAGATTGAATAAATCTTAAAAAATGTGAAGATAATTATGGAAATGGGTGACATGGGCAATGGGAAGTTTTCAAAAAAGAACGGTTAGCCAAATGAAAACATGCGTAGAGATAGAATAGATTAAAATTTTTGAAAGAAAGAAAAGAAAAATGTTTTGAGAAATTAAAGGGTGGTGTGGGTTGACTTAGACTTAATTATTGGTAAATTTAGTTTTTGAGAAGGCTAATTAATGTAATAAGTAATTTCTCTGTCTCAGATTAATAAGTATAAAATGTTTCTTGCACGGAAATTAAGGAATATGTAAGTGTTGTGAGTATAAAAATCGAGAGAAAGTGTAAGTGTTGTGGTATAAAAATAACGTATAAGAGAAAATGAGTGGAGTCGAAATCCTCTGTACCACTTTGTGTATCACTTTATGTGCCACAATAGATCTAATGGCTAACAGTTTTGATGCTACAATAATAAAATTATTTGGGACTAAGTTTATGGTAAATGTCTCTTGACTATATAATTGACCCAAAAAGAAGTATAATTGGACAAAAATGGCTTATGGGCTTTTGTTTAATGAAGAAGTTTAGCAAAATGGGATGGGCCTAGAAGAAATCTTGGCTTAGGGCTCAAGACATGGGGGAGTCACATGCTTGGCACATGAGGAGGAAGCTATATAAGCAACATCCCCACTCCAAAAGAGTGAGTTCACGAGCACACCTACAATCACCATTTCCATACTTGTTGATTATACTAGGAGATTGATTTGTTGATTCTAACGCCGGAGGGGCTTCCGCCGGAGTCACCCCCGGCCTAGTTTATGTGTTCTCGTGTGTGTATATCGAGACGGAGAAGAAGGCCGACGTCCACTCTAGACTACAAGATTGGAACCCGATTGCAGCCCAGAAAATGAGGTCTCATCAATTGGATCCGTTGTCGGGACTGAATCTCTTCTCCGTCTTGATCCTCAGTGTTTGTTTTGTTTTGGTTCTGGGTTTTCTTCGTTTTTGGAGAGAAGATAGAGCTAAGAAAATAGGGGCAGCCGAAGATGGAAGGGAACTTTCATTTACCTTTTGTTGGCGACAGCAGCTGGGGATGGTAAGGTCGGATCAGAGTCAAAAATAGGAAAGAGAGGGCCAAAATTGGGAGAGACATGAAATATTTTGGTTCTCACAATCTGGCGACAAGCACCACCAACGTCGACATACTAATTGGCCATAGCAAATTGGCGGGAAATTCAAGGTTGAAGGGGTTCATCTGGGTGAAGATGGAGCAGCTCGGATCTGGATTGGGGAGCTCTCGTTGATGAAGTATTGAGGAGGTTCATGGGCATAGGAAGCAGGTGTCAATAACTTTCAGACCAAGGGTAATCGCCGTTCATCTTCGATTGTAAACACACGGCCAGATCTAGCGACGTGCCAATTCAAGGGGAGTAGATCTGACGCAGATGAAATCGAAGATGATTCGATCGACCACAAGCAAAGATTGTTGATAGTCATGGCAATATCGAGTCACTAGGAGACGACGTCCGGACTGGGGAAATCAACATGGAGATGCGATTGAACGCCGATGAAGTGGGGGAATAGTAACCGCTTAAATTTACTGAGAGAACTCATTTCCGACCTGTTGAGAACTCGTTGATGGATTGAGGTCGTCAGGAAGTCGAGAAGAAAGACAGACAGAATTGGTGAAGCGGCAAGGGTTGGCGATTTTCTCTGACACCTGGGGGGAACTCGCTGAACCTAAATCATGAGTCTCGCCGGAAATCAAGCAGCTCGTCGGAGAAAATGGAGGACGCCGGCAAGCACAAAGTCGCTGGAAGCTCGGATGTCACCAGGTCACCAAAAATTGTCAAAGGGTTCAACAGAAGGAAATGAGAAAGTTGATGTCGCTTGAAATCGCCAAACATTTTTAAGGTCCTGCGAGATCGAAATTAGTGTCAAGGTCGTACACTCTGGAAGAAAAGGGGGAAAGTTGCTGAACAATAAGATTTGGGTGAAGTTAGAAAATGGGAAAGTCAAAAGCAAGAAAATGTGGAAAGAAAGGGACCTACCCAACTATCATCTGCTCAAACTACCAAAATTGACCAGGACACCCAAAGCACAAAAATCAGGTGTTCTCCTTCCATTTATTTTTTGCTAAGTGTTTTGATACAAGTATACACTGTTTGATGATATGAAAGCATGCTTATTCTATTAAAATACCTCAAGGTATTACGGTTTATGGTTATTTAAGTATGAAAATGGATAGGACTCATATGGTTTATCTAGTGGGATGACAAGCAAAAATAAAAATGAAGTGGGTAATTACAAGCAAAGTGGGAATCTCTATTTTTTTGTGAATGATTCTTGGAACTATTATGCCTATCCATGATTAGAAAATGCCTTATAATGCCCTATGCTAACTTGAATGTATCATGTCTTGGAATGTATACACGTGTGTGGTTCGTTCACAAAATGGAAATGTAAGCTTAGTAATTTTTGTCTTGCTTGTTGGAACTAATTGACTTGACAAATTTGTTATTTGCCCAAATGTTGGTTGCTTGAGAGGGGTATATGATATCTTGTTAAAAACATGCTCTGTGCTCATACTAATAATGGAATAAATGAATGTACAATCATGCATGCTTTGATATTAAAAATGGCTTGTGTTAACTGACTTATTTATGTTGATAAAACGGAAAGTATGAAATACGTTGAGAATTTAAGTATTTGGAGTATAAGGGATATGCGCCTAATTGTATCTTGACATGATTCAATATATACTTGCTTTCTTTTACAAATGGGATATAATGTGCTTGAAAGTACAAACTGGGACAGAGAGAGTATATGATATATTAGCAAGTTGAATGGAATGTTGTGCAATGAATTATTTTATGCTTGAATGATTCACAGTGGGAAAATATTATTGGAAATGTTTGAATTAAGTAACAGGCTCTTGTTAAAGTGCGAAGGATATGTATAAACTGACACACTTGTACACAGTTAGCACATAGTATTATTAAATGGAAGAACCATTTTCTACTTGATTTACAAATGATGGATCGTTATGACTTGTAGGTATTATATCTAAGGAATATTCTTCGGTTCCTCAAGAATTAAAGGAGTATTGAACGAAGGGACGTGAAACTAAAGCGAATCAACGGCAAGCATGTCTAAAGACAAGCCTTGTTTTTTGAAGGGGGTATGGAAAGATTATCTTGATAACAATGATTTTCGTGAAAATCCGTCAATTTCCATCAGGTTACTTCTCTCCATTCTTGTTATTTATGCTTGAGGTATTTCTATGGATTTATTATTTGATAACATGAACGCATGCTTAGAAGGGTAAGCAATGGAAAAAGTTACACATGTGTATCATTATGCATATTTGAGTTAAGGAATGGAATTTTTGCAACTTTGTTACTAGTAATAATAGGGAGGAGTAAATGCTATGACTATTGAAATTAGGATGGATGGCTATATTGAAACCTAAGGCACGGGAATGTTACATCAAAGTATGTGACCTTTTATTTTCAATTGAAATGATGTGTAGGAATGAATACTATGGACTTTGATAAAATGTGATACTTTACGTATCATGCATATTTTTGCTTATTAGAATATTTAATGAGAATACGAAGTATGTACTAAAAATAGGAAGATGTTATATGTTATTGTGGGCGTACTCTCACACTAATGTTCTGATTTGAAGTTTGATTCGGTTACCTGATTTTTTTTAAAAAGTTAATGCTAGCATGTGGATCAAAATGAAAAGAAGAAATTATGGCACGAGAGCATTAGTGTTTAGCGGTATAAATGTGCCAGTGTATGCTATTTGTTTATATGAGAAATTTTGTGGGATTGTATGTTAATGTCACTAATGGAAATAGAAAGTGGCTTAGTTTAAGAATATAATGGCCTAAAAATATAATGGCCTGCTTTATGAATGAGATCAGGGGATGTTTTAGAATTATGGCGACATGTTTGGAGTAACTGTCATATTTCGTTAAAAAAAAAAGTACATGTGATTTGTTATTCTCTTAATCTTAGTGCTTGAGTATTTTCTCATTTTGCGTAAAGTAAAGGACCATTTATTTTTGAAATTTTGAAAATGGGGCTATCTTGTTATGCGGGACTTTATGACATAATGTGAAATGATTACATTTGCAAGATTTGTGTTGTACTTTTTTATAACGTTATGGTGAAAATTTTGGGAAACAAGATATATACTTGACTCAGGACTAATATCGCAATCAAGTAAATGGGGAAATCGCCCTGTTAAAAGGTGAATATTTGACAAACATTTTTCTAGTTACAATGGTTATGGCGGTGTCACCTGATAACAGAAAGAAAATTTTGGAGTAACAAAACCAATTGCGAAAAAACAATCATTCAAATAGATAATTATAAGGTTTTTTAAAAAATGCTGCTTTGCAGCAACATCATGGCGGGATGTCAAGCATCATGGCAACAATGCAAAGGTTTTTTAAAAATGCTGCTTTGCAGCGACATCATGGCGGGATCTCAGGCATCATGGAAACGATGCCAGGTTTTTTAAAATGCTGCTTTGCAGCGACATCATGGAAACGATGTCAGGCATTATGGAAACGATGCCAGGTTCTTAAAATGCTGCTTTGCAGCGACATCATGGAAACGATGTTAGGCATCATGGAAACGATGCCAGTTTTTAAAATGCTGCTTTGCAGCGACATCATGAAAACGATGTCAGGCATCATGGAAACGATGCCATGTTTTTTAAAAATGCTGCTTTGCAGCGACATCATGGTGGGATGTCAAGCATCATGGAAACGATGCCAGGTTTTTTAAAATGCTGCTTTGCAGCGACATCATGGAAACGATGTCAGGCATTATGGAAACGATGCCAGGTTTTTAAAATGCTGCTTTGCAGCGACATCATGGAAACGATGTCAGGCATCATGGAAACGATGCCGGGTTTTTAAAATGCTGCTTTGCAACGACATCATGAAAACGATGTCAGGCATCATAGAAACGATGCCAGGTTTTTAAAATGCTGCTTTGCAGCGACATCATGAAAAAGATGTCAGGTCTCATGGAAATGATGCCAGAACATAAGTTGTTTGGCAGCGACATCATGGAAAAGATGTCAGGAATCAAGCTGTTTGGTTGCGATATCATAATACCACGAATATGGCGGGAATCATATATGTGTCGCTAATGCGGCTGAAACCATAGCGATGCCGCTGACATGGTTGGAACCATAACAATGCCATTAATATAAGGAAAGCCATAACAAGATGACGTTGAACCTCCCATGTCGGGACGAACGGATAAAACTCTCATGTCGGGATGGAAAATAATTTTCACAGCAAAGTAAAAGCTTTTTGACTTGAAGCTATGTTTATGCGAGCGGGAAAAATACCTTGGAGTAAGGTTGCCCTAAAGACAACCTCACTTTTTCAAAGGGCGTTGGGGGCTTCATGGGAATAAAGGGTACATCTCGCTAGAAACAAGGTTTTTGATAGAATTATCAAATAATAAAAAGTAAGCTGGGGGGCTTCATAGGTATAAAGTGATATAAAGAGATTTGTGAAAAGGATATTTCCCACGAACATCAATCTTGTGAAAAAAATATGACGTTCTGGCGACATAAAATTTTGTGTGGCATTCTTGGACAAAGGGGGAGTCTTAACTTGACTTGATATTATGCATATGCTTGTGTGTTACACTCGTGAGATATATGTTTGCATGATTATCTACATGATTACTTAATGTTTTGATAATATGATAGTTGTGGAAAGTAAAAATGGTGGTTTTGGTATCATATTCCCATAAATGAATGCCGGCTCAGATATGGTTTATGCGTGAGAAATGAAAAGGATGATCGTGCTTATTGTTTACCGAAATACACATACAAGTATATGACTATTTGTTTAGTTACCCGTAAATGGTTAAATGGTTAAATGGATAAATGGTTAAATAGATATATGGTTAAATGGTGAACGAATGCGTGAGTAACAGAAATAACGGAAAGGAGGGATGTGTTTATTTTGGACCGAAATGCGAGAAATGGCCTTACTTGATAGGTATGTCGTTGTGTGAATGTTTTATAGTATGGATCTAACCTTTTATATTTGAAAGTGATATTTGCATCTTGAAGGAATCTAGCATCTTGTTTATTGGGGTGTTTTTCCAATTATTACATCGTGATTCGTGGATATGTATTTTTCGTCCTGAATTATTTATCGAAGTTATATTATGATCGAGGAAATCATCTAGGCGGGATCAAAAAAATTTCATTATGTATAATATTTACTCTTTAACTCGATCATGAATAATCAAGCTAAAGAGTAGGGGGCTTCTGATGCTACAATAATTAAATTATTTGGGACTAAGTTTATGGTAAATGTCTCTTGACTATATAATTGACCCAAAAAGATGTATAATTGGAAAAAAATGGCTTATAGGCTTTTGTTTAATGAAGAAGTTTAGCAAAATGAGATGGGCCTAGAAGAAATCTTGGCTTAGGGCTCAAGACATGGGGGAGTCACATGCTTGGCACATGAGGAGGAAGCTATATAAGCAACATCCCCAATCCAAAAGAGTGAGTTCACGAGCACACCTACAATCACCATTTCCATACTTGTTGATTATACTGGGAGATTGATTTGCTGATTCTCACGCCAGAGGGGCTTCCGCCGGAGTCGCCCCCGGCCTAGTTTATGTGTGCTCGTGTGTGTAGATCGAGACGGAGAAGAAGGCCGACGTCCACTCTAGACTACAAGCTTGGAACCCGATTGCAGCCCAGAAAATGAGGTCTCATCAAGTTTGAGATTGACAATAAATTAATATTATCTAAATATATGAACGGTTAGATTACGAGTGGTAAATGGAGTGACGCATAAAAGTGGTACAGGAGATCTCGACTCAAATGGGTGAGATATTCTTTATCATTTTTAATAATGTGCCCATATCAATGAGGCGCTCGATCTTTTTAAATATTTTTATTTATTTTATTTTTTTCGTCCATTGGCATGAGACAGAGAGAGAGAGTATATTTTTAAGAGGATGACCGGTTTATATGAAAAATTAAGGTGATAAGCGTATTTACTGGATCAATGACCAGATTATATGGGAAATGTAAGAGAGGCATTAAAGGAAAGTTGGGATGTGAATGGACTTTTTATTGAATAATACTAGGGGCACAAAAAAATCACAAAATTTTGCTCACAAAATCCTAAGTGTAATGATTTTATTGGTGTTTTAAATTAGAGTGTGGCGGGTCCATTATCGATGTAGCCAATAAAATATCGCCACCTCATGTTGTGAGCAAGATTTTGTGAGCTATTTTGTGCCCCTAGCATTGCTCATTTTTATTTTTCAATGGGATATGAATGGACATAAGAATAAGTATAATCAACATATATAAAGAAATCTTTCAAAAAAATAAACATATATAAAGACATTATATTTTTCCTTTCAAAAAATTAGTTACAGATTTCTTCAAAAAAAAAAAAAGAGAGGTAGTAATTGGACTGCTCAAGAAAAGTTAATCGTTGATTGGTTTGTTTTCAAAAAATATTAGAGGTGGTCTATTGTGAGAACACCTAGATCCGTCTCATATAAGAGACGGGTCGACCCATGTACAACATTCTCTGCGAAACGTAGGATCACAACCCATGCTCCACTCAAAATCTGCCACGTGGCAGCGACCCATTGGCCAAAAAAAAAATCCCAGAAAAAAAAAATCGTTTTTTTTTAGTTTTTATATTTTTTGACTGTTTTTTTCGTTTGCCAAAATTAATACTTAGTATAACTAAATGTAACAACTGTGTTACTTATAAAGTAACATTGTTTATAAGTAAACGTAACACCAGTTTTACAAAAAAAAAAAAAAAAAAAAAAAAACTCATTTTACTCATCTTTCAACTGTAATACTAACTATAAATACGTGTAACACTAACAATAACTAAATGTAATTATCGTATACTGAAATGTAATATTATTTTTCCAGAATATTATTTTTTTGAGTATTTTGATTTTAGTTTTTTTTAAAGAAAGTAACATTTGAAAAATAACAACTTATATACATGAATGTAATTATTTGTACAAGTAAATGTAACACTTTAGTAGATGAAATTGTAACAGATTTCTATAGATAATGTACAACTCTTACATGTATCATGATAAATTAAACTCATTGTAACTTATTATTTGAAAATATTTGGATATATTATCATACAAGAAAACGTAACTGTTTTACAATGTTATTACACAAGTAAAATGTAACATTCATTTATAAACATTGTTACTTTCTTATTTTTACAATGTTACTAACACAAGTGTTTTTAGTTCTAAAGTGTAAATGGTTGAATTATTACTTTTCTATACATATATGTTTACAATTATGTATAAACATTGTTACATATAAGTAGCATGTTCGTTACATTTTAGTTATAATAAGTATTACTTTTGGCAAATAAAGAAAACATTAAAAAAACACTGTTACTTTTCTGTATATATGTATTACTTTTATGTATACAAACTGTTACATATAAGCAACACGTTTGTTACATTTAGTTATGGTAACTAGTATTACTTTTGGCAAACCGAAAAAAAAAACAATATAAAAATTTTAAAAAAAAAAAAAAACAATTTTTTTTTTGCCCGCGGGTCATGGGTCCGGGTCATGCATCAAAAATGACCCGTCTCTAATATGAGACGGGTCATGGTGTTCTCATACAAGTTTTTGTCAAAAGAAAATTACTAGGGGCACAAAAAAGTCACAAAATCTTGCTCACAAAATCCTATGTGTAATGATTTTATTGGTGTTTTTAAATAGAGTGTGGCGGATCCATTATCGATGCAACCAATAAAATATCGTCACCTCATTTTGTGAGCAAGATTTTGTGAGCTTATTTTGTATCCCTAGCATTGCTCTTGTCAAAATATTATACGTTGGTTTAAAAAATTATAGATTGGTTTATCCAATATACTACTATTATTTATTACATTTTATTAAATTCTATAAAAATATCATATATTTTCGCACATGAGTTGCTTTTATATTTCTAATAGTATATTTCATTGGCATTTCAATAAAAAAGTATATTTCCATTGGAAAAAAAATATTTTTTTAATTTTTTTTTATTTGAATATATGTTATTAATTTCTATTGCAAATAAATAAAATTATAGTATTATACTATATTTATGAGTTAAATCTTAACATTGAATATCTTTCAAAAAAAAAAACATTGAATATTATTTTGGTATATCAATTAATTTTAAAGGTTGATATCCGAACATAGGTCACTGTTGTTAAAAAAAATACTCTCTCTGATTCGAAAAGTTAGTCCATCTTTTTTCGTTATCACTACGAATGAACTTTGGGTATTAATTTAAGCAACTTTTAATTAACTTAACTAGAATCTAAATATTAGTTTTAATAGTACTTATAATGGTGTATCAATAACAATTTGTAATATTCATTAGGATAATAAAAATTAGCCTAAATTATTACTCAAAGTTAATTTGTATTATCAAAAAATTAAAAAGAGAAACTAATATTTTGAGGACGAGGCAGTAGATAATTGTTTTCTTTAAAGCACAAAATTCACGATATCTTTTCCAAAAAAAAAATAAAAGTGACGATAAAATATAATATATATATATATATATTTATATATATATATGTATATAAAGATAAAAAAAAATCCTTTGTACGTCTTGCATTTTTTAATTAACAAAACTATACTTTTCATATCTCCTTTTTTTTTAAAAAAATAAATAAATTAGTAATTCCTTTCAGAAAATATAGATCAAGTATTTTTTTTACCAGATACATTAGGTTTTTTGTATAAGTAGAAATAATTTTTCAGTTTTTTTTTTTTTTTTTTAATGGATAGAATGAGGTTATTTTCATTCCAAGAATATCCTTAACTCTTTATGATTTAAGTATCTCTTTCAAATTTGAATGTCGACAGTTTCCAATTGGTATCGTATACAATGTCAATCAATAAGAGTCACACTTAATAATATATAAAAGCAAAAACATTTCAAGCCTTCTCATTAAGCCACGTGGAATTATGACGTGGAAATCCACGTGGCATTATTCTACAGGCAAATGTATATAATACTTATTTCAGGAAATAATTTAGTTTTTTAAAACTGATTTTTTTTTAAATCAAATATTTTCTGAGCTTAAATTACGAAAACATGATTACTTAATTTTAGTAGGCTAAATATAATGGATATCTTAAATTAAAATATTAGAAATTATAATCATTCAGTTAGTTGAATTTTAAGATATGGGCTAAAGATAAGAAATGTGATGTAGCAGTATATCTCGGTAAAGAAAATCGAGCCACATATTTTGCAAAAATAAAAATAAAAATGAAGGATTCTATAAATAAAGTATGTTTGATGGTTTAAATTACTAATTGATGCGGACACTAAGGCGTTGAAGTTTTTGGAGTAATTTCAGCGAGTGCGCCGAAACCGTCATAACTTTTGACTGCGGATGAACCGCGGAACGCACCGCATATCAAATCGAACGTCGGAGCGATACGGACAAAAGTCGTTATCTTTAATTTTGGACGTAGATGTTGTCAACTTTGCATGCATATTCATTTTTATATGAGAATTTGTATTTTTTGTTATTTAGTGAAAAAAAATATTAAAGTTAATAATTAATGGTAAAAATCAACACATCTATCTATATAATCTATATAATATATAAAAGCAAAAACATTTCAAGCCTTCTCATTAAGCCACGTGGAATTATGACGTGGAAATCCACGTGGCATTATTCTATAGGCAAATGTATATAATACGTATTTCAGGAAATGATTTAGTTTTTTAAAACTGATTTTTTTTTAAATCAAATATTTTCTGAGCTTAAATTACTAAAACATGATTACTTAATTTTAGTAGGCTAAAGATAATGGATATCTTAAATTAAAATATTAGAAATTATAATCATTCAGTTAGTTGAATTTTAAGATATGGGCTAAAGATAAGAAATGTGATGTAGTAGTATATCTCGGTAAAGAAAATCGAGCCACATATTTTGCAAAAATAAAAATAAAAATGAAGGATTCTATAAATAAAGTATGTTTGATGGTTTAAATTACTAATTGATGCGGACACTAAGGCGTTGAAGTTTTTGGAGTAATTTCAGCGAGTGCGCCGAAACCGTCATAACTTTTGACTGCGGATGAACCGCGGAACGCACCGCATATCAAATCGAACGTCGGAGCGAGACGGACAAAAGTCGTTATCTTTAATTTTGGACGTAGATGTTGTCAACTTTGCAAGCATATTCATTTTTATATGAGAATTTGTATTTTTTGTTATTTAGTGAAAAAAAAATTAAAGTTAATAATTAATGGTAAAAATCTACACATCTATATAATATATAAAAGCAAAAACATTTCAAGCCTTCTCATTAAGCCACGTGGAATTATGACGTGTAAATCCACGTGGCATTATTCTATAGGCAAATGTATATAATACTTATTTCAGGAAATGATTTAGTTTTTTAAAACTGATTTTTTTTTTAAATCAAATATTTTCTGAGCTTAAATTACGAAAACATGATTACTTAATTTTAGTAGGCTAAAGATAATGGATATCTTAAATTAAAATATTAGAAATTATAATCATTCAGTTAGTTGAATTTTAAGATATGGCTAAAGATAAGAAATGTGATGTAGCAGTATATCTCGGTGAAGAGCCACATATTTTGCAAAAATAAAAATAAAAATAAAAATAAAAATGAAGGATTCTATAAATAAAGTATGTTTGATGTTTTAAATTACTAATTGATGCGGACACTAAGGCGTTGAAGTTTTTGGAGTAATTTCAGCGAGTGCGCCGAAACCGTCATAACTTTTGACTCCGGATGAACCGCGGAACGCACCGCATATCAAATCGAACGTCGGAGCGAGACGGACAAAAGTCGTTATATTTAATTTGGACGTAGATGTTGTCAACTTTGCATGCATATTCATTTTTATATGAGAATTTGTACTTTTTTTGTTATTTAGTGAAAAAAAATTAAAGTTAATAATTAATGGTAAAAATCTACACATCTATATAATATATAAAAGCAAAAACATTTCAAGCTTTCTCATTAAGCCACGTGGAATTATGACGTGGAAATCCACGTGGCATTATTCTATAGGCAAATGTATATAATACTTATTTTAGGAAATGATTTAGTTTTTTAAAACTGATTTTTTTTTTAAATCAAATATTTTCTGAGGTTAAATTACGAAAACATGATTACTTAATTTTAGTAGGCTAAATATAATGGATATCTTAAATTAAAATATTAGAAATTATAATCATTCAGTTAGTTGAATTTTAAGATATGGCTAAAGATAAGAAATGTGATGTAGCAGTATATCTCGGTGAAGAGCCACATATTTTGCAAAAATAAAAATAAAAATAAAAATAAAAATAAAAATGAAGGATTCTATAAATAAAGTATGTTTGATGTTTTAAATTACTAATTGATGCGGACACTAACGCGTTGAAGTTTTTGGAGTAATTTCAGCGAGTGCGCCGAAACCGTCATAACTTTTGACTCCGGATGAACCGCAGAACGCACCGCATATCAAATCGAACGTCGGAGCGAGACGGACAAAAGTCGTTATCTTTAATTTGGACGTAGATTTTGTCAACTTTGCATGCATATTCATTTTTATATGAGAATTTGTATTTTTTTGTTATTTAGTAAAAAAAAATTAAAGTTAATAATTAATGGTAAAAATCTACACATCTATATAATATATAAAAGCAAAAACATTTCAAGCCTTCTCATTAAGCCACGTGGAATTATGACGTGGAAATCCACGTGGCATTATTCTATAGGCAAATGTATATAATACTTATTTCAGGTTATTGTTGTCTACACTTCTATGGGTTAGAAGAAAGCGGACATTGTAAAAATTTCTGTACACACATGTGCATTCTTTTTTTTTTTAAAGGGGATTCATAATGCAAACAGGTCGAGAAAGCGGACATTAATTGTAAAAAATTCTGTGAGTATTCAGTTGCCATGTCATTTTAGATTAAGGTTCTAAATTGTCTCTTTGTTTTCTCAAATATTGTAGCAGATTGTTTCAGAGTTGATTTCAAGAATCTAATGTGGCTACAGTTCATTCAGATTTTAAGGGCTAAAAGAAAGGGATATCATATGATTCAACATGAATGAATGAAGATATTGAACTCTGATTGAAACTCTGAAATTTAATGGATGATCATATCAGTGAACTGATGCCATACACATTCATTGCTAGGGAGCCTTGGGATTATATACCTCCTCCGCCCTGGAAAGATAGTCACACTTTAACTATTATGGTCAACTCTATTATACTTTGAATTAGAGAAAATCAAATGAGTGTAAATTAGAGTTGTCAGAGTTGTCATAAATATAAGGTGACTTCAGCTAGAGAGACAGAAGGCAAAATATAATGCCGGTTACCTGATTTTATAGCAGTATGTGTACCCTTTATCATATTAAAACGTTCAAATGTGGTTACTCAAACAATTGCTAAAAGTAAAGACGCTCAAATGTGGTTACTCAAACAATTGCTAAAAGTAAACCACTGGCAAAAATATTAAAACGTTCTAGCATTTAAGAATATGTTGGTATTTTACAATCATAGCATCTGATTTACATTTGCAGGATAAAGAAAATTCAATCCAGAAAGGGGCAAAGTCAACATTCGAAAGAAAGTAACTACTGTTTCCATGTAGTAGCTAAATCAATTTACATTATCATACCAGTCTTCAAGTTAACAAATGGCATCTGCGAGCTCCTGTGATTGTCTAAGCCAAGATTTCATTTCTTCAATATGCCCATCAACTTTTGTTAAGAAGGTTCTGCAGCTTGCCATTTTGGACAGCACTTTGGAGATCTGAATAAAAAAACTACTAATAAAATAGGAGACCGTAGTAAGATCTGAACATCCAACAATTGCTACCCTTTCAGTGATTCACTTCGGGACGGAGGGAGTATTTCTCAAATAGTTGGTTCAGCAATCAGATTTTATGAGTTTTAAAGAGCGACTGTATTCATTTTTTTTCCTCCGTCCCTGAATATACAGTAGTTTGTTTGTTTTGGTTTGATTCACTTCTGGACGGAGGGAGTATTTCCAAATAGTTCGTTCAACAATAAGATTTTATGAGTTTTAAAGAGCAGCTCTATTGATTTTTTTTTCTCCGTCCCTGAATGTCCACTTTTGAGTTTTAAGGAAACTTTGAGTTTTTGTTTCTGATTTTGTCCGCATATGATTATATTATAATGTTCTCATCACACCTCTCATCAACAATACGTAGCATAGATGCTCGTGGTAACCAAGTATGAATTATCGATATAGTTGTCTGATATTCTCTTGAATGTATGTATAGATTAAACACTCTTGAAATGTACTTGCATTTTACTAGTAGACTACTACTACTACATGTTTGTAGAAAAACTTGATATTTGTTATAAGGTCTCGGAAATCCACGCCTCATTTTAACTCTATAAACCTTTACTATGTTCATGTACACTACATAACTGCTGACATTCCATTCCCTAATGCTGATGCAAACGGGTTATCTGGGAGATTTAGTCCTTAACAATATCAAACATTATGGAGTCACACGAGGAAAAGAAGCATCATCTAAAGAATACCCCATCCGTCCCAAATTAATAGTCACGTTTGACTTTTCAAATATTTCATAATTACATTGCAATTTTATTCTTAGTATTACTATGCTCCCGTCGAATCTCGACGGGTTACTCACTAGTTTATATAATATATAAAAGCAAAAACATTTCAAGCCTTCTCATTAAGCCACGTGGAATTATGACGTGGATATCCACGTGGCATTATTCTATAGGCAAATGTATATAATATTTATTTCAGGAAATGATTTAGTTTTTTAAAACTGATTTTTTTTTTAAATCAAATATTTTTCTGAGCTTAAATTACGAAAACATGATTACTTAATTTTAGTAGGCTAAAGATAATGGATATATTAAATTAAAATATTAGAAATTATAATCATTCATTTAGTTGAATTTTAAGATATGGGCTAAAGATAAGAAATGTGATGTAGCAGTATATCTCGGTGAAGAAAATCGAGCCGCATATTTTGCAAAAATAAAAATAAAAATGAAGGATTCTATAAATAAAGTATGTTTGATGGTTTAAATTACTAATTGATGCGGACACTAAGGCGTTGAAGTTTTTGGAGTAATTTCAGCGAGTGTGCCGAAACCGTCATAACTTTTGACTCCGGATGAACCGCGGAACGCACCGCATATCAAATCGAACGTCGGAGCGAGACGGACAAAAGTCGTTATCTTTAATTTTGGACGTAGATGTTGTCAACTTTGCATGCATATTCATTTTTATATGAGAATTTTTATTTTTTGTTATTTAGTGAAAAAAAAAATAAAGTTAATAAGTAATGGTAAAAATCTACACATCTATATAATCTATAAAAGCAAAAATATTTCAAGCCTTCTCATTAAGCCACATGGAATTATGACGTGGAAATCCACGTGGCATTATTCTATAGGCAAATGTATATAATACTTATTTCAGGAAATGATTTAGTTTTTTAAAACTTATTTTTTTTAAATCAAATATTTTCTGAGCTTAAATTACGAAAACATGATTACTTAATTTTAGTAGGCTAAAGATAATGGATATCTTAAATTAAAATATTAGAAATTATAATCATTCAGTTAGTTGAATTTTAAGATATGGGCTAAAGATAAGAAATGTGATGTAGCAGTATATCTCGGTGAAGAAAATCGAGCCACATATTTTGCAAAATAAAAATAAAATGAAGGATTATATAAATAAAGTATGTTTGATTGTTTAAATTACTAATTGATGCGGACACTAAGGCGTTGAAGTTTTTGGAGTAATTTCAGCAAGTGCGCCGAAACCGTCATAACTTTTGACTCCGGATGAACCGCGGAACGCACCGCATATCAAATCGAACGTCGGAGCGAGACGGACAAAAGTCGTTATCTTTAATTTTGGACGTAGATGTTGTCAACTTTGCATGCATATTCATTTTTATATGAGAATTTGTATTTTTTGTTATTTAGTGAAAAAAAATTAAAGTTAATAATTAATGGTAAAAATCTACACATCTATATAATATATAAAAGCAAAAACATTTCAAGCCTTCTCATTAAGCCACGTGGAAATCCACGTGGCATTATTATATAGGCAAATGTATATAATACTTATTTCAGGAAATGATTTAGTTTTTTAAAACTGATTTTTTGTAAATCAAATATTTTCTGAGCTTAAATTACGAAAACATGATTACTTAATTTTAGTAGGCTAAAGATAATGGACATCTTAAATTAAAATATTAGAAATTATAATCATTCAGTTAGTTGAATTTTAAGATATGGGCTAAAGATAAGAAATGTGATGTAGCAGTATATCTCGGTGAAAAAAATCGAGCCACATATTTTGCAAAAATAAAAATAAAAATGAAGGATTCTATAAATAAAGTTTGTTTGATGGTTTAAATTACTAATTGATGCGGACACTAAGGCGTTGAAGTTTTTGGAGTAATTTCAGCGAGTGCGCCGAAACCATCATAACTTTTGACTCCGGATGAACCGCGGAACGCACCTCATATCAAATCGAACGTCGGAGCGAGACGGACAAAAGTCGTTATCTTTAATTTGGACGTAGATGTTGTCAACTTTGCATGCATATTCATTTTCATATGAGAATTTGTATTTTTTGTTATTTAGTGAAAAAAAAATTAAAGTTAATAATTAATGGTAAAAATCTACACATCTATATAATATATAAAAGCAAAAATATTTCAAGCCTTCTCATTAAGCCACGTGGAATTATGACGTGGAAATCCACGTGGCATTATTATATAGGCAAATGTATATAATACTTATTTCAGGAAATGATTTAGTTTTTTAAAACTGATTTTTTTTTAAATCAAATATTTTCTGAGCTTAAATTACGAAAACATGATTACTTAATTTTAGTAGGCTAAAGATAATGGATATCTTAAATTAAAATACTAGAAATTTCCGTGATGGGGGTAAATATAACCTTTTTTCAAAAATTTAAAATCTTATATGCTTCATTTATGTATGGTGTTTTACATGGAGTTCTTCGGTTATATGAAAAGATAGTGGGCAGTGTGTATCGGAATAAGTTGGTTTATAAGAAAACAACGTTCATTGTCAAACTCATCCTCATCTTGATGTTAACATCATCGTTGTACTTTATATAGAAATGTAGATCATGGGGGGTTTATTAATGAAAAATGTCAAATTTGAAGATCATTTAGGGACAGAGGAGTTTTTTTTTTTATTCTTAGCATTACTATGATCCCGTCGAATCTCGACGGGTTACTCACTAGTCTCTACCAATAGTTGGAATGGTTTTTTGAAGAAGTCATTCTTCAGTCATAAACAAATGTATGCAGCTTTATCCAGGGTAACTAACCCAAAAAGATTTCATATATGAATATTTATACATGTTTCATGAAAAGTGACTGATTTTTTATATTTTTTGTCCCTTTAGATATTTCTCTAATAAATTTTCCCCTTCATATTATACACAAAATAAAATGAAATATATAGATACGTATGGATAGATAATTTCTATTAGGTTAATGATTTCGTTCATATTAGTTCCATATTGTCAACGGAGTTTGTTAGAGTGAGTCAATTTTCATTAAATTAATGATATTGTTTTCCCGATTGTATTTTTTCCCAAGAGAAAATTTTGGGGGAAACTAGTTTCTCCATAAGTTATAAAAAGTCCTGTTTTTATATGGGTTAATGTTTAGGGTTTAAATTTTAGGGTTTAGGATTTAGGGTTAGGGTTTAAGGTTTAAGGGTTAAAAAGTGAACTTTTTATAACTTATGGAGGAACTAGTTTCCCCCAAAACCAACTCTTTTCCCAATACCTTTTTTCTACTCAGTCGAAATTATTTAATATTATATTTAATTTACATAATATTGTCAGTTTTTACTTTAATGAATTTGTAACAAAAATATAGACACGTGCATCGCACGGGTGAAACTCTAGTAATGTATTGAGAAAACTACCTTCTAGTCCCTCATCCTAAGCCTAACTACCACCTAGTCCAACCCAATATTTTCATCTACCATCTAGTCCAACAATTAAAAATAATATACCATAGAGTCCACTAACATATCTAAATCCCGAAACTACCCTTTATCAAACTAAAACAACCTCCCCTCCCCTCTCCACGCATTCAACGCACACACCCTCACACGTCTCATTCTCTCTCTACACGCACACGATCCCTCACCTCCTAATCTTCGGCAAATCCTCCCCACCTCCGGCGAACCCCTCCTACACCTCTCCGACTCCGACGAACTCTTCCCCTCCGACCACCTTTCCCATCCCCCATTTCAGTACTCCGGTTGTCTTCTTCCCCTGAACCAAACAATCGACTTTTGTAGATCTGGCTAGCCCACCTCCGTTCACCCCTTCCCCACCTCCGTTTAGTCTAGATTTAGCCCACGCCCACTCATTTTCTCTATCAATACTCAGCCGTCGCTTCCCCATCGCCGGCGACCCCCTCCTCAATCTCCAGCGATCCCTCCCCTCCATATCTCCGGCGACCATCTCCCCCCACCTCCGGCATCACTCTCCCTAAACCCAGTGACACTCTCATCCCCGACAGAAATATATTTATCCCCCCTCCCTACTTTCTCTCTCATCCTTGTCCGCCTCCAACTGTCTTCCTCCCCGGATCCAACGGCAACAACTACTACCCCACACGCCATTGTCGTAGCAAGCCTCCAAGTCCAGCTAAGAGCTAGTTTTTCCCAAATTCAACTTTTCTTGATTAAAAATTAGGGCTTTAATTTAAGTTTAAGGGCTTCAAATTGAAATTTATTACTGTAAATGAAGTCTAAATTTAAGCCCTAATTTTGAATTTGGGGACAATGTTCAGTTTCGTCATTTTATGGTCTCAGTTACTACTTAGTTACATAAATTTACGGCTTATTGTCTCTTATGTTAAATTGTTTGATTTCTTTTGTCTCAATTATGTGATGGATGAAAAGTTGAGAAAAGAATAGAACGGTTTCATATAGAAACTGTTTATAGATTGATCCAAGCCAAATTGTAGTTTAATGATGGAATTTTGGTTTTGGGTAGCTACAATTTTATGAACTGAACTAAAATAACTGCGAACTTCTCTTCTTTGTTCTTGGAACAATAATGGAACAACTTTGAACATGGTCTTTGGATCCTTGGAACTTGTTCTTGAAACAACTGTGAATTTGTTTTTCGAAAAACTGTAAAGTTGTTCTTGGACAAACGTGAACCTTTTTGAACCTTTTTGAAACTCGGTTGTTCTTGAAACAATTGTGAAGTTTTTCTAG
This sequence comes from Campanula takesimana, assembly GCA_026119855.1. Lineage (NCBI taxonomy): Eukaryota > Viridiplantae > Streptophyta > Magnoliopsida > Asterales > Campanulaceae > Campanula > Campanula takesimana. Next base: position 3,482,380 of record JAOWBW010000001.1, read on the forward strand.
GAACAATAATGAACTTGTTCTTGAAACAACTGTGAACTTGTCTTGGAACAAGTGTAAGCTTGTTTTTGGAACAAGTGTGAACTTGTTTTGAAAAAAAAAAACAGTGAACTTGTTCTGGGAACAACTGTGAACTTGTTCTTAGAACTCAGTTCTTGGAGCAATTGTGGAGTTTTTTTTTTCTAGAAACAACTGTGATCTTGTTTTGAAAAAACTGTGAACTTGTTCTTTGGAACTTGTTCTTGGAACAACATTGAATTTCTTTTTAGAACTTGTTCTTAAAATAATTGTGAACTTGTTCATGGAACAATTGTGAATTTGTTCTTAAAACAACTGTGAATTGTGAACTTGTTCTTGGGATAAATGTGAACTTACTGATATTATTGTTTGATTTCCATGGACATTGTGTGTGTTTGATATTATTTTAGTTGACAATTGTGAACTTACTGGTAATTTCACAGTTGTTTGGTCGACGGAGTTGGTGGTCACTGGAGTTGATAGTTTCTTAGTAGTAGTTTTAGTTGACAACTGTGAACTTACTGATTAGTTCACAGTTGTTTGGTAGCCGGAGTTGGTGGTCGCCGAATTCGATCGTGTTCTTAGTAGTTTTGTTGACAACTGTGAACTTACTGATTAGTTCACAGTTGTTTGGTCGCCGGAGTTGGTGGTCGCAGGATTCAATCGTTTTCTTAGTAGTTTTGTTGACAACTGTGAACTTACTGATTAGTTCACAATTGTTTGGTCTCCGGATTTGATCGTGTTCTTAGTAGTTTTGTTGACAACTGTGAACTTACTGATGTTGGGTAGCACCATACGCAATGGAAAAATAACATGTAATCAAACACCCATGAGCCCGGATCTGTCCATATTGATTAAATTAAATACAAGATGAAAGAAACTAACCCTTGAAGATCACATCCATGAACACGGATTTCAAGGTGCTAAATCAAACACCCTCTATCAGTATCCACACGTCGAACAGACTCGGAACACCTTCTTGATACGACTGCTAGATCTAAAGGCCTGATGAAGAAACGATTTCTTCATAAGAATTATTTTGCTTCTTTGATTATTGAGTTTTGATGATTCTAAATCTCAAAACTAACAATCCCTCTATATGTGTGTAATTGTTTCTAAAAAATATGTTATGATTTCTAAAATCAACATTTTGTTTCTCAAACCCGGGTGCACACTTATATAGTAGGGTTTAACCTAATTCCTTTGGGACTTGGGATTCCTTCTTACACAAGAAAACTGCAGAATCTGGCCAAGTACGGGAAGGGAGCCGTACGGCTCCTTAGGAGCCGTACTCCTCCTTTCAAGCCATACGGCTGCCAGAGCAGAATCCCAGTTTTTAAGCATTTTCAATCCGTTCTATTGTGTGTGGCCCAATAGGATTATACTAAGTTGGCAACGAGTCCGGACGAGTCAGAACCCGTAAGTCATAAGAGAACTCTAGCAAGCCATTATGACTACCCAATTAGTATAACTTTGAAAGTCCAAAGTTATCTTATAGAACATATCACAATCCCTTTGCACGCGATATCATATTGAACATAAGTCATGCTCCATGTCAACTTATGTTGTCCAATGCTTTCTCGATCTTGAGTAGATTGATATGAGCAAATGACATTGAACATATCAATTCATTTGGGCATGGCCATGCACTATCATCAATCTCACTCATCGAGTGGCCAAGCAGATATCTCTCTTGAGAGAGGGATAAATCCCATCTTGACTTATCATTCTTCCCTACAAGAATCCGATTATGCCAATCGTTGCCTTTATAACCACCCGGTTAAGGGTAGCGTTTGAGTACGTCAAACATAATGTTCATCATGTGGAAGACCATGATAATCTCAGGTCTAAGGATTCAAATGGTATGACTATTATGAGATTTAATTATGACATTTGACCATGACATAAATCTCATAACGGGTCTATCCAGTACATTGTTCCCCAACAAGCACCCACAAGTTTAATCCGCATCCTATGCACCATAATCATCATATGATTATCCATTAAACTCATGCTAGATCTTCATAAGTGCCAGGGACAATGATAATTATAATAAACATGCAAAAGATATAATAATCAGGTTTGTTATCTCTATAACAATGAAGCTATGATGTAACGCATAGACCTTTCTCAAGGGCCTAGGGCATAATATCTAACAACTTATTAGTTCACAGTTGTTTGGTCGCCGGAGTTGGTGGTCTTCGGAGTCGATCGTGTTCTTAGTAGTTTAGTTGACAACTGTGAACTTACTGATTAGTTCACAGCTGTTTGATCGCCGGAGTTGTTTAGATGACAACTGAGAACTTACTGATAAGTTATAAGTTATTTGATCACCGGAGATGGTGGTAGCCAGAAAAATAGTCGCCGTATGTGGTCGCTGGAAAATGGTGGACGAAAAGGTCGACGGAGGTGGTCGCCGGATTATGGCACCAAAAAAACACTTACTGGAGGTGGTCGCCGGAAAATGGTTGACGGAGGTGGTCGTCAGAAAATAGTCACAGGAAAAATAGCCGCCGGAGGTGGTCGCTGGAAAATGGTCGCCGGGGGTGGTTGGCGGAAAATGGTCGCCGGAAGATGGTCACCGAGGAAGGTTGGGATGGGTGGTCAAAAGTGGTCATGGTGGTTGGAGAGAGAAAGTGAAATGATGGAGGGAGTGGCATTAATGTAATTTTTCATCATTTAGTAAGGGCATGAGTGTCCTTTTAATAACACTTGGACTAGGTGGTAATATTGCAAATTCCACGTTCTAGGTGGTAGTTTTCATTAGGATGAGGGACTAAATGATAGTTGCTGGAACAAAATTCACATGAAAAAGTGCAAAGTAAAATTTGGTGTATTAAGAGGGTAAATATAGGTTGGACTTGGAAAAAGAAAAAGTAAGGCCTGCTCGGAAAACAGGGGCCAAAATATATCAACGTGTGCTAAGAATGCATTGGGCTAACACGAAGCCCAATTTTGCTAACGGAATTGGGCCGAAAGCTCCGACACCTTACAAAACCCTAGACTTCCCTTACCTTTCTTATCCCCCTCTCTCACATCGCTTCGGAAAAACGGTCGTTGCTCCAAGGTACTGTATAACCTTTCTGCTCCAATCATTTTGATTCAATTAGGTTTCGTTCAATTCTATCACCTGATTTCGTATTTACTTCTGCTGTTCAGATCTGACATCGAACGTTTGTTCCGTCAATCCATGGCTTTGGTGAGTTTATTCTAATTTTCTCTCCTTTTTAGTTTGATTTCCGTATAATTGTGTCAAAATATAATGATCGGAGTTGACAGCTGGATTTATTCATCGCGAGTATTGGTGTTGATTGTTTTTAGTTTTTTTTTTATTGTGTTTTTTCTCATTTTTGATTAGTGTATGACACACAACCCAGTCTTTCAGATGAAGATTTGATTTTATGTGTGTATGATTTGTTAGATATGATATTTTATTTACAAGTATTTCTTATGTGATTTGATCATTCTTTTCCATGAATCTAGTAAATTGAACCCCTGAATCTCTTTCCCAATTTAGCCTTTTTTTATTTTATTTTTGTATAGCTAGTAAGCCTGCTGTCCAAACCAAAAGTGCATCAGGACTGTCAAGATTTATTGGTTTGGATCTACATGTGCTTCTTTTTCAAGTTTACACACCATCATGTTTGGTTGTTTTATGTTGCTAGTAGAATCTTCCCAGTGGGCAATTTTTTCATGTGGGACTGGGACTAAGGGTTTTAGCAATATAGCACTTTGAATTGGGTTCTACTAGAACCGATTTGAAGTTGATAGAAAGAATGAGTCATTTGTGAGGCAGGATTGAACAGCCAAAATATCAGAGTGCTCTATCTGGGGTCAAGTTTTTTTGGAACTTTGCTCCTATTTCCAACAGCGAATAATTTTGGGTCAGGTTGGACACTCTAGTTTTACTTGTTACCGTAGTTCTAGATGTGATGTGGTTTTTTATAGTGGTCAGCCAGTTTTCGTTCTTCTTTCCTTGTGGTGCCAATGTCTATTAGCCTTTAATCATGGGTAATCGGTGACTACTAGCAACATGGTAGTTAATTGGATATGTTTTAGTTCTAAGCAAGTTTAGATTTTACTTCAATTCTTCCATCTCAAACCGAGTCTCGACTGAGAAATTGTCCAAAAATGAGTGTTCATCCTTTGATCATGTTATTGAACTTACCCTTACGTAACATTTCATATTCAATAAATGATGTGATCAGTTAGGGTATTTATGTGTTTGTATTACGAAAATTACTTACAAGTCAACTTCCCTAATTTTCTAGAAACAAATTGAAAGCGGAGACTCATTTTGAGTACTATAATTTTTTGTAACATAAGAATGTGCAATTGCATAGGTAATTTGGAGCTGCCTCTCTAAAGGAGTGACAGGCTGGGATTGACAAGTGATTTAATTCTTGTCTTTTGTTTGCAGGTCTTGCACGCTACAAATAACAACAAGAATGCCTTCAAGGCACTCATCGCTGCAGAGTACGTTGGTGCTGATGTTAAATTAGCTGAGAACTTTCAGATGGGAGTTTCAAATAAAACACCCGAGTTCTTAAAGATGAACCCTCTTGGAAAAGTATGGATTTATGATCTTGTTTTCTGATTTTGTAGTGTTTGCAGTAACCAGCTATATGATATTTGCAACACTTATGTAGGTTCCTGTGCTTGAAACCCCTGAAGGCGCTGTTTTTGAGAGCAATGCTATTGCACGATATGGTGCGGTACCATCATTATTGATGCTTTTAGATTGAATTTGGTGATATTTATTGTGCCTTTCCTTTACTCGTTGATTTGGATTTCTGTAGTTGCTCGTCTGAAGACCGATAACACTCTTCTTGGGTCTTCCCCAATCGAATATGTAAGCTTTCTCTTAACTTTCTATTCTAATTTCATGATTCCTCCATCTAGGCAGTCTTACTAGACGATTTTACTTGTCGACCAAGCTTATCGTCTGCACTTGCATGTACAGGGTCAGATTGAGCAGTGGATTGACTTTGCTGCAACGGAGATTGATACAAACATTGGGGCGTGGTTGTATCCAAGGTTTGGATATGGTGTCCACATCCCTCCGGTAATCACCAAGATCCTACTCTCTTCCCAGTCGCTCAACACAGCACACACTAATAATTTTGTACTCCTTGTTTTATTTCTATCGTGTTTGTCTATCGAAATTGGAATATCAAAATCAACAAGGGACTTGCTAGAAATTAGGTAATTCAAACCATTAATTTCATTTATTGTAACAACTTATATTTTCTGGTATGTGTGTGAAGGCTGAGGAGGCTGCAATTTCAAAGTTGAAGAGAGCTTTTGATGCTTTGAATACACATCTCGCATCAAACACTTTTTTGGTTGGGCATGCTGTGACCTTGGCCGACATTATCTTGACATGCAACTTGTCCATAGGTTTCAAAGCCCTCTTGCCTAAGAGTTTCACCTCTGAGTTTCCTCATGTTGAGAGGTACTTCTGGACCTTGGTTAATCAACCCAAGTTCAGTAAGATATTGGGTGAAGTGAAGCAAACAGACAGTGTTCCTCCTGTACCAAAGAAAACTGCACAGCCTGCTGCTAAACCAAAGGCTGAGCCTAAAAAGGAAGCCAAGAAAGAAGCCCCAAAAGCGGCTCCCAAGCCAGTTGAAACTGTTGAGGAGGAAGAAGCACCAAAGCCTAAAGCTAAGAATCCTCTTGATTTGCTGCCCCCTAGTAAGATGATTCTTGATGATTGGAAGAGACTATATTCCAACACCAAGACCAACTTCCGTGAAGTGGCTATCAAAGGTATGCCCTCTCTTCCGTGTACATGCATAGTTTATTATATGCATTGCCTTTGTATGACACTCCCCTCCAGAATAAAGTATTTATCCTGTCTGATTGATACTCCCTCTGTCCCAGAAAGATTGTCCCATTTTGACTTTTAATGGTCAACAAAAATGAACTTTGACCAACCATTGGTAACGATCTAATCATTCTAGTGAAATTCTAAAGTTTGTAATTGATAAATCATTAAGTGATTTATCAATAACAATTATTAGAATTTTATTGTAATCATGAAATTGACACCAATGTTTGGTCAAAGATTATTTTTGTTGACCATAAAAAGTCAAAATTCCGGGACAGAGGGAGTATTATCAAGGTACTTTCTCATGTATGGGTGATATTTTTCTTGGCGTAATGCAGCTAGGGAAATGACATTTCTTTTTTGCTAGCGTAGTTTGGGTTAGTAATGTATGCTCTTTACTTCATTAGTCTTCTATATTAGAGCTCCAAATGAGGAAGCATAGACGATGCACAAACACTAAGGTCATCATTACTAGGATGTAGCAAACAATAAAACTATGGGTGTGGATTGATGTGAAGGGTATTGGAGCCTGGAGGTTAACAGGTCTTTTTCTTTATCTCTGAAGTCTGAACTACTTTCACTTCACTATCTTTCCTCCATGCCACATTTAGACTTTGAGGAAATTGGAAATGGATGAATTGTGTTGTTCTTTCCTAGAATTGGTCACCTTGGCTTGTTAGTTAATGTATGAGATGGATGGATTTTTTTGCTCTTTCCTACTATTTATTTGTAAAGTGTGACATGTTCAATGAATATTGTTTCTTAGTTTTTAGTTCTTTAAACATTTACAACTGATCGTGTGAGACAAGGAGCAAAGTAATGGTTGCTTGCACCCTATTGTCATCCTTTGTATCTTTTGTTAGTCTTGTTCATTTTTCTGTCAATCAGTGCCTCTTGTTGTCTTACATGGGGGGGAGTGAATGTGTGCAGGATTCTGGGACATGTATGATCCAGAGGGTTATTCACTTTGGTTCTGTGACTACAAGTACAATGAGGAGAACATGGTCTCATTCGTCACCATGAACAAGGTCGGTGGTTTCCTTCAGCGGATGGACCTTTGTCGCAAGTACGCCTTTGGTAAGATGCTTGTGATTGGAGCTGAACCCCCCTTCAAGGTCAAGGGTTTGTGGCTTTTCCGAGGACAGGAAATTCCCAAGTTTGTGATTGATGAGTGCTACGACATGGAGCTTTACGAGTGGAAGAAGGTTGACCTCTCAGACGAGGCACAAAAGGAGCGAGTCAATCAGATGATTGAAGATCAAGAGCCTTTTGAGGGAGAGCCTCTATTGGACGCCAAGTGCTTTAAGTGATTGAGAATCCTCCGTTGGCATAGTTTGTTTTGTTTCTATTTCATGTTGGAACCGGATTTTGTTATTTTAAGTATCGATTTAAAAGTACACATCAAAAGTTTTGTTTACTCACTTTTAAGTGCTAGACATAGTTTGATCCTAAGTTTAATGTTTTTTACCGTTTAGAACCTTGCATCTTTTCTTAATCATGAGTTTTGCTATTTACCTTAATTTGTTTGACCTTTTTTAACAGCCTTCTTTAAGTGGTAGTGGTTTGATCTGAAACAGGGCGTTACATTTTGCATGAAAAAACTGTCAGGTTGACAACCTTTTGCTATTTTTTTAATGAAAATTCTATACTCCCTGGAATAAGAATAAATGTTGTCATTTTTGGTGTGTTATTATGAAGGAATTTTATTCATTTTTTGTTATGTTAGTACGAATGAATTTTGAACAATAATTTTAGATTATTTAAATATTCTAATGAAAAATTAAAATTTGTTATTCACAATTTTGTGATGGTGTGTATCAATAACAAGTTTTATAATTTTATTAGGATAATTAACTCAATTTAAATTTATTGTTTAAAGTTATTTCATACCAACGTGAAAAAGGCTATATTTATTTTGGATTGTGTATTATTTTTTTATTCATAAGATCTATGTGCCTTATTCGCAACAATTTCTTACTCCCTATTATATTGTGTACATCACTTTATTTTTCCTTCATTCTATCACCACTTATTTTGAAAACACTTTTTTTTTTTTTTTTTTTCATCTGTGTTTCAAAGTGAAATGAGTTGTTTGTCATAGAGGGAGGAGGGAGGAGGGAGGGAGTATTACATAGTGTGGGCGACAAAATCTTTTGGCACGCTACTAACTAAACAATAAATTATCAAAATCTAAATATTCTTTTTCAGCCATTATAAATGACAAATCATATATTGTAAAAAAATGCATTTTGATCTCCAAATTTCTTTCATACAGTATATTTGTGTATAAATTATCTCGCAAAGCAATACAGATATATCTCAAGCGGCATTCAGTATCCTTTTCTATATTTAAAGTCAAAGTTTGGATTAAAAAAATGCACTTTCATGCGTACTCTTATAATAGTTAAGACGTTTTTTTTTTTTTTTTTTTAATGTATAAATTATCGCGATTGTAAGAGGCTAGTGTATACTCTCCCCTCTTATAATAAATGATCAATGTTAATAAGAGAGGTTAGCTCTCTTGTTAACAAAACTATGTGTGTAAGAGAAGTATGTAAATATTTTAATCGTTTATATATATATTTGGTAGTTGAGGGGGAAAAAAATTAATTTAACCTTTTTTCTTAGATATACATTTGTACATTGCAAAATCATTTACCCTATTTCTAGGCCAAACTGGTATATAGTAAAAATGGATATCTGTTACTTTTCAAATAATTACACTTTACCTTTGATCTTTTCTTGTTTTTGTAAAATTCTCTAAACTTTCAGAAAATGCTTGTAGGCTCCTAAATTTTTTTAGACGGCCACGGGTCAAACGAGCGTTAGTCTTTAGTTGTTTGTTGGAAAGTAAAAATAGGTTGTCTTGTGGAATTATGCAATTAGTACTAGGGGTGAGCATAGGGTTTTTTTTTTTTATTTTTATAACTAGACCAGATCAATGGAACCGGATTGGATTATTCAAAATCAGACCGAACCAATGCTAATGGTTTGATTCTGGTTCCAACTTTCTCAAAAACCGGTACATTGGCCTAGTATCGGTTCTGATAGGTTTTAACATCATTTTGGACTGGATCAGACCTAACCAATGATTAGGGGTGGCAAATTGTACTCGCCAGTACCAATCAATTCGTATACCAACCGTACCAATTATAATTGGTACGGACAAATCGGTATACCGATATAGTTGGACGGTACTACCGTACCAATTATGTATTATTGGTTGGTACACGGTACTAATACTCAATGTTGGTTGGTATACCGAGTACCGATTGTAATTTTATTATACATTAAAAAATAAAACATCCTTCTATATTTGACTATCTGTATTCTATAATCTATTCCCTAATTCAGTCTTACGAGACCTCGTCACTGTCTCTCTCTCCCTCGCATTGGCGGACGGCGATTACCTCTCTCCCTCCTTCCCGACGATTGAGCAGCGGCCGAGTGGCGCACCATATTGGAAATTATGCTCTCATTTGTTATAGAGATAACAACTCTGGGTTATTATATGTTTTACATGTTTATTATAATAATCTCCGTCCCTAGTTCTTATGAAGGACTAGTATAAGTTTAATTGAGGATCATATGATGATCATGTGTATGTGATACAAATTAAGCTTATGGGTACTTGTTGGAGAACAAATACTGGACATGACCCGCTATGAGATTTATGTCATGGTCAGATGTCATAATTAAATCTCATATAGTTATATCATTTATCCTAAGACCTAAGATTATCATAGTCTTTCACATGATGGACATTATGTTTGACGTACACAAACGCTACCCCTAACCGGGTGGTTATAAAGGCTACGATTGGCATAATCGGATTCATGTAGGGAAGAATGATAAGTCAAGATGAGATTTGTCCCTCTCTCAAGAGAGATATCTGCTTGGCCTCTCGATTAGTGAGATTGATGATAGTGTATGGCCATACCCAAATGAATTGAAGTGTTCAATGTCATTTGCTCATATCAATCTACTCGGGATCGAGAAAGCATTGGACAACATAAGTTGACGTGGACCATGACTTATGTCCAATATGATATCGTGCGACAAAAGGATTGTGATATGCTCTATTATGAGGATAACGAACGTCGTTTAAGTTATATTAATTGGGTAGTCATGATGTCTTGCTAGAGTCCGCTCATGACTTATGAGTTTGACATTGGTTGGACTCATTACCAACTTAATATAATCATATGGGGTCACACACAAAAGGACGAATCAAGAAAAGGCAAAAGGTGGATTCCTGGCGGGCACAGCCGTGCAGGTTATAGGGCATGACCGTGCAGATTTGCACGGCCGCGCATATTAACTGACTCAACCGTGCCAATGTTGAATTGCGGCAGAATGAGCTCGGACCAAGTGGCACGGCCGTGCCATTTGGTGAGCATGACCGTGCCAATATAAACTAATGCAACCTAATATGTTTGAGAAACATAATTCTTGATCCAAGATTGAGAATCAAAGATCAAGAACACCAAAATTCATATAGCCTTTGAAGATTAGAAAAGTGTTTTCTAATGGGTCTAGCAATCCAGATCTAGAATCGTTCTAGATATTCGTCCGCGTGTGGATACACATAGAGGATGTTTGCTTTAACATCTCAAGTTCGTGTTCCTGTGATCCTGATTCAAAGAATGCGAAGAACGAGGAGATCAAATCTTAAAGCTTGAAGACTTGAAGATTTGGAGATCCGGAAAATTTAAATGCACAACAACGGTTAGTATTCTAAATTCATCTTGCTATTAATTTAATCACCATGAATGGATCTTGAGGCTTAGGATTTTGTTGATTTTATATTGCTTTATTCCGCTGCGCAAGGTGCCCTAAAACCCAACAGGGGTATCAGAGCCCCGTTCATGTATGATTATTTTAATATTATCATGTTTGATATATGATTCAATTATATGATCTAGCATGATAGAATTTAGAATAAGGGATTTGTGTGAATTGTTTGGTGAAACAATTATATATTTGATATAGTATGATTATGAACAAGGTTTTCAAGTTGCATAATTAATATGATTAATCTATTTATCGGATCATCAATTTCTTTAATTGGATTATTGAATTGATGATTTTTGATCTTGAAGAACAAATTGTTTGTTCTTAGGGTTTGATGTTTATGATAATTTGATTATCATAAATAATTGAATTCTTAAAGGATCAAGATTTGATAAATTGCGATCGTGCGATTCGCGTGCAATGCACGTTTTGTGCAGAAATTTCATCCAGAATTTTCGTACAGATTACGTGCAGCGCACGTGCAGTCCAGAATTTTGTGCAGAATTTTAGTGCAGTTCGCGTGCAATGCACGAATCCGTGTAGTTCGCGTGCAGTGCAGATTTCTGAATTCGTGATTTTCAGACTTGGAGATGCATTGTAGAATACGTATTGTTCATGGAATTGGATTCTATGAAGTAATGCACTCTTAATAGAGTTGTACTCTATGAAAAAAATTTATTATTCAATATGTATTATACCTAGAGTGGGACTCTATGAAAATCTAAAATTCATAATTATATTCACATAGTATCCATTCATTAATTAATTGGATTAATTATACCTTTGTTATGCGCGTTGCTATATGAAAGAACCTTCTTGAAAATTTAAGTCATGTGCCAATCCATTATTAAAACACATGTGAGTACACCGAGTATTTTTATGCGGGCTCTAACCATCACGAGGCGCATTAATTCTATCAGTGTATGAGCATGATGAGTGAAAGAGTGGTTCCTATACGTTTAACGTGGTTTGACTTAATTAGGCTATCATAAGAGTTATGGGCCTAAGACACAATATGAGATTAAAACATGTTTGACATTAGATGTCTAACACAATCTCATAAAATATCTAAGAGTCACATATGATGTGATTGATAAGGAGTTATCTACCTAAATAGCTTGGTCTTATGCATCTTGCCCTCGCGGATGTAAAATCAAGTGAAATATGGATCTTAGTCCACTTAAAATTATATTATACAATTGTTGTATTTGAAGGTTATATAATTTAGTGGGAGTATTTATGAAATACAAATAATTTATCTCTTAAATGATATATTTATTTGCATATTTGTGTAGAATGTTATATTATGATTTAATTATGTTTATTACTGCGATCTGTTCTTGAAAGGACAAAATTAAAAGAGAATGAAATAAATTTCTTTGATTGGATCATGAGCTTAAGAATTGTTCTAAAGCAAGAACGGAAATTATATTTTCTTAATAATCCTTAAGTAACCTAAATTGCAATATTAATTTGATTAATATGTTCCGTAGGATCATCAAAATTTAATGTGATTACCTTGTTGATGATTTTAGATTCATGAATAAATTATTTATTCTTGGTTTTGATGATCATGATGATTGGATCACCATGAACACCAAATCCTAATTGAATCAAGGAAAGCAATTCTGAGGTAAATTTTGGAAATTAAAAATCTACCGCTTTTATGATAAATATTTTGAGTTGAATTTAATTGTCAGATGGCTGGTTTTAGAAACCGTGTTTCCTGAAATTAAATGTCAGTTTCAAAATTAATCTGGGATTGAATCTAGTTTCAGATGGCTGGTTTTCGAAACCGTGTTTCCTGAAAAGTGATGTCAATTCAGAAGTCAGAATCATGAATTGTTCTTGATTGCTGAAATCAGTTAAATTGGTGAGACATGGAATTTAGAAACAAGACTACAGATTCATATGGAAACGTGGATGCCTTTTGGCTTAGTTTCGGCCGTATGGACTGTTTTCTAAATTTCTGAATGATGTACGGAATTGTGGATGCCTTTTTGGCTTAGTTTCAGCCGTACAGTTTGTGCTCTCAATATCTGAAATAAAGTGCGGAAAGATGATGATCTAAGTCAAAATTTTGATTTTTGACTTAATGAATTTCTAAAGGAAAGAGGATTAAAAAGACAAAGGTTGTCAAACCTAAAGGGAATAATTGTGGCTAAAGTTATAACTCTAAATAGTACAATTTGGTAACGTGGCAATTGGATTGACCATTTAAAATTGTAATCAAAATTCTGGATGATCAAAGAAAGTGAATGGTAGTGAACTACCACTTCGGACATTTATGTTATAAGATTAATCATTCTAATTTTAATTATTGGGTATTGGATACCGAATTTGATCCCATATTTGTAAAATGTGCAAGAATTAGTAAATTGAAAGACTACTTAAAAGTAAAGTTAATCTACGAATGGTAATGATGCAAGAGTTGCAACATTGTTCGTAGAACACTTATGAAGTGGCTTTATTTATTAAGAAGAAAAATATTATTTTGTTATAAGATAATGAAGTATATTAATTTTTTATTGAAAATAAGAAAGTGCTTTATTTATTATGATTTGATTTATCGTATTGTTAAATCATATAAATAAATCTAATATCCTAAATCTTGAAGAACAAGATAATATATATAAGGCTATAACATAAATAATTAAATTCTCAAGGCATTATTGTTTTGATCGAATAAATGAGAGATGCATATCTAAAATTCCATGAGACGGAGTTTTATAGTCATACGATTTTGAATCATATGCTATATGTAAATCTTATTTACTTGGACCAAGACATCTTTTACTAAGAGTAGTAAAAGGCTAATATCTTATTAGACCTAATACATGTTGATGTATATGGTCCATTAAGTAGCAATGCTAAAAGAGTATTTTGGTACAACTTGGTAAAACTATTCAAAGATCCGATACGATCGTGATGATGAATAATTGAACCAAGAATTTGACAATCATCTTCAAGGTTGTGAAATTGTTTCACAATGAACTCCACAAAAAACACCATTTTGGAATGATGTGTCTACGTGGAGGTATAGAACCTTATTGGATATGGTTCATTAGATGATAAAGTCAAAAAAATAATTGATCTTCCATTATTTACTTTGGGGGTTATATATTGAAAACCGCTATAGTTACACTAATTTGAGTTCCATCAAAATAGGTTCAAAGGGTCCATAAGTGATATGGAATGAAAGAAAACTCGGTTTGTCTTTCATGAAGATTTAAGAAAGTGAGTCTTTTGCGAAAAGACTTGTTTGGAACAAGCTCACACTTAAATCTAATAAATGTATTTTCATGGGATATCCTAAGGAAACTTGAGGATATTATTTTACTTCTAAGAAACAAATGCGTTTGTTTACGATGGTACTTTTCTAGATAAATTGTTTATCTATAAAAGAACCAGTGAGAGTAAAATATATCTCGAATGGTTCGAGACCTAAAAAATTATATTGAACCTTTGATGGAAATTGAACAAAGATTTACAAGGAGTTGTGAAAATTCGTTCAAAGTTACACAAGTTACTTGCATATATGATAGGATACAATCTATAATAAGAAATACTGGATTTCTCAAAATAGAATGTATTGATGTAAAGATCATTGAGAATGACATATTTACCACCTATCAAAATGCGATGTCCGCTCCGTATTTAGATTAATGGCTTGGAGTCATAAAATCTAAAAGGCAATCCATGTAGTATAATCAAGTTTGGAACTTGATCATTCTAACCTAAGGTGTAAAAACCAAAGGATGGAATTGAGTTTTCTTGGAGAAAACATACATGGGTAGCAAGGAACATACTAATTAAGCAAGACTAAATGTGAAAAGGTTGACTCATATTTCGACTATGATAAAACTTTCTTACTCGTAGTCACGCTTTAAGTTATTAGAATTCTCATTGTCATATCTTCATGTTTGGAATATGATATTTGACAAATAGATATCAAGACAGTGTTTCTTAATGGGAACTAACTTAAGGATGTATTGGATACAACCTAAAGATTTTGATAGTCCAGAAAATTCTAATAAAGTATGTTTATTTGTGGAAATCCATGAGATGGATTGAAGCAAGGTTCTTGGAGTAGAAACAATCATTTTGATGAAGTGTTCAAATCGTTTGAAATTCATCAAAGATGAGACTTGTGTTTGCTAAAAATTAGTGGGAGCATAGTCTAATTCCTAGTCTTGTATATGTGGTTGACATATAATTCATTTTGAAAGAGTTTCTTAATGAAAGACTTAGGAAGAAGCCGCTTACATCCTTGAAATTAATATCTATTGATATAAATCTAGAAAGTTGATTGATTTGTGTCAAAGTACTTATAAAGACAAAGTACTGAATCGTTCAGTATGCAAGTCTCTTGGTGAAGAACTTGCAAAGTTGTCTAATGACATAGTTCTTGTCAAGACTTAGTCTTAGTGGAAGACTAATGAGCAAGAATACATGATTAGGATTCCATATACTTCGGCAAGTGGATATATCATGTATGTCATATTATGTACTAAGACGGGATAACTCGTATACTATGATGAGAACAAACTAATCATATCATAGTGAAAGTCACTAGATAGTGGTCAAGAATATCCTTAAGTACTTGAGAAGAACTAAGGATGCATTCTTGATGGTTGTTGACATGGGAGATGATCTAGTAAATGGTTACATAGATACATGCTTCCACATCGATAAGGGTGATGGATGTGTTTTTACCCATCCAAATCTAATACTTCTATGACTTATTAGATGCTCAACCTTGGGTGTTTTGATGGTTTTGGAGTATTTATGAGTATAGGGAAGGAGCGGACGAATGTACGGATTCATGTATGCTAAAGCGTGAAAAGAAGGATAAAAAGCGGACCATAACATAATGATAAAAAGATGTGACCTCTGATAAATAAATTCCATTGGATATTACTCGAAAAGATCTTTCCAACGATAGTTTACACGTCCAAATCGGAGTTCGTATGAAGAAGTTATGGCCTCCGGAAGTTTACGCGTAAAAAGTACAAATCACGCACTTGAGCTCCGAATTGCCAAGAGGGCTGATCAAGTGGGCGAGCGCCCACTCTCAAAGTGGGCAGGCGCCCATCAAGGACCTTAGAGGAATTTTTCAGGGACCTTTGAGGAATTATCCAAAATATGATGGGCTTTTCAGTAATTTACAAATTTTCAGGGACTTTTTTGGAATTTCTGGAGGACCTTTGGGGAATTTTCGGAGGGCTTTTATGGAAACCCAAAAATACCAAGGGCTCCTGGGGAATTTTGGCCTTCCTGCCATCAGCACTTATTTTCTCCTTTTTCAACAAGGAATCCTAAGTTTTTCCGAATTTTTACACCTCCTTAGCCCTAGTATAAATATAACATTCCATCCACAATACTAGATATATACTTTATTCAAGGATTCAAGAGTTGTATCAAGATTTTCATCAATTTATTCCAGGTTTTGATGTTCTTTATTATTTTTCTTGTTTCTTTTGTTATGAATACGAGTAGCTAAATTTCTAGATTCATGGATTGGTAGTAGCAAATACTAGATCTTTATTCTATAAATTTAATTCTTCCATTCATTATTAATTCGTGTTCATCAAAATATTCTTCATGTTAAATTCTTTAGTTTCAATTATATGTTAAGATATAAATTGACTTTAGAATTATTGGGTATTTATTACTGCACTAGCGTGGGTGATAATACGTTGACCATTGTTTTGATGATTAAATTCAATTGAGGACCTAGCGGAAGTCAAAAGGATTTAGGTTTATATGTTCTTGAGTGCTTCATAAATTTCTTGCATATTGTGTAGACCTAGCGGAAAGTATAATGTAAAAGAAATAAAAGGACTGCAATCCGGCGACCGAACCGTCCCAATTCTTACTAAAGTGAACAAACACAAGAATGAGATTGATCTTATTATTATGAGCATAGCATAAAGTGAAGGTATTTGTGAATCCAATCCGTGAATCCCTTGTCATCCTTGATAAATCTTTTTTTTTAATTGTTTTCTTAATATTAGTTTAAATTCTTGCATTAGTAGTTTAGTTAAATATTCTCAAACAAAAACCCCTGGATACTTTTACATTAATTAAATATACTTATTTTCACGCAAGTCTCTGTGGTTCGACCCTTACTTTTGTATACTGCTGCTTCGGCACTTGTACACTTGCAAGGTTTTTATTACAGTGGAATTTTTTCTATCAAGTTTTTGACGCCGTTGCCGGGGACTTGTTGTGATTTACAAGTTCATTTAATCGGTGTATGTTTGGTAGACGTTCATTGGATCCCCAGTTGGTCCCTTTGAACGATAATATTGATAGACTTGATAGGGGCATTCCCTCTATTAGTGAGTCTGAATCTGAGACTTCTGTCACCGAGGCAGAGGTAGTGTTAAGTGAATTAGAAACTTCTTCCACCGAGGGAGAAGAAATTGAAGTAGTAATGGCTAACCCTTTAATAAAAGAGTATGCTAAGCCCAAGGTCGACACATCGGTGTCGTGCATTGTCTTGACTGATGCAGCTAAAACCTATGAGGCAAAGGGCCATTATTTTAGTCAGTTGCCTAAGTTCCAGGGTCTTCTCGGTGAGGATTCTTTGAACTTTTTGAGAGAATATATGATGATTGCGTTGGGATTCCCAGTCAAGGAGGGGGTTACTGACGAACAATTAAGGCTTAAATATTTCCCTTTTGCTCTTCAAGGGGCAGCCAAAACTTGACTACTGTTACTTCCAGCTAGGAGTATTACCACATGGGATGGGTTGCACGATATTTTTCTTAAGAAATTTTTCCCACATGCCACTTTGGCCACCTTTAGACAGAAAATTATAGGATTTACTCAAGATCAAGGTGAGCCATTCCATGAGGCATGGGATAGATTTAAAATGTTACAAGTGCAATGCCCCCCATCATGCTTTTCCTGAAGCCCTTTTACATCAAACATTTTATGGGGGTTGACTGCAGCCGACCAAGCTATGGTCGACAATGCAGCATGTGGTTTTTTAGGAGCCAAAACTGTTGCTGAAACTCAAGATTTATTTGAGATGTTAGGGGCCAATTCTCAAGAAAAAGGCTCTAGAGGGAAACCTAGGGGAGTGCTGTAGATACCCCGGTGGGAGCCCACGGCTTTAGGCTAGAGCGCACGAGTTATTCCTAGGATGTCTAACTTGTTTTTAGAGTCGCCACCTATGTTTTGAGGAACATAAGAAAAACCTATTGATGATAGCCTAAGTTTGATTACGAAAACAGAGATTCTTTGTTTTGAGGTTCGGGGGTTAGGTTACGAGATGGGAAGTACCGAAACACCCATCCCGCCCAACTAAAGTTGGTCTTGCTTGATCAATATCTACATAAATGATAAATGTTCTTCTTCTTCTTCTTTAAATCATAAAAAGGGGTTTTAAAATAGAGTTTGGAATGTAGGAGATGACTCCTTAACCATTCTCAATGGGATGAGGTGATCATTAGAGTCATGTCCCAAAATGATTTGGGTGATTGCACTTTGATAAAACAAAAGATAGAGAAAAGAGATGAAGTTGGGAAGGGGAAAGAAATATCTTTACCTAGACTTCAAGAGACTTCAAACACTTCTTGTTGAATTACTTGGAGAATGTGAGATTGAGAGCCAAAAGGTCCAAGGTCTAAGGTCAAGTTTTTTGGTTGGTTTTTGGTCAAAGTTTTTGTATCCTTGAAAATGGAGGTAAAGAGAGGTTTTTATAGGTGAAAGAGAGATGTTTTTGGTGCCAAAACTCAGTCACCAAGAAATCCTTCCCGGGCAAAATCCTGTAAATTGAGCAAGGGAGAGAATCCTGGCCAGAAATCTGTAACTGACGCCCAGAGGCGCGCGCTTCCTGCTTTGGAGGCGGGAGGCGCGCGCGCCTGGATCCTCCTGTCGGAGGCGCGCGACTCAGAGAAGGCAATTTTGACAGAATGGACTAGAAAGTCAGCCCTGTTATTCAGTTTAGTCCCTGGACTTAACGAAGTCAGTCAGGAACTTAACGGAAGTGACAGAAACTAACGAGAAACACTTAAAATGGGGAAAAACACAAGATCAAATGTGCAATCGGGGTGAGCGGTCCAAGGCGGGGTGTCTACAGAGCCCCTCGGCGACGTGGATTGCAAAGCAAAACGCGTCGACGAAAGTTAAAAACACCCGCCGAGGACATCACCAAGAAAAAGCAAAGACTCGATGAAAGCAGGAATTTGAAATTGCGAGAGATAGTGGTGCGCTCCCTGTGTGAGCGGCTGTTGTTGGTAGAGGGGGTGGCATGATTCGTTAGGTGAATCCACCGGTTGAATATTGTTGGGTATGCTTATTATAAACCACTCCTATTACCTAGATTTGATTGATCCCATAACCTAATTTTATCTTTTATGGACTTTAGGATATATTGTAAGAAGTGTTAAAACTTCATTTTTAGAATAGTCCACCTTGATAGAATAGGCTTTTGATTGATAGGCTGAAAAATTTTCTAAGTCTGGAAAATGAGGTAGGTCCATTGCCTACCGCATGTAACCTACCGCATGACCAAGGTGACGCATTCTCTATGCTTGCCGCAGATAACCTTGCCGCATGGTTTCATCCTACCGCGTGAATCTCTACCGCATGGAACCATGGTTGAAGAAACTCAAGTTGGTTCAAACTTAATCATGGTCACACTTGTGTCTTTACCTTGGTTAGTTTTGAACGTTGCAAATTCAAATTTCAAATTTGAATACAACTGTCATTTTAGTACAGTTGGACCACCATGACTCTGCAACAAAAGGACAACTCAGACTGAGCTCCAATTAGAAATCAACAGCTCATTGTCCTCCAAACTTGCCCTCCAAGAATTCAAACGGCTAGTTTCTCCTTCAAGGCTATAAATAGACCTTGAATTCTTCATTGAAAAAAAGCTGAGACTCTAAGAGAGAAATTGCTGTTGAAATTCTTGGTGATTGAAGATCATACTCAAGATTTCCAGAATCCTTTGAATCTTCAAGCACTCAACCTTCAAGTCTTCAACAAATCTCCAGCAACCTTCAAGATCAAATCTCAAGCCTCTCAACACAAGATTCATTACGCTCTAAAATCATATAGATTCCAAAGAGCTTTTGATTCTTACACACACACTCACCCCGATTGATCAATCACATAGATTGAATCATTAGGGATACACTGGTCTAAGTCTAGGATTTGAACTTCATAGAAATAGGAGTTAATTCAGTTCTTCATCTTTGTAATCTGTACTCAAGAGAATTAATACATCCTCCATTCAAAATCCAAGACTGACCATCTTGGTAAAGGACGTAGATCTTTTAACAGATCGAACCTTTCCAAATCATTGTGTCATTTACTCACTGCGCTTTACCTTTCTGCAAATTTACTTTAAGTCTTGTTCATCTTGTTCATATTGTTCTTCACTTGTTCATATTAATCTTGTTTGTCTTTTAGTGTTTGATCTTTCAGATTTAAGAACAAGTGTGAATTGTGTTTGTTTGTCTACCTCATTGCCTAAGTTAAAATCTGACTAACTTATCATTTGCCAAAAATCTCTAAGACACAAATTTTCAATCTTTCAACCTACCTCACATTAACCTACCGCACTACTACCTACCGCATATACATCTACCGCACTACCTACCGCAAAAACAAACCTACCGCATTGAACTTATCAAAACCAACTCTAAACTTGTTTCAACGAAAACTTCCGCTGTGCATTTTATACTTGACCGTGTGGTTTTAATCTACCGCAAAATTCAAGTGTAAGCATAAAGGTTGAATTTTGAAAAAGGGTTGAAATTTTAAATAGGCTATTCACCCCCCCCTCTACCCTCTTTTCATACCCTTGTTGTGTCTCTGGGACCAACAAGTGGTATCAGAGCAAACACCTTTATAAAACTTCTGTTTTTCAAGCTTAACAGCTTGGGTGCCGATTCGAAATGGCAAGTCAGAAAACTATGGCAACGGTTAACTTCACTCACGTTCCAGCGTTCGACGAAGATAATTTTGATGTATGGAAGCACAGCATTCTAACTCAGTTCTACTCCATGGATGAGCAACTTGGTGATTGTCTTACCATTGGACCATACTTCCCAATGAAAGCTAATCCGGATCCAGAAACCAATGGTGCAAATCCGACTATCAAGAAACCAAAAGCTGAATGGACCGATGAAGAGAAAAGACTGGTTGGAATGGATGTGAAAGCAAAAAGTATACTTCTAAGTACCTTGAGCACGTCACAGCGTCGACAGATCATGGAATGTTCTACTGCAAAAGAACTTTGGGATGCAATTGAAGATTACATCGAAGGAGATCAAGCTTGCAAGGAAAGCAAAAAATTTGCAATTCAAAGAAGATTCAACAACTTTGCTAAGATCCCCGGTGAATCACTAAGAGCCACTTATGATCGTTATTGTGAGATCGTAAGTACTTATACAGCACTCGGAAAGAAGCTTACCAAGAAAGAAATCAATGTTAATTTTCTTGCCGCTCTTGGTTCGCAATATCTACACAAAGGAAACACTCTTGAAGATACCAAGTTACTAGATGACATGTCTCTCAGAAGCCTCTATGCCAACCTCAAAGTCTTTGATATCAAGCTTAACAACATTGCTGAAATGGAAGGGAAAACAAAGAGCTTATCGTTGGTTGCTCAAAAGGAAGAAGTGATCGAGGAAGAAGATCCAAAAATCTCCACATCAGATTTACTTGATATGGATGATGATGATTTTGCAATGTTCGTGAAAAGATTCCAAAAGTTCAGAAAAACAGCAAGACCCGGATCAACAAGCAAAGCTCCAACAAGGTTTTTAAGGAGCAGCCCTTCAAAGAAGAAAGAGAACTTCAACTTCTCCAAGAAGAAAGAAGATCTTGTTTGTTTTAATTGCAGGAAACCAGGTCACTTCGCATCAGAATGTCCAATTCCCAAGTACGAGTATATGAAGAAGAAAAGTAACTTTACTCCAAGGTATTCAAAGCAAAAGGGAATGATGGCTGAAGAAGACTCTACCTCAAAAGAGTTAGCTACTTGGATAGAGTCAGACTCTGATGAAAGCGATGAGGATTCTGAAGAAGGTCACATTTGTTTGGTCGTCCAGTCCGATGATGAGGATGATAATAAAAGTCGTCGCTCACCAAATGCAAAACCTAAACGGATAAGTTATACGGCCGATGAACTTGCTGAAAAAGGATTCCTAACTCCGGTTCAAAAGAATGGTGATCTTCTATTTTCAAGATGTGATGTTAGTGCAGCAAAGAAGGCTCTACTAAACCCCAAAGTGAAGGAAGTTCTGTCTACCACACCTCAAGTCAAGTTTGACATTTCTCTCGATGAACAAGAAAAGATGTTTGCAAAAGCTGAACAGGTAATTAGTAAGTTTTCTGGCATGAAGGAAGCTTTAGCACTTTCAACTGAAGAAATTTCCCAGCTTAAGACGGAGAAATCTCTACTAAGATCTGAACTCACCCTCCTTAAGGAGCAGATCAAGAGCATGACTCCTCTTACTGATCGAAACCGTTTCTTAGAAGAACAAAATGCTATATTTAAAGTTAAAAATGATGAATTGGTTGCTGAGATAAATGGCTTGAAAAGGATCACTAATGAGTGGACCAATTCTCGTGTCACTATGGAACAAATCTTAGAATCCCAAAAGCCTAGTGGTGATAAGGAAGGCTTAGGATTTCAAACTAATGACAACTTTAAATGTGCATCTTGTTGTGAAAGAGATGAGAAATTTACCCAGCAAACTTTGGAAGGGTCGAAGGCTAAACATCATGTTTCAAAGGGTGTAGGACAAGAACCAAAGAAGAAACTAGAGTTCAACTATGTCTACCCTAAGAAACAAACTGGCAAGGCAAAGATGAAAGGTATTGCCATGGATGAACCTACCGCAGAGGCTTCCTCTAGCAAGGTAGATGGCGCTCCCTACCGCATTATCCTGCCGCGAGGTCAATCGACCGCACCAAGGAAGATGGCGACCGCAAGGAAGCCATCGACCGCAAGTGGCGGCAAGGCAGCAAAGTTCAAAAGGATGAATTTTGTTAAAGAGACCTCATCCATACCAGTAAATGATGTTGTGCTCAAGACTTCAACGAAGCTTGTTAAAACTCAGTTGGGTGGCTTCCACCATTGTTCCGTGTGTGATGGTTATGGTCATAAGGCTGCTGAATGTCTTTTGAGATTCACACCCAATCCCAGAAAGAGTAACCCTCCTTCTGTGAGGCAGGTGTGGGTCGTCAAAAGTTGCTAACACTTTGGACCCATAAGAATAAAAAGGGGACCTTGTTCTTGAATGTTTATTTTATAGGTTCTCTGCTTAATGGCTGGACTCTCCAAGGATAGATCAAGTTTATGGTATCTCGATAGTGGCTGTTCAAGGCACATGACCGGAGATATCAACTTATTGGAAGATGTCCGTGAAGAAAAAGGGCCATCAGTAACCTTCGGAGATAATAACAAAGGAAAGACTGTAGGATATGGAGTCATTCGTAAAGGAAAAATCACCATCCAAGAAGTCTCTCTAGTTATTGGACTACAACACAATCTTCTCTCAACTGCGACAAAGGATTGCAATGCCACTTCACTTCAAATTTCTGTCTCATCAAAGATGGCATATCCGGCGTCACTTTGCTCAAAGGGATTCGTAAGAAAAATGTTTATGTTGTTGATTTTAATTCATCTTGCATTTCTTCTAATCTCTGTTTTGTAGCAAAGAATGTTAGTGAAAATAGTTGGCTGTGGCATAAAAGACTAAGTCACTTAAACTTTAAGTATCTCTCCAAGATTGGTAGAGAAAATCTAGTTCGTGGTCTACCCAAAGTAGCTGATCACCACGATGAGAAGTGCACAGCATGTCAACTATGCAAACAACCAAAAGCGTCTTTCTCCAGCAAGACGACACCTTCAACTTCTAGATGTTTGCAACTACTTCATATGGACCTGTTTGGACCTGTTTCTACCGCAAGTATTGGAGGAAATAGATATTCCTTAGTTGTGGTAGATGACTACTCAAGATATACGTGGGTCGAGATGATGAGCTCCAAAGATGATTGTTATGACATTTTGACCGCACTCTTTAGACAGCTTCAAACACAAAAAGAAGATGACATCGTTAGTGTTCGATCCGACAATGGTACAGAATTCAAGAACAACGGTGTTGCTCAATACTGTGATGATCATGGTATTGACCACAACTTCTCTGCTGCTGGAGTTCCACAACAAAACGGTGTAGTGGAAAGAAAGAATAGAACCTTGATAGAGGCCGGAAAGACAATGATTGCTGAAGCAAAGCTACCTCAATACTTTTGGGCTGAAGCCGTCAACACAGCATGCTTCACTCAAAATAGATCCCTCATCAACAAGACCTACAACAAAACTCCTTATGAACTTTGGAGAGGAAGAACCCCCAACATAGCATACTTCAAGATATTTGGATGCAAATGCTTTATACTCTACAACGGTAAAGAACATCGAGGTAAATTTGCTCCTAAGGCCGATGAAGGTATATTTATTGGGTATGCTAAACACTCAAAAGCTTTTCGTGTATTTAATAAAACCACTCTTAAGATAGTTGAATCCGTCCATGTTACTTTTGATGAACATTCTCTCCTTGAGCCACATATGGCTCCAAATGTTGCTGATGATTTTGTTGAGATAAATGAGACAGGTACAACTCAACCACAAAATCAATCAACTCAAGGAAACCCATCTACCTCAACTGCACCTCCACCTACCTCATATGAAGCACCAGAAGCTACCTCATCTGCTGCTACCTCAAATGGAGTTGAAGTTGAGACACCCATAAATGTTGAAGAACCTATCCCTCAAATTACTTATGATTGGGATGGCTCAAATGATGTAGCACTAGAAGACTTACAACCACCATCAACTCAACCAGACATACCTCAAGAAGTTCGTGAGGTCAGAGATCACCCAATTCAGAATATCATTGGTGATTTGCATTCTGGTGTAAGAACAAGAAGATCAAACTATGATGCACTTACCGCATTCATATCTCAAGTTGAACCTAAGAAAGTTGATGAAGCACTCCAGGACTCAAGTTGGGTTGTTGCTATGCAAGAAGAGCTCAACCAATTTGAAAGATGCAAAGTTTGGACCTTAGTTCCAAGGCCACAAGATCAAGGAGTGATTGGTACAAAGTGGGTGTTCCGAAACAAGATGGATGAGAATGGAAGCATCACAAGGAACAAAGCAAGGTTGGTTGCACAAGGATATAGACAAGAAGAAGGCATTGATTATGATGAAACATTTGCCCCCGTTGCAAGACTCGAAGCTATAAGGATATTCTTAGCTTATGCCTCTTACAAAAGATTCAAGCTATATAAAATGGATGTGAAGAGTGCATTTCTCAACGGAGAACTTCAAGAAACCGTCTTTGTTGCTCAACCGCCCGGATTTGAAGACCCCAAATTTCCAAATCATGTCTACAAACTCCGTAAAGCTTTATATGGACTCAAACAAGCTCCACGTGAATGGTATGATACTCTATCTAAGTTTCTCCTTGAAAAGGGATTCAAGCGTGGTAAGATCGACACAACTTTATTCATTGCTAAATATAATGATCATACTTTACTTGTTCAAATATATGTAGATGATATTATTTTTGGTTCTACTAATGAATTGTTGTGTAAGCGTTTTGAGAAACTCATGAAAAGTAAATTTGAGATGAGCATGATGGGAGAATTAACATTCTTCCTTGGGCTACAAATCAAACAATGTGCTGAAGGCATCTTCCTCAATCAAGCAAAATATACAAAGGACCTTATCAAGAAATTTGGACTTGAAAATGCAAAGGCATACGACACTCCTATGGCTACTGGTAACAAGCTAGATAAAGACTTGAAAGGTAAGAAGGTTGATCAAACCTTATATCGAGGTATGATTGGCTCTCTCCTATACTTAACTGCTAGTAGGCCAGATATCATGTTTAGTGTTTGCGTGTGTGCTCGTTATCAAGCTGATCCTAGAGAAGCACATCTTATTGCTGTTAAACGTATTATTCGATATCTATCTGGAACTATTAACCTTGGACTTTGGTACTCCAAAGATTCAACTTTTGATCTTATAGGTTACTCAGATGCAGATTATGCAGCATGTACCATCGACAGGAAAAGCACGAGTGGAACTTGTCATTTCCTTGGAAATCGACTAGTTTCATGGGCAAGCAAGAAACAAGCCTCAGTCTCTGTATCTACCACAGAAGCTGAATATATAGCTGCTGCCAAGTGCTGTGGATGAAGCAACAATTGGTTGACTATGGAATCAAAGAAGAAAATTGTCCAATCTTTTGTGACAATACATCTACCATTGCTGTCTCCAACAACCCTGTCATGCATTCCAAAACCAAACACATTGATATCAAATACCACTTTCTCAAGGATCATGTGGAAAAAGGTAATATCCATCTAGAGTATGTGGGTACTGATGATCAAATTGCAGATATTCTCACCAAAGCTCTCGATTCCAAGAGATTTAGGTATCTAAGAGGAGAAATGGGTATGCTTGAACTTTAACTCAAACTTGTCCATATAAATTTCTTGTACTAATGTTTGTCAAAAGTTCAAAATCAAGATAGGTACACGGCAGACATATCACGGTCAAGCAAATACCATTGATCTTTCAATCCCTCAATTGACCGCACCTCCAGTCTGCCGCATCATTCAAATGTTGCCGCACACTTCACTCTGCCGCGTAAAATCTTGTTACCTCATTGTAATACTTCATCTCAAAAGCTAAACCAAGGTAAGACCTCAATCGACCGCACATGTCATGGTCGACCTCATAGTTACCGCACAAGGACCCCAGGTAAGTCATTCTAACTTAGAGATATTTAGGATGTTTCTGTCATATCTACCTCAAGGGCATAAAGGTAACTTTCTTTTTTCCCTCGTTTTTAATAAATTCAAATTTTTTTTGGAGCATTAAATTTTCATTTAATTTTTATTCCTTAAAACTATTTATGAGCCGTCTTTGGCTATTGATTTGACACCTAGTAACCTTGCATTTAATTCGAATAGACAACCTAGGTCACCTCAGTACCTTTTGCAGAGTTAACCCTCCATCTTCCCATCATCTCTGCAAACCACCCTCCACCAAAACCGTTCCATCTCCTTCTATCTCTCCACCACTCTGCTCATATCACTTTTTCAGAAAAATCAAAACCTCTCTCTCTCTAAACTTCTCTCTAAAAACCGCCTCCCTTACTCTCATTCTCTCAATCTATAAATGACTTCTAAACACCCATCTAAGAAGACTTCGAAATCTGTTGAATCAAGAGACGAACCTCCAATTCAATCCACTCCTCCCGTCGTTGTTATGGTATGAATTTTCAATTTCTCAATTTTTTTCCGTGTTCTTGGTAAAAATTTCGAAAACCCTTCTTATTCCTTAAAATATTTCTTAAATCTCTTTAGTTAGTAATATGAAAATCTTGCTTTGATTATTTATTTTTGGTTCTTGTTAAGTATATCTCATGCCTGCATAAGATCTTACCCCAGTTTTGTAGAGTGTTTAATTTCACGCAAATGGGTTCAATTTTTTTTTCTTTCCTATTCTCACTTTTCAATTTCTGGGTTTAATGTGGCGTTTGTTTCATGAAATTGATCTGACATTAAGACTTTATTTGCAATTCCGATTCTGTCTATGATATTTTCGTTGAATTTCAGTCAATTTTTGGATATCTGGGTTCAGTTAGACTAATGGTGTTTTTGATGTTCATCTTAGTGTTCTTCGTGTTCTTAATGAATTCACCTTTTTTGATCCTTGTTAATTTACTTGCTTTTGAAATTTGTGTTTCTGCTCTATTCACTTTTTGATCTTGTATGGGTCAAACACTTCAATGTTTGCGGTAATGTTGTTAACATCTCTACCTACCGCAACCTTTTGTTACCGTGCTTCACTTGACTGCACCATCATTGCCTTTCATTCTTGTCAAGTGACCGCACGACCTACCTCGTTTTCTAAACTTTAAATTTTGCCTTGTTTCAGGACTTAAACCATTTCATTCCTGGGATAGTCATAGACCATGCAGATCTCAAGAAGGATGCCATTAGCCGCAATATCTTGGGTCGCATGCACAAATCTGGAATTCTCCCTCTCTTTACCTTTGATCAAGAATTTCATCTTCCCGCTTTTGTTGACGAATTCTTCAGTTCTGCTGTTGAAATGGAAAGTCCAGAAGAGCCTGCCGCACACCCTAAATTCCTTAAAGCCACTGTTATGGGAATCCAATTGGCCTTTGATGCTAGTGACATTGCCCATGCCGTGGGACTCAAGAAAGGCAAGGACTTTGATACAATTTCACGGCAGGAGACCCTTAGTCTGGCTAAGAAACTAGCAGGCACGGCAGACATTCTAAAAATACAGCGTAAGGACGTTGGTGAAATAATGTACCATATTGGCCATCTGGTAGATCATGCCCTATTATACAAGACTGGTAATCATGCCAACTTTAATCACACTCAATGGATGATCTCTGCTGCTATTTATCTTGGCAAGCGATTAGATTGGGGTCAAATCATGTATGATATCTTGCGAGCCAATATTCTCTCATATAAGGATGCGGCTGATGAAGGCGAGACCAAGTACCGCACGGACAGTAGGTTGATTTCCTACTTGATGAGTCACACAATCAGAATTAGGGAATTGTATGAGCAGAACAAGAATTATAAGGTTCCAATTCCTACCTCAAAAGACTTCTGCCGCAAATCTATGAAGACCAATTACCGTGGTAATTTTGGTGACGAAATGTACCGCTCCTATCTTTTAAGAGATCCCATTGAAGAATACATCCCTCCAAAGTACTCCAAACGAGGTCAAGCAAACCTTGGTGATCGCATGGTAAGTGATGTAGAGGCTGCCGAATTTGAACAAGACCGCAAGAATGCTGCCGCCATGAAGGCTCGTGAAAAGGGTAAGAATGTTGAACTCCCCTCTCCTCCAACTTCTGTTAAAGGCAAAGAGAAGGTTGGGGAACCGACAAGGAAGTCAAGACCAGTTTCCCAGGGCGTCAAGATTGCACCTACCGCACCTGTTCGTCCTGCCGCGCCAAAACCTCCAAAATCTAAGGTCATTCCTACTGCACCTCCAATGTCTCCTTCCCCATCCCCTGAACCTCAACCAAAATCCAAAGTCTCTAAATCCCTCTCTTCCAAACCTGCCGCGCCAAAACAACCCTATGTTGTCCCTCAATCTACCGTGCCTTCCCTCAAATCTAAACCTTCTATATCCCTCAAAACAGCACCTAGTCAGGGGGAGTCGTTTGACAAGAAAAGATCTCATACCCCTAGCCCGGTCAAAGTCTCCAAAAAGGCTAAGGTGGCTAAGCAACCTTCACCTGAGGTAATCTCCTCAACCCTTTCATCTGACGAAGAAATAGTGGTTGCCCCTCCCAAAATTTCAAAGAATTTTGTTCTGGATGCCCAAGAGGCTGATATGGAAGAAGTGAGTGGCTCTGAGAATGAGGATGATGCTGCCGCAGAAGAGGATGAGCAGTCTGAGGATGCCACTGAAAGTGAAACAGAGGAACAGGCTGTTGAGAAGCCCATTGATAAGGGATTGGTTGATGAAAGTTCTGAGGAAGAACATGGTGATTCTGCCGCAAGTGACAAGTCTGCCGCAGAAAAAGATATGGATGTTGAGCATGTTGAACACGACATTGTCCCTGAAAAGGTAGATACTTTTATTGATATTGAGGATGGTGATGATGATGCTACCATATCACCAAAGGCTAAGGTTTCCGAACAAAACATTGAGGTTCCTCCTACCGTGCATCCTGTCCCTACCGCACCAGCTCCATCGACCGCACCACCTGCTCTTGAGTCAAACCAATCTATTCCTGAAATGCTTGCCGCAGTCAAGCTTCTTACTCAGATGCAGGCAGACACTCAATCCCAGGTTGAATCTTTAGTGTCTAGTATGGTGGCGCTTCGAGAGGAGGTTATTGAGCTGAAGACTGATCAAGCCGTGTTGAAGCGAGATGTTGCCGCACTTCCCTCCGAAATGATTGCGACCATTAAGGGGGAGAGTGTTGTGATAACAAAGGCTGTTAAGGACATCATGCAAGGAACAACTAGCAGCTCTACCGCACATCCTGCCGCAGATCCTGCTCTCACTTATGCCGCACTCAGAGAAGCCCTTCATAAGCAAACCAATTACATCAGTACCAGTGTTGTCAATGGTGTTGAAGGTGCGAGCAAAGAATTATCAAAGGCTATGAATTCTGATAAACTTGAAGTCAAGGATGAGCTGGGAAAGGAGCTGAAGAAATTGAAATCCTCTCTAAAAGAGGAGATTATGGTTCAAACAAATACCGCACTTCTTACGGTTGCTGAAAAGTTTACTCCCAAGATTGCCGCGATGACTGAAGCGATGAAGGTTGAAACCAACCGTATTGAGATCAACAACGTCAGAATTGAAGGACAATCTACCAAGATTGACCTCCTATCCAACCGCATCAATACGGTAATGAACAGGCTAAATCGACAAGGCGTGATTCAAGCCGCGCAGGAAGCTTTTCAAACTCCTGAAGCAGGTCACGGAAATGTTCAAGCTCACGGTGAAGAGGAAGAAGAAGATGGAATCACTGCTCCTGTTATGATTCCAGGATTGAATATCCCTGCCTACCGCTTTCCTCTTACCGCAAAATTCATTGAAGACCTCATTGATGTTGACCGCATTTGATCTGACCGCATGTGGTCATGAAATTTGATGTTTAAAACAATCTTACTTTTATGTTTTTATTCTGGGTTTGTAACTTAAAACAATATTTCTCTTTTGTGATCCTTATACTCCTGCTGCCTTAATGATTATCATCTTAGAGTATTATTATTGTGTTTGTTGCATTTCTACTCCTTCTCTGATTACTTATCTTGAAATGCTTCAAATAATATTTCTATCTTCTAGGATTAGTAATTTGTTTTTCTTTTTTAGGATGATAGAAATCTATGACATTGTCTTAGTGTGTGCATTGACTTGGGGCATGACATTAATAAAATGATTATTCTTAAAAACATGTTTTTACCAAGTACAATGAAATAGCCTTTGTTATAGTAGGTAATGGTCTCAATCAAATAGGGGGAGATTGTTGGGTATGCTTATTATAAACCACTCCTATTACCTAGATTTGATTGATCCCATAATCTAATTTTATCTTTTATGGACTTTAGGATATATTGTAAGAAGTGTTAAAACTTCATTTTTAGAATACTCCACCTTGATAGAATAGGCTTTTGATTGATAGGCTGAAAAATTTTCTAAGTCTGGAAAATGAGGTAGGTCCATTGCCTACCGCATGTAACCTACCGCATGACCAAGGTGCCGAATTCTCTATGCTTTCCGCAGATAACCTTGCCGCATGGTTTCATCCTACCGCGTGAATCTCTACCGCATGGAACCATGGTTGAAGAAACTCAAGTTGGTTCAAACTTAATCATGGTCACACTTGTGTCTTTACCTTGGTTAGTTTTGAACGTTGCAAATTCAAATTTCAAATTTGAATACAACTGTCATTTTAGTACAGTTGGACCACCATGACTCTGCAATAAAAGGACAACTCAGACTGAGCTCCAATTAGAAATCAATAGCTCATTGTCCTCCAAACTTGCCCTCCAAGAATTCAAACGGCTAGTTTCTCCTTCAAGGCTATAAATAGACCTTGAATTCTTCATTGAAAAAAAGCTGAGACTCTAAGAGAGAAATTGCTGTTGAAATTCTTGGTGATTGAAGATCATACTCAAGATTTCCAGAATCCTTTGAATCTTCAAGCACTCAACCTTCAAGTCTTCAACAAATCTCCAGCAACCTTCAAGATCAAATCTCAAGCCTCTCAACACAAGATTCATTACGCTCTAAAATCATATAGATTCCAAAGAGCTTTTGATTCTTACACACACACTCACCCCGATTGATCAATCACATAGATTGAATCATTAGGGATACACTGGTCTAAGTCTAGGATTTGAACTTCATAGAAATAGGAGTTAATTCAGTTCTTCATCTTTGTAATCTGTACTCAAGAGAATTAATACATCCTCCATTCAAAATCCAAGACTGACCATCTTGGTAAAGGACGTAGATCTTTTAACAGATCGAACCTTTCCAAATCATTGTGTCATTTACTCACTGCACTTTACCTTTCTGCAAATTTACTTTAAGTCTTGTTCATCTTGTTCATATTGTTCTTCACTTGTTCATATTAATCTTGTTTGTCTTTTAGTGTTTGATCTTTCAGATTTAAGAACAAGTGTGAATTGTGTTTGTTTGTCTACCTCATTGCCTAAGTTAAAATCTGACTAACTTATCATTTGCCAAAAATCTCTAAGACACAAATTTTCAATCTTTCAACCTACCTCACATTAACCTACCGCACTACTACCTACCGCATATACATCTACCGCACTACCTACCGCAAAAACAAACCTACCGCATTGAACTTATCAAAACCAACTCTAAACTTGTTTCAACGAAAACTTCCGCTGTGCATTTTATACTTGACCGTGTGGTTTTAATCTACCGCAAAATTCAAGTGTAAGCATAAAGGTTGAATTTTGAAAAAGGGTTGAAATTTTAAATAGGCTATTCACCCCCCCCCTCTACCCTCTTTTCATACCCTTGTTGTGTCTCTGGGACCAACAAGTGGTATCAGAGCAAACACCTTTATAAAACTTCTGTTTTTCAAGCTTAACAGCTTGGGTGCCGATTCGAAATGGCAAGTCAGAAAACTATGGCAACGGTTAACTTCACTCACGTTCCAGCGTTCGACGAAGATAATTTTGATGTATGGAAGCACAGCATTCTAACTCAGTTCTACTCCATGGATGAGCAACTTGGTGATTGTCTTACCATTGGACCATACTTCCCAATGAAAGCTAATCCGGATCCAGAAACCAATGGTGCAAATCCGACTATCAAGAAACCAAAAGCTGAATGGACCGATGAAGAGAAAAGACTGGTTGGAATGGATGTGAAAGCAAAAAGTATACTTCTAAGTACCTTGAGCACGTCACAGCGTCGACAGATCATGGAATGTTCTACTGCAAAAGAACTTTGGGATGCAATTGAAGATTACATCGAAGGAGATCAAGCTTGCAAGGAAAGCAAAAATTTGCAATTCAAAGAAGATTCAACAACTTTGCTAAGATCCCCGGTGAATCACTAAGAGCCACTTATGATCGTTATTGTGAGATCGTAAGTACTTATACAGCACTCGGAAAGAAGCTTACCAAGAAAGAAATCAATGTTAATTTTCTTGCCGCTCTTGGTTCGCAATATCTACACAAAGGAAACACTCTTGAAGATACCAAGTTACTAGATGACATGTCTCTCAGAAGCCTCTATGCCAACCTCAAAGTCTTTGATATCAAGCTTAACAACATTGCTGAAATGGAAGGGAAAACAAAGAGCTTATCGTTGGTTGCTCAAAAGGAAGAAGTGATCGAGGAAGAAGATCCAAAAATCTCCACATCAGATTTACTTGATATGGATGATGATGATTTTGCAATGTTCGTGAAAAGATTCCAAAAGTTCAGAAAAACAGCAAGACCCGGATCAACAAGCAAAGCTCCAACAAGGTTTTTAAGGAGCAGCCCTTCAAAGAAGAAAGAGAACTTCAACTTCTCCAAGAAGAAAGAAGATCTTGTTTGTTTTAATTGCAGGAAACCAGGTCACTTCGCATCAGAATGTCCAATTCCCAAGTACGAGTATATGAAGAAGAAAAGTAACTTTACTCCAAGGTAATCAAAGCAAAAGGGAATGATGGCTGAAGAAGACTCTACCTCAAAAGAGTTAGCTACTTGGATAGAGTCAGACTCTGATGAAAGCGATGAGGATTCTGAAGAAGGTCACATTTGTTTGGTCGTCCAGTCCGATGATGAGGATGATAATAAAAGTCGTCGCTCACCAAATGCAAAACCTAAACAGATAAGTTATACGGCCGATGAACTTGCTGAAAAAGGATTCCTAACTCCGGTTCAAAAGAATGGTGATCTTCTATTTTCAAGATGTGATGTTAGTGCAGCAAAGAAGGCTCTACTAAACCCCAAAGTGAAGGAAGTTCTGTCTACCACACCTCAAGTCAAGTTTGACATTTCTCTCGATGAACAAGAAAAGATGTTTGCAAAAGCTGAACAGGTAATTAGTAAGTTTTCTGGCATGAAGGAAGCTTTAGCACTTTCAACTGAAGAAATTTCCCAGCTTAAGACGGAGAAATCTCTACTAAGATCTGAACTCACCCTCCTTAAGGAGCAGATCAAGAGCATGACTCCTCTTACTGATCGAAACCGTTTCTTAGAAGAACAAAATGCTATATTTAAAGTTAAAAATGATGAATTGGTTGCTGAGATAAATGGCTTGAAAAGGATCACTAATGAGTGGACCAATTCTCGTGTCACTATGGAACAAATCTTAGAATCCCAAAAGCCTAGTGGTGATAAGGAAGGCTTAGGATTTCAAACTAATGACAACTTTAAATGTGCATCTTGTTGTGAAAGAGATGAGAAATTTACCCAGCAAACTTTGGAAGGGTCGAAGGCTAAACATCATGTTTCAAAGGGTGTAGGACAAGAACCAAAGAAGAAACTAGAGTTCAACTATGTCTACCCTAAGAAACAAACTGGCAAGGCAAAGATGAAAGGTATTGCCATGGATGAACCTACCGCAGAGGCTTCCTCTAGCAAGGTAGATGGCGCTCCCTACCGCATTATCCTGCCGCGAGGTCAATCGACCGCACCAAGGAAGATGGCGACCGCAAGGAAGCCATCGACCGCAAGTGGCGGCAAGGCAGCAAAGTTCAAAAGGATGAATTTTGTTAAAGAGACCTCATCCATACCAGTAAATGATGTTGTGCTCAAGACTTCAACGAAGCTTGTTAAAACTCAGTTGGGTGGCTTCCACCATTGTTCCGTGTGTGATGGTTATGGTCATAAGGCTGCTGAATGTCTTTTGAGATTCACACCCAATCCCAGAAAGAGTAACCCTCCTTCTGTGAGGCAGGTGTGGGTCGTCAAAAGTTGCTAACACTTTGGACCCATAAGAATAAAAAGGGGACCTTGTTCTTGAATGTTTATTTTATAGGTTCTCTGCTTAATGGCTGGACTCTCCAAGGATAGATCAAGTTTATGGTATCTCGATAGTGGCTGTTCAAGGCACATGACCGGAGATATCAACTTATTGGAAGATGTCCGTGAAGAAAAAGGGCCATCAGTAACCTTCGGAGATAATAACAAAGGAAAGACTGTAGGATATGGAGTCATTCGTAAAGGAAAAATCACCATCCAAGAAGTCTCTCTAGTTATTGGACTACAACACAATCTTCTCTCAACTGCGACAAAGGATTGCAATGCCACTTCACTTCAAATTTCTGTCTCATCAAAGATGGCATATCCGGCGTCACTTTTCTCAAAGGGATTCGTAAGAAAAATGTTTATGTTGTTGATTTTAATTCATCTTGCATTTCTTCTAATCTCTGTTTTGTAGCAAAGAATGTTAGTGAAAATAGTTGGCTGTGGCATAAAAGACTAAGTCACTTAAACTTTAAGTATCTCTCCAAGATTGGTAGAGAAAATCTAGTTCGTGGTCTACCCAAAGTAGCTGATCACCACGATGAGAAGTGCACAGCATGTCAACTAGGCAAACAACCAAAAGCGTCTTTCTACAGCAAGACGACACCTTCAACTTCTAGATGTTTGCAACTACTTCATATGGATCTGTTTGGACCTGTTTCTACCGCAAGTATTGGAGGAAATAGATATTCCTTAGTTGTGGTAGATGACTACTCAAGATATACGTGGGTCGAGATGATGATCTCCAAAGATGATTGTTATGACATTTTGACCGCACTCTTTAGACAGCGTCAAACACAAAAAGAAGATGACATCGTTAGTGTTCGATCCGACAACGGTACAGAATTCAAGAACAACGGTGTTGCTCAATA
This sequence comes from Campanula takesimana, assembly GCA_026119855.1. Lineage (NCBI taxonomy): Eukaryota > Viridiplantae > Streptophyta > Magnoliopsida > Asterales > Campanulaceae > Campanula > Campanula takesimana. The sequence continues at coordinate 3,517,948 of JAOWBW010000001.1, forward strand.
CTGTGATGATCATGGTATTGACCAAACTTCTCTGCTGCTGGAGTTCCACAACAAAACGGTGTAGTGGAAAGAAAGAATAGAACGTTGATAGAGGCCGGAAAGACAATGATTGCTGAAGCAAAGCTACCTCAATACTTTTGGGCTGAAGCCGTCAACACAGCATGCTTGTTGGTCCCAAAGGGCAACAAGGGTATGAAAAATAGCTAGAGGGGGGGGGTGAATAGCTGTTTTAAAATTCTTTTCGTACCCTTGAAAAACTCAATTGCGAATGCGCACTTTATCAAGTAAGCGTTATGAAATGCGCCTAAGTGAGTGAGTGAAATGCACAGCGGAATTTAGTAATGAAAATAGGCGCAAAGTGATAAAGGGAGCGCAACACACACACTAAGTATTTTGGCTCAAAGTGAGTGAAATAAGGAACTAAGGCAAATGATATAACAACACAACACAATTCAGTTCAATCAATCTACAATGAGTAAACAAGCAAATAGTGAGTGAAAATAATAACTTGAAAGAAATGACAAGATAATAACACAAGCTATTTGGAGAGGTTCGATCAATGAAAGATCTACGTCCTCTACCAAGATGGTTAGTCTTGGATTTCTAATCGAGATCTTATATAATGAGTGAGTGTTACAAATTACAATGTTTGAGCTTATACACTAACTCAAGATCTATTACTATGAAAGAACAAATCCAAAACAATAACCGGTGTATCTCTAAAAGATGAATCTAAATGATTAATCTTAAAGAGGTGCGTGTGTGTTCTTAGTATCAAGGCTCTTTAGATCTTTGAGATGGAGAGCACAAGAAACTAAAGTGTTAAGGCTTGAAGATCTGGGCTAAGGATGAAGGTATGAAGATGTTCTTGAGAAATCTGGAAAAACGAAGGCAATCTTCAAATCTTCAACAAATGCTTTGAGAGAGAAATTCTTGAAATTCTTAGCAAAACTCAGCAACTTCAAAATGTTGAAGTTATGGGGTATTTATAGTGAACTTCAAAAAACTAGCCGTTGGAAATCCTTGTGGATAAGATGAGCTGTCGCTTGTTGATTGGAGCATGCATATATTATGGCCATTTTGACACTCAACATAAAAGTGACCGTTATGGACGCGTGTCAACAGATTAGGCGCATATGCATCTTTTAACCACCGTTGGATCATTGGCGTAATTTGAATTCTCTTCAAGTCTTCGAGTCTTCAATAAATCACTGAGTGTTGAAAAAATACTTTGAGGCGCGTTTGAGCCAAGAGGCGCATTGAGCCAATAGGCGCACAGTAAGCGTGTGCTTAAAACAAGGGGCGCAGAGGCGCGTAACAATCTTATGAAGAAATCCTTATGCGCGCGCTCTAAATGGCGCATGGCGCGAAAGTGGAAGGCGCGTGGCGCGTGGCGCGTGGAGGCGCATAAGCGCGGCTCAAACTCACTGAGTGATTTTTCTTGAAACTTGATCTTCTTGCCCTATTTCTAAGCCTATTCTATAACAATGGACAACCTAAAAAATGAAGTATAAATACTTTTTACATGTGGGTCTAAAGTCCATGAAATAAAACTTAGGTGATGGATCAATCAAATCTAATAAATCCTAATACATTAAAACTGAGATATATGTGGGCATACCCAACAATCTCCCCCTATTTGATTGATGCCATTACCTACTATATCAAGGACAAACATTATACTTGATAAAAACATGTCCAAATGAATGAAATTGGTAATTCATGTCTCAAGTTAATGTACACACTGGTCCAAAATATAGATTCCTAATCTATTCCAATAAGAATAAAGAGTTACATATGGAAAGATAAAAACAACAGTTTAACACATTCAAGATGATATATGAATTTTAGTTTTGAAAATGTGTTTAAACCAAGTTTAAACTTAATGCATGAAAGTATGAAACAATTCAATATGATGCATATGGATTTAAACAATATTCATTGTTCTACAAACAAGGAGTTTGAGTGAACAAGGTTTGATAATAAGTGATGCATTGTTCTCATTAAAACTTGGGGTGTAAGAGTTACAAGTTACAAGTTTTGAATAGAACAAAAACAAAAGGTGCTAAAACAAGTAAGCACAAAATCACTATCACAAAAGAGATTGTTCTATTACAAAAGGTTCTAAAAATTTACAAAAAAAATAATAGAAGCTAAGGGTTGGGAGGCGCATCATCTTCCTTCAATCCTTCAACGATCTCTGAAACAGAACGCTGAATTTGCTTTGCGAGCTGATGACTACGGTTCGCTAACCCTTGAGTGTCCGTGACACTGGAGTGAGTAGCAGTAATACCGTCTCTAATATAACTCAAGTGATTCACATTGATGTTTTGGTATTCATCAATGGAACGCTGAGTGATTTGCTGCTGCTGTGAAATGTTTTCTTCCAAGATTTGAATGTGAGCTTCAATGGCATTTTGAGCCGTGATAATATCTGAAGAAATATGTTCAGCGCGTCTGTCAGAGCTTGAGTGAGCAGCAGTGAAATGAGTGACGACCAACTCTTTCAGGACATCCAACTTAGATACAAGCACATTCATGTTTGATTGAGACGCAGCAGATTGAGGTATGAACGTAGGCGCAGAAGCGGTGGTTTGCGCCTGGTCAGTATGAGCTTGAACCTGAGTCTGCGCCGGAGGAGGAGAAGGAGCAGAAAGTTTGGCCTTGAGAGAGTTCATCTCCCCCTTAATGGCAGCAATCTCTTCAGATTGATCAGTGAGTAAGGAAGTAAGAAGCTCAAATTGAGACTTTATATGCGCCTGTCCTTGCTCTAAATTGGCTTGCCCCTGCTGTAAAGAATGAAGAATGGAAAGTACCTCGCTCAAATCAGGAGCAGACGGAGGAGGCGCAGGGGTAGAGAGTGGCGCATCATCTTGAAGGGGCGCAGAATCTTGAAGGGGCGCAGAAGGAGATGGAGGCGCAGGAGGAGGTGAATGAGTAGGAGACTCAAATTCATCTTCAGTTTCAATTTCAACAGTTTCAACAACAACTGTTTCAACATCAAAAGTTTCTGTTGAGATCGGATCTGGTCCAGGTGGAGGCGCAACTGGAGAAGGAGTGCGCTGAGGGATGGTCTCTTGCTCCCCCTGAACGGGTTCCTCAATGTCTGAAATGTCATCGCCGAAGAAATCAGAGAGGAGTTGTACCCTTGACATATTGGAAGGTTGAAATTTGAATGAGGGCGCACGAGGAGTGGGGGCGCGTTGAGAAGGAGCGCGCTGGGAAGGCGCGGAAACAGAAGGCCCTTTCTCAATATCTGCGCTTGATCCGGCGCCTTTCATGCGCTCTAACTTTTCTGACTCAGCAGCTTGTTTGGCTAGAAAGTCTTCATCTCTTTTTCGTTGAGCCTCAAGCCTGCTGGCTTCCTGCGCTAGCCTCAGATCTCGCTCATCATCAGTTTCAAATCTAGTGCGTTTGACAGGCGCAGGAGTAGGGTCATCAACTACCCGTTTGCCTTTGCTTTTATCTGCGCCTGGCACTGGATCTGCGCTTTGTCTAGCGCTTGCTTTTACTGCGCTCTTTAATAATGGTGCGCTTTTAAGGACTGGCGCATCATCGGACTCTGTGTCTTCATCTACTAAGCCTTCAACAGTCTTGATTTGGATTCCTTTTGCGCGCTTTGTGGGCTTCTTCCTGCGCTTCTTGAGGTCCAAACTAGCTTTACCAAACATTGGAACATCGTTGATCTTGTACTCCGGATTCTCATTCAAAAACTTAACTAACTCAGGGTAAGTTAGAAAAAGTTTTGTGAGAATAAGGCAGTGTGAGCGGAATCGGGTCTTTCCATCACTTTTGTTCTTCACAAATTTATCAATTTGCTCACGCAGAGTCTTGAACAGAATATGAGGCCAGTGAAGCTTCTCCTTGGCCATGATAGCAGCTGTGTATTCCCATTGTTCAACCGTGAATCGGTTTACGTTCCCAGTTTTGAACACTATTGAAGTTCCCACCAAGTGAGCGATGTGAGTCAAGAGTTCTCCACCATCTCGAATTTCGGTGTTTTTGATATTGTTTTGAAGCGTGGGAATATTTAGAAGTGAGGCAGCCATCTTGTTCTGATCATCAATTGAGTAAGTCATCGGGCGCCCAATAATGCGATCTTCACCGGTAGATGGAAAACCGAGCAAGTGTCGAATCACAGATGATGAAATATGGACGTCAACATTTTGAACGCGCGCCTCAATCCGGTAGTGAGTGCGCCCATTTACGTCAATTTCCACTAGAACAGCAGTGGAGAAGAACTCATCCACGAGGAGCGCAGAGAAGAAATCTTGGTCCATGGTGAATAAAGGGAGCAGACCAGCGACGCGCAGAGTCTCTATTATTTCTCTTCCCATCACTTCACCAGATAACTCCAATAGATCAAGAGTTTCTTCAAGTTTGAAATTTGCAAGGTCCTGAAAAAAATGATTGATGTTAGAAGTGATATAGGCGCATAGAAACATAAAATGATCAAAGTAACATTGGCGCATGAAATATATAGGCGCATAATTGAAACAGGCGCACAAAATTATAGAGAATCAAGGCGCATGATTGAATTAGGCGCATAAAATATTGAAGGCGCATAGAGTTACAAGGCGCATAATATGGTTCTATGTGAATACTAAGGAAAAATTAAAACAACGAAATTTGACTAAGTACGAAGTTAGGCGCATAAGGTTTTTAGGCGCAGAATGATTTAAGCGCATATACAAGTAGAGGCGCATAAATCATTCAGGCGCATAAAAAATAGGCGCATAAAGAAGTACATAGGCGCATGACGTGAAAATTTTTACTTAGTAAGAAAAACAAACAACAAGCATTCAAATGAAAGAAATGAAAATCAAAAAGTTCAAATTTTCGAAAACAAGTTAGAAAATTTTTAGAGACCAAAACATGCATAAATGACGAAGAACACGAAGAACGACCCTTGAATGCTCGAAGAACACCAAGAACACGAAAATCATGAAACTTCACCAAACTAGACAAATAATATATCAAAATGACCGCATGACGACAAGGAATCTAAATATGCAAACAAAAATAAGAACAAATCAATAATGAAAGCACAATGATCAAAAGAATGCCCGAAAATTTTGAAAAATTTTGAAAACAAAAACTCAGATTTGTAACAAACAGAGCATTGATCGTTAAAATGTTGGTTTTAAAAGATTCGAAATCAAGAATAGAACACAACCCAACAAACGATATAGAAAACGGATCATCGAATCAAGAGAAATCAAAGAAAATGAATCCGGGTTTTAAAAAAAACGAAAAACATCACTGAAAATGACGAAAAAAAACAGAAATATAAGGAGATTAAAGGTTGAGAATTCATACCATATCGTCTTGTGTAGATGTTGATGCTTTCTTAGGACCCATAAACTTATATATATGAATGTAAAATGAAGAAGAAAAATGAAGATGAAGAGAGAGAGACGAGTCTGGGAGAGAGGGAGTGAGACGGGGAGAGAGAGAGAAATAGAGTAGGTAGGAGGGAGTAAGGTGTTGATGTGTTTTTATAGGTTAGGATTAAAAACTTGCACTGATAAAAAAAAAAACAGTCAAAAATTTAAAAAGATGGGAAGTTGAAAGGATTGCATTTATGAGGGATTTTGAAAATGGCGGCTCATCATGACAAAAAGGACATTCATTAATGAGGGATTTTTGGGATTTGAAGGGCATTAATGGCTGAATGACCTAAAGTGTCATGATGTGACATTTAGGTTTTTGAAAAACTGCTCCACTTTCCCTTTAAGTGTATGAGCAATTTTGACTAATTTTTGCACAAACACCAAAAACATCTATTTTGGTGTAAGTTTGGGGTGCAAGAAATATATCCCAGAAAATAAAATTTTTCGAAAAGCGTAAAACGAGGGAAAATTTTAATTGCACAAGTACCCTTGAACAATTAAAGGAATGTCAAAAGACATAGATTCCTATAATAAATGAACAGAATGAACATACCTGGTACTTGTGTATTTATTACGTTCAATCATTGAAATTGAATTTTGAGAAATGATTGAGCCGCAATAGTTAATGCGCGCATGAAGAGGCGCATTACTTCAGCAAGGCGCATACTCATCTAGGCGCATTATTCATCAAGGCGCATTACACATCAAGGCGCGCAAAGATGGTTGAGCGCGCGCATGAATTGATAGGCGCGCAGATATTGTGCGCGCAGAAAACGAGAGATGGGCGCGCAGTTAGTAAGGCGCATAGATGGCGCATAATTTCCTTGAAACTTTTGAAAAATTGATTTAATCATTTGTACCTAATATACTCATAACTCAACACAACATAAAATCATTAGTATTGACAAAACTATATTGAATTTAGTTGAGTTCAAGCATACCCATTTCACCTCTCAAAAACATGAACCGTTTCGCGTCAAGTGCTTTAGTTAGAATGTCGGCGATTTGATAGTCGGTTCCCACGTGTTCCAAATGAATATTGCCTTTTTCCACGTGGTCTTTGAGGAAGTGATATTTGATGTCGATGTGCTTGGTCTTTGAGTGCATGACAGGATTTTCAGAAACCGCAATTGTTGATGTATTGTCGCAGTAGATGGGACAATTTTCTTCGATGATATCATAGTCCACCAATTGCTGCTTCATCCAGAGTATTTGACAACAACAACTTCCCGCAGCGATATATTCGGCTTCGGTTGTTGAGACAGATACTGAAGCTTGTTTCTTACTCGCCCATGACACAAGTCTATATCCGAGGAAATGACAAGTGCCACTTGTGCTTTTCCTATCAATTGTGCACGCTGCATAATCCGCATCTGAGTAACCTACAAGTTTAAAGTTCGAATCTTTGGTGTACCAAAGTCCAAGGTTAACAGTGCCAGAGAGATATCTTATAATACGTTTCACAGCAATTAAGTGTGCTTCTCTAGGGTCGGATTGATAACGAGCACAAACACAAACACTAAACATAATATCGGGCCTGCTAGCAGTAAGATAAAGGAGTGAGCCAATCATACCTCGATAGAGCGTTTGATCAACACGTTTACCTTTTAGATCTTTGTCGAGTTTGTTGCCGGTGGCCATTGGAGTATCGTATGATTTAGCGTTCTCAAGTCCAAACTTCTTGATTAAGTCCTTTGTGTATTTGGATTGGTTGATAAAAATGCCTTCACTCATTTGCTTGATTTGAAGCCCGAGGAAGAATGTGAGTTCTCCCATCATGCTCATTTCAAACTTGCTCTTCATTAGTTTCTCAAAACGCTTGCACAACAATTCATTAGTAGAACCAAATATAATATCATCAACATAAATTTGAACAAGTAATTTATGACCATTATGTTTGGCAATGAAAAGAGTTGTATCGATTTTACCGCGAGTGAAGCCTTTTTCGATGAGAAACTTGGATAGTGTATCATACCATGCTCTTGGTGCTTGTTTGAGTCCATACAAAGCTTTCTGGAGTTTGTACACATGATTTGGAAATTGTGAATCTTCAAACCCAGGTGGTTGAGCAACATAGACTTGTTCTTGGAGTTCACCATTTAGAAACGCGCTCTTCACATCCATTTGATATAACTTGAAGTTCTTGTGAGCGGCGTAAGCTAGAAATAATCTGATAGCTTCAAGTCTTGCTACGGGCGCAAAAGTTTCATCGTAATCAATTCCTTCTTCTTGCCTATAGCCTTGTGCAACCAATCTTGCTTTGTTTCTCGTGATGGTTCCATTCTCATCCATCTTGTTCCTGAACACCCATTTCGTACCAATCACTCCTTGATCATTTGGTCTTGGAACAAGAGTCCAAACCTTACATCGTTCAAATTGATTGAGTTCTTCTTGCATTGCAACAACCCAATTAGGATCTTGGAGCGCTTCATCAGCCTTCTTCGGTTCAATTTGAGAGATAAAAGCAGTGTAAGCATCAAAGTTTGTAGCTCTCCTTGTACGAACACCAACTTGTAGATCACCGATGATATTAGCAATTGGGTGACCTCTAACTTCACGAATTTCAGGAGGTAAGTTAGGTTGAGTTGTAGTAATTTGAAGGTCTTCAATTGGTACCTCTTCACCAGATTCAAAGTCATTGAAATTTGGGGGTTGAACTGGCTCAGAATTGAAATTTGGGTTTACACCAGATGCAGCAGTAGAAATAGGCGCGTAAGAGGAATCATGAGGCGCATCATTTGAGTGAGGCGCAATAGAGGATTCACCAGGCGCATTATACATTGAATTAGGTGCATTTGATGTAGATGGATTTCCTTGTGTTGATAGATTCTGATCTTGAGTGGGAGCAACATAAATAGGAGCACCTGTATCATTTAACTCAATAGAATCATCAGCAACATTTGGAGCCAAATGTGGCTCAAGGAGAGAATGTTCATCAAATGTAACATGTACAGATTCAACTATCACTAATGTAGTTCTATTGAAAACACGAAAAGCTTTAGAGTGTTTGGCATACCCAACAAAAATACCTTCGTCGGCTTTGGCATCGAATTTACCTCTATGTTCGTTTCCGTTGTAGAGGATATAACATTTGCAACCAAAGATCTTGAAGAATGCAATGTTGGGAGTTCTACCACGCCAAAGTTCATACGGAGTCTTGTTGTGAAGTTTGTTGATGAGGGAACGATTTTGAGTAAAACATGCAGTGTTGATAGCTTCTTCCCAAAAGTACTTAGGCAATTTAGCTTCAGCTATCATCGTCTTTCCCGCTTCAATCAACGTTCTATTCTTTCGTTCAACAACGCCATTTTGTTGAGGAACTCCGGCGGTTGAAAAGTTGTGATCTATCCCATGATCTTCACAGTATCGAGCAACACCGTTGTTCTTGAATTCTGTTCCATTGTCGGATCGAACACTAACGATGTCATCTTCTTTTTGGGTTTGGAGCAGTCGAAATAAGGTAGTGAGAATATCATAACAATCATCTTTTGTAATCATCATCTCTACCCATGTATATCTTGAATAATCATCCACCACAACTAGAGTATACTTGTTTCTACGAATGCTTGCGGTGGAAACTGGTCCAAATAGATCAATGTGAAGCAGTTGCAAACATCTTGTAGTTGAAGGATTTGACTTGCTTGAAAATGACTGCTTCGGTTGTTTGCCAAGTTGACATGCGGCGCACTTTTTGTCATGATGATCAGCAACCTTGGGAAGTCCTTTGACAAGATTGTTCCTGCTGAGTTTAGATAGATACTTGAAGTTTAAGTGACTTAAGCGCTTGTGCCACAGCCAACTATTTTCGTTCACACTTTTTGCTACAAAACAAAGATTAGTACTAGAGTTCATACTATGAAAATCAATAATATAAATATTTGTCTTACGATATCCCGTGAGTAAGATAGCTCCAGTTTTGCCATTCTTGATAAGACATTGCGTTGAAGTAAAATGGCATTCTAATCCTTTGTCGCAGAATTGAGATATGGATAATAAGTTGTGCTTGAGCCCTTCCACGAGTGAGACTCTTTCAATGCACACTTTGTCTTTCTTGAGCTTTCCATATGCTACAACTTGACCTTTGTTATTATCGCCAAATGTTACGGAGGGACCTCTTTCTTCATGGACATCTTCTAATAAGGATTCATCTCCAGTCATGTGTCTTGAACACCCACTATCGAGAATCCATTCATAATTTCTAGCTTTTGAAGATCCAGCCATGAAACAAAGAACCTGAAATATAGACATTTAAGCAGGTCCCCTTTATTCCTTTTGGGTCCTAGGGTTAGCAACTTTTGACAACCCACTCTTGCTTGACCTTAGGATTTTTACGTCCTTTGGCATTGGGAGTGAATCGCAAAAGGCATTCCACGGCCTTGTGTCCTGAACAATCACAAATGGAACAATGATGAAAGCCACCAATCACGTGAGTTTTCACAAACTCTTTACTTTTCTTGGGGATGGCATTCTTCTTTGGGTCAGATGAACTAGACTTAACAAAATCTTTCTTTTGAAATTTTGGAGCGCTTTTTCTCGAAGGGCGCATAGGGCTAGGAGGCGCACGGCGATGAGGCGCGTGGCTCTTAGGCGCATAATGAGCACTCGGAGAAGGAGCGCGCCTATTTTCAAGAATGATTTTGCTAGGAGATGGTTCATCTGTAGCTATATCTTTCCCATTAGCTTTCCCAAATTGCTTCGTTGGGTAGACATAATGGAATGTTTGTCTCTTGACTTTTTCATGTCCTTTACCCATTGAATTAGAATGTTTTTCCTTGGGAATTTCAAGAGTTTGTTGGTTGGTAAATTCACTATCTCTTTCAGCACAGACATCACATTTAAAGTTGTCACTAGTTGATGAGAATCCCAAGCCACTTTTATCACCACTGACTTTTTGGGACTCAAATATATTCTCCATAGTGACACGAGAATTGGACCACTCATTTGTAATCTTTTTAAGATCAGTAATTTGAGCAACCAATTCATCGTTTTGAACTTTAAGAAGTGAGTTCTGTTCTGTTAGAAAAGTGTTTTTAACAGTAAGAGGAGTCATGCTCTTTATCTGCTCCTTAAGGAGGGTGAGTTCATATTTAAGTAGAGATTTCTCGGTCTTAAGCTGGGAAATTTCATCACATGATAGTGCTAAAGCTTCCTTCATACTATCAAATCTAGTGATTACCTTTTCAGCCTTCTTGAACAATTTTTCTTGTTCAGCAGTCACTTCATCATTGATTTTGGAGATTGGAGCAGTTGGTTCAACCTGTGGTCTAATGTATGCTCCTTTTCTCAATTTGTTCCTTGCTCCAAGATCACATCGTGAGAATAACAATCCACCATCGTTTTGAGCCGGAGTGAGAAATCCTTGTTCAACGAGCTCGCTGATGGTTGGTCCTTTCTTCTTTTTCGCTTCTTGAAAACCTGCAGATTTCTTGATAGGTTTGTTCAAGGCATTCATATCGGGAACATCCTTGGAGAAGTCATCATCAGAATCATAAGCATCAACTTCATCATCATTTGCCATCAAACAAACAAGTCCATCATCGGAATCTTCATCGCTCTCATCGGAGTCTGTTTCAATCCAAGTATTGTGCTCATTTGCTGGTGCTTCTTCTTCAGCAACCATTCCCTTGTGACGAGTGAACTTGGGAGTGAATTTAGGAGTATGGCTGCTCTTCTTCTGCATATATTCAAATTTGGGGATCGGGCAGCTTGATGCAAAATGTCCGGGTTTCCTGCAATTAAAACAAACAAGATCTTCTTTTCTTTTTGAATCACTGCTCCTTGAAAACTTTTGAGGAGCTTTGCTGGTAGATCCTTGAAATTTGTTGGTTGAGCCGGGTCTTGAGAATTTTCTGAACTTTTGAAATTTCTTCACAAATAAAGCGAAGTCTTCATCATCCATGTCTAATAGCTCAGAAGTAGAAATTTTGGGATCGGAGCTTTTCTCATCTTGTACAGGCGCAGGTGTAGGCGCAGGAGTAGGCGCGGCTTCTCTGTGCGCCATCATAGCCATAGATTTTGACTTTCCTTCAGTTTCACTGATTCGTTGGAGTTTGAGTTCGTAAACTTTGAGATTTGCATATAGGTTCCTTAAAGTCCAAACATCTAAAGTTCCAGCGTCTTCAAGAGCGCTAGATTTATGAAGGTATCTTGATCCAAAAGCTTGTAGAAAATTTACATTCAAATCTTTGTTGGTAAACTTCATGCCAAGTGAAATACATAGATTGATAATTTCACAGTAGCGTTCATAAGTTTGCCTTAAGTTTTCACCGGGGAGTTGAGAGAAATTGTTGAATCTCTTTTGAACTTCGTATTTCTTGTTCTCCTTGCAAACGGTGTCTCCTTCAATATGCTCTTCAATAGCATCCCATAGCTCATTTGCAGTAGCACAATGCATGACTTGTTGTTTCATCGCCGTGCTTAGAGTGCTTAGAAGAATGTTTCTTGCTTTGCCATCATTTGCGACTCTTCTAATTTCTTCCTCGGTCCATTCTTCCCTTGGTTTTAGGACAGTAGGTTGAGCAGCGTTGGTGCGTGGATTTGGATTCGCCTTCATCGGAATATAAGGTCCATAAACGACGGTGTCATGGAGCCTTTCATCGATTGAGTTGAGATGAGTCAATATGCTGAATTTCCATACGTCAAAATGATCTTCATCAAAGACCGGAACGTGAGTGTAGTTTGCAGTTGCCATAGGTTTTGAGTTTGCCATTTAGAATCGGCACCCAAGCTGTTAAGCTTGAAAAACGAAAAATGTTTTATAAAGGTGTTTGCTCTGATACCACTTGTTGGTCCCAAAGGGCAACAAGGGTATGAAAAATAGCTAGAGGGGGGGGGTGAATAGCTGTTTTAAAATTCTTTTCGTACCCTTGAAAAACTCAATTGCGAATGCGCACTTTATCAAGTAAGCGTTATGAAATGCGCCTAAGTGAGTGAGTGAAATGCACAGCGGAATTTAGTAATGAAAATAGGCGCAAAGTGATAAAGGGAGCGCAACACACACACTAAGTATTTTGGCTCAAAGTGAGTGAAATAAGGAACTAAGGCAAATGATATAACAACACAACACAATTCAGTTCAATCAATCTACAATGAGTAAACAAGCAAATAGTGAGTGAAAATAATAACTTGAAAGAAATGACAAGATAATAACACAAGCTATTTGGAGAGGTTCGATCAATGAAAGATCTACGTCCTCTACCAAGATGGTTAGTCTTGGATTTCTAATCGAGATCTTATATAATGAGTGAGTGTTACAAATTACAATGTTTGAGCTTATACACTAACTCAAGATCTATTACTATGAAAGAACAAATCCAAAACAATAACCGGTGTATCTCTAAAAGATGAATCTAAATGATTAATCTTAAAGAGGTGCGTGTGTGTTCTTAGTATCAAGGCTCTTTAGATCTTTGAGATGGAGAGCACAAGAAACTAAAGTGTTAAGGCTTGAAGATCTGGGCTAAGGATGAAGGTATGAAGATGTTCTTGAGAAATCTGGAAAAACGAAGGCAATCTTCAAATCTTCAACAAATGCTTTGAGAGAGAAATTCTTGAAATTCTTAGCAAAACTCAGCAACTTCAAAATGTTGAAGTTATGGGGTATTTATAGTGAACTTCAAAAAACTAGCCGTTGGAAATCCTTGTGGATAAGATGAGCTGTCGCTTGTTGATTGGAGCATGCATATATTATGGCCATTTTGACACTCAACATAAAAGTGACCGTTATGGACGCGTGTCAACAGATTAGGCGCATATGCATCTTTTAACCACCGTTGGATCATTGGCGTAATTTGAATTCTCTTCAAGTCTTCGAGTCTTCAATAAATCACTGAGTGTTGAAAAAATACTTTGAGGCGCGTTTGAGCCAAGAGGCGCATTGAGCCAATAGGCGCACAGTAAGCGTGTGCTTAAAACAAGGGGCGCAGAGGCGCGTAACAAATCTTATGAAGAAATCCTTATGCGCGCGCTCTAAATGGCGCATGGCGCGAAAGTGGAAGGCGCGTGGCGCGTGGCGCGTGGAGGCGCATAAGCGCGGCTCAAACTCACTGAGTGATTTTTCTTGAAACTTGATCTTCTTGCCCTATTTCTAAGCCTATTCTATAACAATGGACAACCTAAAAAATGAAGTATAAATACTTTTTACATGTGGGTCTAAAGTCCATGAAATAAAACTTAGGTGATGGATCAATCAAATCTAATAAATCCTAATACATTAAAACTGAGATATATGTGGGCATACCCAACAATGCTGCACTCAAAATAGATCCCTCATCAACAAGACCTACAACAAAACTCCTTATGAACTTTGGAGAGGAAGAACCCCCAACATAGCATACTTCAAGATATTTGGATGCAAATGCTTTATACTCTACAACGGTAAAGAACATCGAGGTAAATTTGCTCCTAAGGCCGATGAAGGTATATTTATTGGGTATGCTAAACACTCAAAAGCTTTTCGTGTATTTAATAAAACCACTCTTAAGATAGTTGAATCCGTCCATGTTACTTTTGATGAACATTCTCTCCTTGAGCCACATATGGCTCCAAATGTTGCTGATGATTTTGTTGAGATAAATGAGACAGGTACAACTCAACCACAAAATCAATCAACTCAAGGAAACCCATCTACCTCAACTGCACCTCCACCTACCTCATATGAAGCACCAGAAGCTACCTCATCTGCTGCTACCTCAAATGGAGTTGAAGTTGAGACACCCATAAATGTTGAAGAACCTATCCCTCAAATTACTTATGATTGGGATGGCTCAAATGATGTAGCACTAGAAGACTTACAACCACCATCAACTCAACCAGACATACCTCAAGAAGTTCGTGAGGTCAGAGATCACCCAATTCAGAATATCATTGGTGATTTGCATTCTGGTGTAAGAACAAGAAAATCAAACTATGATGCACTTACCACATTCATATCTCAAGTTGAACCTAAGAAAGTTGATGAAGCACTCCAGGACTCAAGTTGGGTTGTTGCTATGCAAGAAGAGCTCAACCAATTTGAAAGATGCAAAGTTTGGACCTTAGTTCCAAGGCCACAAGATCAAGGAGTGATTGGTACAAAGTGGGTGTTCCGAAACAAGATGGATGAGAATGGAAGCATCACAAGGAACAAAGCAAGGTTGGTTGCACAAGGATATAGACAAGAAGAAGGCATTGATTATGATGAAACATTTGCCCCCGTTGCAAGACTCGAAGCTATAAGCATATTCTTAGCTTATGCCTCTTACAAAAGATTCAAGCTATATAAAATGGATGTGAAGAGTGCATTTCTCAACGGAGAACTTCAAGAAACCGTCTTTGTTGCTCAACCGCCCGGATTTGAAGACCCCAAATTTCCAAATCATGTCTACAAACTCCGTAAAGCTTTATATGGACTCAAACAAGCTCCACGTGAATGGTATGATACTCTATCTAAGTTTCTCCTTGAAAAGGGATTCAAGCGTGGTAAGATCGACACAACTTTATTCATTGCTAAATATAATGATCATACTTTACTTGTTCAAATATATGTAGATGATATTATTTTTGGTTCTACTAATGAATTGTTGTGTAAGCGTTTTGAGAAACTCATGAAAAGTAAATTTGAGATGAGCATGATGGGAGAATTAACATTCTTCCTTGGGCTACAAATCAAACAATGTGCTGAAGGCATCTTCCTCAATCAAGCAAAATATACAAAGGACCTTATCAAGAAATTTGGACTTGAAAATGCAAAGGCATACGACACTCCTATGGCTACTGGTAACAAGCTAGATAAAGACTTGAAAGGTAAGAAGGTTGATCAAACCTTATATCGAGGTATGATTGGCTCTCTCCTATACTTAACTGCTAGTAGGCCAGATATCATGTTTAGTGTTTGCGTGTGTGCTCGTTATCAAGCTGATCCTAGAGAAGCACATCTTATTGCTGTTAAACGTATTATTCGATATCTATCTGGAACTATTAACCTTGGACTTTGGTACTCCAAAGATTCAACTTTTGATCTTATAGGTTACTCAGATGCAGATTATGCAGCATGTACCATCAACAGGAAAAGCACGAGTGGAACTTGTCATTTCTTTGGAAATCGACTAGTTTCATGGGCAAGCAAGAAACAAGCCTCAGTCTCTGTATCTACCACAGAAGCTGAATATATAGCTGCTGGAAGCTGCTGCTGCCAAGTGCTGTGGATGAAGCAACAATTGGTTGACTATGGAATCAAAGAAGAAAATTGTCCAATCTTTTGTGACAATACATCTACCATTACTGTCTCCAACAACCCTGTCATGCATTCCAAAACCAAACACATTGATATCAAATACCACTTTCTCAAGGATCATGTGGAAAAAGGTAATATCCATCTAGAGTATGTGGGTACTGATGATCAAATTGCAGATATTCTCACCAAAGCTCTCGATTCCAAGAGATTTAGGTATCTAAGAGGAGAAATGGGAAGAAGAAGATGGAATCACTGCTCCTGTTATGATTCCAGGATTGAATATCCCTGCCTACCGCTTTCCTCTTACCGCAAAATTCATTGAAGACCTCATTGATGTTGACCGCATTTGATCTGACCGCATGTGGTCATGAAATTTGATGTTTAAAACAATCTTACTTTTATGTTTTTATTCTGGGTTTGTAACTTAAAACAATATTTCTCTTTTGTGATCCTTATACTCCTGCTGCCTTAATGATTATCATCTTAGAGTATGATTATTGTGTTTGTTGCATTTCTACTCCTTCTCTGATTACTTATCTTGAAATGCTTCAAATAATATTTCTATCTTCTAGGATTAGTAATTTGTTTTTCTTTTTTAGGATGATAGAAATCTATGACATTGGCTTAGTGTGTGCATTGACTTGGGGCATGACATTAATAAAATGATTATTCTTAAAAACATGTTTTTACCAAGTACAATGAAATAGCCTTTGTTATAGTAGGTAATGGTCTCAATCAAATAGGGGGAGATTGTTGGGTATGCTTATTATAAACCACTCCTATTACCTAGATTTGATTGATCCCATAACCTAATTTTATCTTTTATGGACTTTAGGATATATTGTAAGAAGTGTTAAAACTTCATTTTTAGAATAGTCCACCTTGATAGAATAGGCTTTTGATTGATAGGCTGAAAAATTTTCTAAGTCTGGAAAATGAGGTAGGTCCATTGCCTACCGCATATAACCTACCGCATGACCAAGGTGCCACATTCTCTATGCTTGCCGCAGATAACCTTGCCGCATGGTTTCATCCTACCGCGTGAATCTCTACCGCATGGAACCATGGTTGAAGAAACTCAAGTTGGTTCAAACTTAATCATGGTCACACTTGTGTCTTTACCTTGGTTAGTTTTGAACGTTGCAAATTCAAATTTCAAATTTGAATACAACTGTCATTTTAGTACAGTTGGACCACCATGACTCTGCAACAAAAGGACAACTCAGACTGAGCTCCAATTAGAAATCAACAGCTCATTGTCCTCCAAACTTGCCCTCCAAGAATTCAAACGGCTAGTTTCTCCTTCAAGGCTATAAATAGACCTTGAATTCTTCATTGAAAAAAAGCTGAGACTCTAAGAGAGAAATTGCTGTTGAAATTCTTGGTGATTGAAGATCATACTCAAGATTTCCAGAATCCTTTGAATCTTCAAGCACTCAACCTTCAAGTCTTCAACAAATCTCCAGCAACCTTCAAGATCAAATCTCAAGCCTCTCAACACAAGATTCATTACGCTCTAAAATCATATAGATTCCAAAGAGCTTTTGATTCTTACACACACACTCACCCCGATTGATCAATCACATAGATTGAATCATTAGGGATACACTGGTCTAAGTCTAGGATTTGAACTTCATAGAAATAGGAGTTAATTCAGTTCTTCATCTTTGTAATCTGTACTCAAGAGAATTAATACATCCTCCATTCAAAATCCAAGACTGACCATCTTGGTAAAGGACGTAGATCTTTTAACAGATCGAACCTTTCCAAATCATTGTGTCATTTACTCACTGCACTTTACCTTTCTGCAAATTTACTTTAAGTCTTGTTCATCTTGTTCATATTGTTCTTCACTTGTTCATATTAATCTTGTTTGTCTTTTAGTGTTTGATCTTTCAGATTTAAGAACAAGTGTGAATTGTGTTTGTTTGTCTACCTCATTGCCTAAGTTAAAATCTGACTAACTTATCATTTGCCAAAAATCTCTAAGACACAAATTTTCAATCTTTCAACCTACCTCACATTAACCTACCGCACTACTACCTACCGCATATACATCTACCGCACTACCTACCGCAAAAACAAACCTACCGCATTGAACTTATCAAAACCAATCTAAACTTGTTTCAACGAAAACTTCCGCTGTGCATTTTATACTTGACCGTGTGGTTTTTATCTACCGCAAAATTCAAGTGTAAGCATAAAGGTTGAATTTTGAAAAAGGGTTGAAATTTTAAATAGGCTATTCACCCCCCCTCTAGCCTCTTTTCATACCCTTATTGTGTCTCTGGGACCAACAAATAGGTTGAATGAGGCCGTTAGTGAACCTTTGAACGAGGCCGTTGGTGAACCTTTGGAGAGGCCGTTGGTGAACCTTTGGAGAGGCCGTTGGTGAACCTTTGAGGAGAGGTCGTTGGTGAACCTTTGAAGAGGCCGTTGGTGAACCTTTGAAGAGGCCGTTAGTAAACCTTTGGAGAGGCCGTTGGTGAACCTTTGAAGAAGCCGTTGGTGAACCTTTGGAGAGGCCGTTGGTGAACCTTTGAAGAGGCCGTTAGTGAACCTTTGAAGAGGCCGTTAGTGAACCTTTGGGGAGGCCGTTAGTGAACCTTTGTGGAGGCCGTTGGTGAACCTTTGAAGAGGCCGTTAGTGAACCTTTGTAGAGGCCGTTGGTGAACCTTTGAAGAGGCCGTTAGTAAACCTTTGTAGAGGCCGTTGGTGAACCTTTGAAGAGGCCGTTGGTGAACCTTTGGAGAGGCCGTTAGTGAACCTTTGTTGACGAATCCGTTAGTGAAATTCGTTGATGAAATATTGCTTTGAAGTTGCGTGCCACTTGGAGTCACACTTGACTTTTTTTTTTGACTTGTGGGGTGCAGGCACAGTTGACCGCGACCGGAAGAATGTTCCTGCTGGGGATGAAATGTTGAGATTGACTCTTGAGGGGGGTATGGCACCCGTGACAGAACTTAGGGAGTTCGTAATCTGGAGAAGGACAGCCTACTTTTGAGTGGGAGTTTCTATCCTATTTCAAGCTTTGACATGCCTTAAGGGCGGACCAGAAGAAGGTGTGCCCAACTGGGTGTCCGAGGACCGGAGCTGTGTCTTGATTTAGGCTGGAGATTTCTGACAAGGCCTTTTCTGAAGTGATCTAGACTTGGGAGGCGCGCGCTTTCCTCTGTAGGCTTGGGACGCGCGCGCATTTCAGACCGCTGGCGGGTGGCGCGCGCGTCTGGGAGGCGGAATTCCGGGCTTGACATTTGCTGGCCAAAAGAACCCCCAACAGCTATAATATCATCTTCTGTTTGACCACTTGATTCTCACAGCTCCTTTCTGCCATTTTTGAACATCATATTATTGCTCAACTTTGCTTGTGATCAACATTTTCCATGGCTTCCCATTCTTTTGTTCTTGATGCCAAGGTTGTTAGTGGGTATGAAAAGGACTTGGGCACTTTTGTGTATTCTTTCAAGACCCATCCCAAGAAGGCCTTCATTAAATACTTTGGGTTCCGAATTCTTTTCACTTTGCGGACGTTGAAGCCGGATTGGGATTTGCTGAGAGCTGCCGCGGCTTTCTGGGATTGCGATAGCCATACCTTCAACTTTTCAGCTAATGAAATGGTGCCGACTGTTGATGATTTCGGGGCCATCCTTGGCATGCCTTTGGCCGGTCGGATTGCCGTTCCTAAATATCACCGTGGTGCCATTGACTCTTGGGTTGAGTCACTGAATCTCCCTGTTGAGGACATGAGGAAGATGTTGCACGGTACTGTGATTGACATAACTGAGTTGCCGATGTTCTTCAGTTTACACTCGGAGGATCCGATGATTCAATCTTTTAAGAGGAATGCCATGGCCGCTTGTCTCTTTAGTGAAGTACTATTTGTTACACCTTTCGGGACTGTGGATGTGCAGTTGGCTGAGATTATTTTGCAAGCCAAGGAGCAACAATTTAGTATAATCCCTCTTATTGTAGGGGAGACGTTGCACGGCCTTGATGAGTTACATAGGACGGACAAGATGTGTCGGGGAATCCCTTTGCTCTTGACCATATGGCTTCGAGAACACTTCAAGATTTATTCCCCGGATGGTGATTTGTCTCCTTTTGCTGTTCATAGGAGGAAGCTGTTGATCCGGGATTTATCTAAATTGGAAGGAATTCTTTGCCTCTCGGGTAACCGTCGATATTGAGTGGTGCCCTCCTTCTTGGGGTCTTCGTCCTTTTGTGGAATGGACTCTTGGTTTTCAGCACGTGGTTGTACCCGGCTTGAGAGATTCTTCATTTTACCAGCCAGAGCGGGTTTTGCGGCTGTTCGGTTGCCAACAGATAATTCCTTTTCTGAGGGACGGAATGCTTCGTCCAGTTGCTTACATGGGTCCGGACTTCTCGAGTGAGCTTCAGTCGGCTTGGGGAGATGATCGCAACCGTTGGGCTTTTGCTCCTCTGCATTAGGGGAGTGTCTTCCTTCCAGAGAGCTACTTGGATTATTTGTTCGGCACCCTTTACCGTGGTATCACTTGGGTCGATGTGCTTCGTGCCGAGTTGTTGGGAAAGGGTTTTGAGCCTAGCAGCGCTTTGAGATATAGGGAGGCTGCTGCTGATTCGAGTAACATTCTTGCTGACCCTTTCGGTACTCCTTTGGATGACTTTTATGCTAGGAGACGTGCCGCAACACAGAAGGTTTTGGTGCGTATTAGTGCTCCTCCGTTATCCAAGAAGAAAAGGATTGAGAGACGATCGGGTGGTCCTTTGAAGGCTAAGAGAAAATTGGACTTTTCTTAGTACCCTAAGAGATTGCAATTAAATTAGACCACTTTGTTTTAGGATTTAATGTTTTGATGTTTTTTTTTGTTGCTCAATAAATCAGTTGTAATGGCTTGAATAATTCATTGAATGAATAAAAATTGCATCTTGTTATTTGAAGTGAATTGGGTATTTTTGATATGTTTTAGACCGCACCCGAAGGTTGCCTACGTTCCTCCAGTTGGGAGGCTCAGGTCTCCGTAGTTCAAACAAACAAAGACCATTTTTTTTGTGTGCACCCTGTTTTTTGCCTAGACCGCCCTTTCGGGTTTTCAATCTAGCGGGCTTCTTTTTTGCACGTGCTCTAATTTTTGCCTAGGCCGCCCTTGCGGGTTTTCAACCTAGCGAGCAATTTTTTTTTTTTTTTTTTTTTTTTTTATGGTCTTTGTTTATTAAGCCTAGAACCTCTTGAGCTTGTCGAGGTTGACCTCCCTTGGCAGCTGATCACCATCTAAATCCACGAGTCGGACTGCACCGCTGCTTAGTATCTTTTTGACCACGTACGGACCAATCCATCGGGTCCCCATTTCCCCAGGGGATTCATGGCATTAGGAGGATGTTGTCTTAAGACTAAATCTCCCACATTGATGTTTCGAGGCTTCACCTTTTTGTTGAAAGCTCTTTCCATCCTTTGTTGATACGCCCTTGTGCGTTCGAGCGCTCTTAGCCTTTTCTCGTCGAGTAAGGCTAGCTGTTCATATCGACTTTGCATCCAGTCGACCTCATTGACTTGATTCTCGAGGAGGACCCGTAGAGATGGGACTTCAAGTTCGATTGGGAGTACGGCTTCAGAACCATAGACTAATGCATAAGGAGTTTCTCCTGTTGCTG
The DNA here is from genome assembly GCA_026119855.1 of Campanula takesimana. Taxonomy (NCBI): domain Eukaryota; kingdom Viridiplantae; phylum Streptophyta; class Magnoliopsida; order Asterales; family Campanulaceae; genus Campanula; species Campanula takesimana. The sequence goes on from JAOWBW010000001.1 coordinate 3,539,185, forward strand.
ACCGTATTGATGTGCGGTAGCCCCACAATGCTAATGGTAGCTTCTCGGGCCAATCCCTTCCTGTTGAGGCCATTTTATTGACGATGATCTCGATGGTCTTATTCGCTGCCTCAACCGCGCCATTTGCTTGGGGACGGTAAGGAGATGACTTGTGCTTGGTGATCTTGTATTCTACCAAAAGTGCATCCATTTCCTTCTCGAAGTGAGAGCCGTTGTCGGAAATGATTTCATGAGGCACGCCGTATCGGTACATGATATTAATCTTTACAAATTCGGCCACTTTCTTGGCGTTGAGGGTCCGATAGGCTTGTGCTTCGACCCACTTTGTGAAGTAGTCGACGGCCACTAGGACGAATGACTGCCCATTGCTTCTGGTAGGATGGACTTTACCGATGATGTCTATCCCCCAACAAGAGAAAGGCCAAGGTGTGACCATGTTGTAAAGTTGTGAGGGTGGAGCATGTTGCAGATTAGCGTGGAATTGGCACTTGTCACACCTTTTGACTTTCTCGATACAGTCTCGTTCCATAGTGCTCCAATAGTAACCAATGCGGAGTATCTTCTTGACTAGCATAAACCCATTCATGTGGGGTCCACACTCTCCTTCGTGTACTTCACACATTATCTCTTGAGCTTCGGTCTCATTGGCGCATAAGAGATTGATCCCGTCGTGGTGCCTTTTGTAGACTCGGTCCCCAATCAATACATACCGAGAGGCTAGCCTTTGCAGAGCCGCTTGAGACTTCTTATTGCTATTCTCGGGATAAGTGCCATTTTTGAGGAAATTCATGATATCCGAATACCACAGAGAGTTTGTTTGAACCTCGTTGATCTCGATATTTATGCAGTACGCCGGACTGTTCCTTCGGGCAATTTTGAAAGGCTTCACCATTTTCCCTTCGGGCATTTCGACTAATGAAGCTATGGTGGCCAGTGCATCGGCGAAGCGATTCTTATCCCTTGGCAGGTAGTTGAAAGTGATCTCTTGGAATTGTTCAACCAATTCTTCAAGGTGTTGACCATACTGTTGGAGGGTCGGGTCTTGGATTCGCCATTTACCCGATTGCTGATTGATAAGGAGCAAAGAGTCGCCGAATACTTCTAGTTCCGTGACGTTTCTTTCGAGAGCTGCTTCGAGCCTTGCTATGCATGCTTCGTACTCGGCAATGTTGTTGGTAGCTTCGAACTCCAGACGGATGGCAATGGGAGTGTAGATGTCTTTTGGATCGACAAGCAATACTCCTATACCAAAACCGTGTTTATTGGCGGCGCCATCGAAAAAAAGTTGCCACTTATTTTCCTCGGTTGCAGTACAAATTAAATGCTCGTCGGGGAACTGTACGTCTTCCCCCTTCACTTCGTCACACGGGAATTTGGCAAGCTGGTCACTGAACACTTTCCCCCTGACGGATTTTAGTGTGACGTAAGTGATATCATAGACGGCGAGCATGAAGTACCATTTGGTTATTCTTGTTGGCATGAAAGGCTTCTCGAAGATGTAGCGGAGCGGGTCCACCTTTGCTACTAGCTTGATCGAAAAATTTTCCATATAGTGTTTGAGCTTTTGAGTAACCCAAACCAATGCTGCACATGACTTCTCTAAGACAGAGTAGTTCTTTTCGCCTCCTTGGAATCGGCGACTGACAAAATAAATGGCATTCTCCTTTGTGGACTCTCGTTGCTCTTGTGCTAACATAGCCCCTAGGGCTTCATCATTGACAGTGAGATAGAGCAAAAGAGGCTTCTCCTTGTGCGGCGGAACTAGAACAGGAGGGAACGTCAAGTAATGCTTCACTTGGTCGAAGTCTTCTTGGCACGCGTCGGTCCATTCTAGAGCCACATTCTTCTTGAGTAACTTGAAGATTGGCTCACACATGGAAGTGAGTTGGTGCACAAACCGACTGATGTATTGCAGTCTGCCCATGAAACCTTTGATCTCTTTCTGTGTCTTTGGAGGAGGCATGTCAATGATTGCCTTGATTTTGGAGGGATCTACTTCAATTCCTCTTTCAGTGACCATATAACCAAGGACTTTGCCTCGGATAACCCCGAACGTGCACTTTGCTGGGTTGAGCCTCATCTTGTGTTGACGAAGCCTTCCGAAGAACTTGCGGAGATCGATTAAATGTTGACCATCGGTCCCTTTGGAGTGAATGATCATGTCGTCCACATAGACCTCGATTTCTTTGTGAATCATATTGTGGAACAAGTCTGTCACGGCTCTTTGGTAGGAAGCCCCAGCGTTTCTTAACACAAATGGCATGACTGTGTAGCAAAGGGTACCCCACGGTGTTGTGAAGGTTGTCTTATGTTGATCTTCCTCGGCCATGAGAATCTGATTGTACCCAGCGAACCCATCCACGAATGAGCGAACCTCGTAGGCAGCAGTGGAGTCGACCAGCATGTCGATGTTAGGGAGTGGAAAATCGTCTTTCGGGGAGGCTTTGTTCAAATCTCGGAAGTCCACACAAACTCGAACCTTACCGTTTGCCTTTCTGACTGTCACGATGTTGGCTAACCATATCGGATACTCGATGACCTTGATGAAACCCACACTGAGGAGCTTCTCGATCTCTTCTTTGACTTGTAGAGACCATTCTGGCTTGATCTTTCTGAGCTTCTGTTTTACCGGCTTAGCATCTTCTCTGATCGGAATTCTGTGCTCCGCTACTTTTCTGTCCAAACCCGGCATGTCTTTGTATGACCATGAGAACACATCCACAAACTCCCATAGTAGTGCAGTCAATCTGTCTCTGTCGTCCCCCTTGAAGAAGCTTCCGATCTTAGTTTCCCTTGGCTCTTCGTCGGTACCCAGATTAACAACATGCAATTCTTCGTCAGCCCCTGGACCATTCTCACCACGACTACAGACCTGTTGAGCAAGTTCATTTAAGTATGTTGTGTTTTCGTGGTCTATTTCATCATAATTTGAATCGTTATTAACTTATTCATTAAGTTCATTATTAGTTAATTCATCATTTATGATACTTGCAATCTCAGGGTACTCAGAAATATCAAATTTTTCATTAGCAAAGAAAGGAAACACACGCTCGGCTATGGCCTCCATATCCTCTTGGGTGAGGGTATTAGAGACACTCTCGGACTCGAAAGTAAGTGTGAGCCGCTCTTCCTTTGTTGCTGTGCGGGGTATGCAACCCATTTCTTGGACTAAGAATTCCTCGGATACCACGGGCCCTTTCGTAGAATACCAATTGTCTATCGGCTCGGAGCTTGGCGGGATCTCACTGATAGTCTTATTCATGATGACGGTATCATGGATGGCGTTGACTTGGTATTCATTCATTATGGCAAGCTCTTCGAACATGGAGGCTAAATCTGTCGGTTCTTCCCCCACGATGATTTCTGTCTCGGACTCTATAGTCACCTTCCTTGCCCACCATTCACGGGGCGACATGGGAGTTGGTTCCCTTTCGGATTTCTGGATCTCACAATCGGAGAAGATTTCGAGTCCGGGCTTTTTGACACCCTTATTGTTAACCCATGGCTCGGGAAAGATCATGTATGGAACGTCTTCCCCTTGGCGGACAAAATAGCCATTCAACGTCTTGCGGTAAGGCCTTAGATTAGGGACCTTATAACGACGGCCTTCTTTACGAGCTCGGGCCTTTTCATTCTTGATCTCTTGCTCTTGTTTCAAGTCTTCTCTGGAAGGCTCGTACCCCAAACCAAATGTGTTCTTTACAAATGGGACTTGCATAGGATGTAGGATTCCTTGTTGATATTTCCCTAGGCCTAAACCAGGGAAGTAGTCCATATTCCTCATCATGCGGAGGACTTTGTGATTGCTGGGGGTCCATGATCTATTTCCCCCTTCTTTGTCAATGGCATTGATTGAGATGCCGGAGAGAGTGGAGTCTGGTAAACCATGCTGAACTTGGTGGACGGGCTCACCTTTTCTGTGGATAGTGACATTTTCGGCCATGACGGTCACTATTTCATCACCATTTCGGATCTTGACACATTGATGGAGAGTTGACGGGACGGCATTAGAACTGTGAATCCATGGTCGACCCAAAAGCAAGTTGAACGAGGCTGGGATGTCAAGCACTTGGAATGGAACGAACATGACTATACTCCCAAACAAGATGTCTATTTCGATCATGCCCATGACTGTACGGGCGGTGCTGTCATAACCTCGGATTACTTGAGTAGAAGGATTCAAATCGGAATCCTTAAGCCCCAGTATGCCCATGATTCTGCCAGGCATGAGGTTGAGTGCGGAACCACCGTCCACTAAGACTCTTGAGATAGGCCTCCCCCTTGCTCGTACCTTGAGGTAAATAGCCTCGTTGTGGTCGGAACCAAATGGTGGAAGGTCCATATCGGCAAAGGTGATGACGTTGCCAAAATGAATGTGACCGATCATTGCCGTGAGGTCCTCGGGAGTAGTATCGGGAGAAATTGATGTATCATCGAGATTGCGGATGACAAGATCTCGGTGTTTCTTTGAGGATGCGATGAGGTCCCAAATAGAGATGTTGGCTTGAGTTTTCTTGAGTTGGACAAGTAGAGGATCTTCGGGAGTGTCGCGAGCTTGCGGCCTTTGAGAAAAGGAGCTTGGTGCGGAAGTGGAAGGGTTGCTTGCTATGACTTGACCGGATCGAGTTAGCATGTTGACGTTCCCATCTTGCTTCTTTTTCCTATTCTCTAGTACTTCCCTCATTACCTCATCGTAAGTTACAACATAACAAGAATTATCAAGTTTATTCATAACATTGGGGCCCCCATTCACAATTGGGATTGAATGGGTGGTCTTCTCGAGTCCTCCTATCTCTATTACATTGACATGTTCGTCATTAGCCACTACAAATTCTTTCTTGTCTATGAGATCTTGAATGACATTGCGGAGAACGAAGCATTACTCGGTGGTGTGGCCACTATATTGGTGGTAGCCACAATATTTGTGGTGAGCATGATTGGGGTTGGCCGTCTTGGGTTGGTACCCTTGTACGGGTGTGACTTGACCCTTTGCTTTGAGGACTTCGAAAGCTTCGGTTTGAGTCATGCCTTGGAGAGGCGTGTAGACACGGTCATTTCGAGACTTCTTCCCTTGAGGTGGAGGAACCTTTTTGTAATTCCCCTTGTCGATAGTGACGGCGTTGGCCGAGGCCTCTTTTGTGGAGTTGGAAGCGGCCTTGTAGCGGTAGCTAGGAGCACTTTTCTTGACTTCCTTGAGCAATTCGTCCATTCGGACCCCCGCCTCATACATTTGGGAGAAATCCGCATAGCAAGCCCCACTTAGGTGGGTGCGGAGATCAATTTTGAGACATTTGAGAAAGATGTCCATTTGCTCCTTGGTATTTGGCCTTTCCACAATCTCGGAGAGTTTATCATTCCATCTCCTTGTAAAGTCGATGAAGGACTCGTGGTCTCGTTGAGTAGTATTCTCCAACTCTTTCCTTGTGGGCCGGTGAGTGGTGTTGCCTTGGTATTGGTTTTTGAAGGAAAGCATGGCGGAGTCCCAATCAAGACGGACAGTGAGCGGGAGAGTAGCATACCAATCTTTTGCCGCCCCCTCGAGAGTGAGAGGAAAGCATTGAGCCATCACCTTGGGGGAGACCTTCTTCGGAACCATTGCCCAAATATAAGTCTCAATGTGAGCCATAGGACAAGAGTTGCCCTTGAATTTGCTTATGTCGGGCATCTTGAACTTATCAGGAAGAGCGGCCATAGTACTCATGAGGATGGATGATTGATAAAGGCTTGTGTCGGAGCCTTTCCCCATGTTGAGCTTATTGAATTTTTGGTCGATGTAGGCCATGATAGAATCCACCATTTTGGGCTCATTGTTCTCGGAACTTGGCTCTCCCACTTTCTTGGTGCGGGTGTTGACATAAGGACTTTTGAACAAACCTTCGGTCCATTCGGATTCGTCATCATCATTTTTGCTCTTCCCCTTGGCAAGATTAGTGAGCTTTTCTTTCATTAACTCCATCTCGGCCTCGTGGGCCTCCCTTTGGCTGTCGAGGTGGGATTGCCAAATGTCATCTTTGCTTTGTGCCTCCTTATTAAGGGTGGAGACTTGCTCTTGGAGGAGTTGGACCATGGTTGAAAGCTGTTCGAGAGACATGGTGTTGCTGCTGCCGGTCATGGTTGCTGTTGGAGCTGTTGGAGTAATCTCTTCACGGACTAACCGATTTGCCGAATCCCGGTAGACTCTGTAAGTACCAATTGAACCTATATTGCAGAAGAGGCCCTTGTCAGTCTTGAGTAACACTTGCGGTCCCCGAAGAGGCTTAGAACACATAGTTGGGCACACGACTCGAACCACATAAGAAAAGACTCTTTTTTTTTATAAGTCGGAGGGAATGGATCCCTTTTGGGGTTTCTAAGAAAATAATGGAATCGTCACACTAGTATATAGACCATCTCGCGGTCCCATATACTCATCGGATTCCATCGCGTTTGTGAATCCTACATGTATCGGGATTAAACTAAATTAATGTAGTAAAGCATACATGCGGGGACGGATTTTTATTTTCGTCTAAAATAACCACTTTTGGGGACGGATTTTTATTGCGTCCATTTCAACAAGTTGGCATGTATGATTTGAAGACATTAGTTTAGGGAAATCTCGGTACATGGAAACCGACTTGAGTCACGGAGTGTTAGACCCTAACTAGAATTGGGTGGCTTGTCCTCGGCTTGAATATGAGGCTCAAAGGTCACCCCCGGCATGTAGTCATGAACTACGCCACGGGCTGAGGTTTACCGCTTCGAAAGAGCCAAGGTCGAGTGGAGCTTGAAACATTCTAGGACGGGCCTCGACGGGTTAGGGGTTGGACTTGTGCGACTCGATAGTGAGCAATTCATAGAAATATGTGCATGTAGTGTGAGGTCTATCACGTGACAAAATTTTTATTTTTATTTATTTTTTTTGAAAAGAAAGATAAAAAAACACATAAGCACGTAAATTACAACTTCCGAATCACCCGTGTGACCGGTAAATAAAACATAAAAATAAACAGTCCGAGGGTTCAATTCTGTTCTGATTGTCACGACCCGAAATCTAGGCTCTATTTTATTAATAATAAATAATTATTATTTAATTATTTGCTTATTTATTTATTTAAATTATTATTTATTTAAATATTTATGTGTGCATTTTATGTTTCATAATAATTTCCTAGCATTTTAATTGGGTCATTTGGGTTAGTGTAGTTTTGTTGGGTCTTAATTGTTAGTAGGGAGTGTAAGTAATTGTGTTAGTAGATGGGGAAGGGGCCTGAGTGTAACATTTCAAAATAATTCTCCTACTCCCTCCCTACTCCCCTCTCCTCCCTCACTTCTCCCTCACTCACTCCACCTCCCTCCCAGCAAACTCCCTCTCTCTCCTCCATTTGGGTAAGTTTTCTTCCTCTTCCTTCTCTCTTCATTATCTTCCTCTTCCTCTCATAATCTCTCATTTCTTAAAACTTGAAATGTGTTTAGATCGTCGATAGGATCGCGTAGAATAAAAAATATTCGAATTCCGTCATCTTTGAGAATTTTCAAGTAAGTTGCTTTTCCCCTATTTTTATGCAAAAATGCTCATAACATGTTTCTACATTGCTTTAATTGTTATCTTTGAAGTTTGGTTGAGTTTGGAATTGATTTGGAATTTATTTGAGTTTTTGGCTAAAATGGTGATTGGATGAATGTCATGATTCAATCTTGGTTTGGATTGATAAATGGTGTTAGTTAGGTTCCCTTAAACTTAAATGTTGTTTGGGTACCTTAGCAAACTTGTTGGTTGTGTTTGATTTTAAGTATTTGTGTGATTTGGGTAAGAAAATGAAGAACCCATTTCTTCCCTCCCGAATTCCGGCAGTCCAGAAGGTTGGGCGACCGCCCAAAAAGGTCTGGGCGACCGCACATCTATCTGAAAGCTTTTGTTCTTGTTTGAGGGCCTTTTTGGGAGACCGCACAGTCCCTGGTGGGCGGCCGCACAAACCTCTAAAAGTTTACATTTGTTAATTTGTGTGATTGAAGAATGCGTTTTGGTCTAAGTCTTGGGTGTCCTTCTAGTTGACCTTAGTGATCATTGTAGTACACTCTAGTGATAGAATTGGGTCCTTTGTGATCAAGTTTGTGTTTGAAATTAATTAAGTGTTAATTGAGATTATTGGAACACTTTAATTGTGCGTTGTGGGTACATTTCACTTTCTTGGTGACTTCTTGGTATGATTCCCTACTTTGGAATCCTTTGTTGCTTATCATGCTAATATATTATTACTTAGCATTCATTTGGAAGCCCAGCTGGCATATTTGTTGCATCGGGCGATGGGAAAGATTATAATGGCAAAGCCAAGTCCATTATAATGTTGACCATTGTTTTGCCCCCTTCTATACCCTTTTCCAGATTGGCCTTGGAAAAGACAAGTTAGCTTCCTTTGTGAATGTATCTAGCTACCGAGCATGACTTTGTGGCATGGCTCTTGTCCTTTGTGATACTCTTATGGTTATTGTTCCGGTACCGGGGAATTCTCTTCAGCTTTCATGCTATTATGAAGATGTTGATGGTTGATTACTGAAGCTGCGCAGCGATCCTTTATTTGGATGTATCGGTTTGAAAACCTTGGCTAATATCCTTTGTTATGTGTTTATTTCCACTGCTATCTGTTATGTGATAAATGCTATGTGCTATGTGATATTTATTATTGCTTATTGCTTCTTGCATCATAGCATGTCATGTAGTTGCATTAGTAACTTATTGAGATTTATCTCACCCCCTTTCTTTTATCTTTGTTTTTCCTTAACCCCCCCCAGGTGCTAAGGATTAGTCTCGCTGATCACGAGAAAGAGGACGTCGAGTGTGGATTCATTCTTTTGGGGAAAGTTGTTATAGGTTGGTTTACATTATATCAATGTGTAACCTTTTGGGGATATTTGTACCAAACATTGACGTCACTAGGATTTGTGTATTTTGTAACTTTGGTGTATAAGCTTATGGAGTTTATACTAGTTTTACTTTGTTGTTCAAGTTTATTTACAAAACCTTGTGTTATCATCTTTTGGGTATAAAAGGAAATTTTTATCTCCATTATTTTAGAGTTTATTGTTTAAGTCGACGTCCAGCTCGCGGTCTCGGGCCCGCGGGGTTTGGGGTCGCGACAGTTGGTATCAGAGCTATGGTTTGGCTCTAAGTATAAGTCTAGGTGGACTAGTATGACCTAGGAGGGTAGTAGTGTGCGGAGTGATTAACGGTTGACGTTTTATGCAGGTACTTGGTTACAATGGTTCGTAGAAGGAGTGGTGAAGGTAGTACCGGTAATGCAAATCAGAATAACACAAGGGAAGAAGCACGTGCTATGTTTCAAGGCATGTTCGAGGCGGACATGAAGGCCATACATGATCAAGGTCCGAGGGTAGAACAAGCACCACCCTGCTATGGATTGGAGAAATTTCTCAAATTGAAATCGGTTGAATTCAATGGGGAACCCGATGTAAGGAAGGCTGAGTTGTGGATTGAGTCGATGGAGAAGATTTATGAGGTATTTGGGTGCACGGATGAGGACAATGTCCGGTTTGCGGCTTATAAGCTTGTGGGTGCCGCCGAGCATTGGTGGAAGGGTGTTAAAGCTAGTTGGGATGATACTCACACGGTGTATGCGTGGGAGTTGTTCGTGCGCAAATTCAAGGAGCATTTCATTCCGGTTGTTGATCAAAACCGAAAGGAGATCGAGCTACTCAACTTGGAGCAAGGTTTGTTGTCTATAGCTCAATATTCGGCTAAGTTCATAGAATTAGCCCGGTATTGTGACTATTTGGTGAGGACCGAGGAACAAAAAGCTATGAGATTCATTCGGGGATTAAAGACCTCCATCCGTACTCAACTTATTGCCCAATGGATTGTGACCTTCCAAGATGCGGTAGATCGAGCCTACTTGATAGAGCAAGATATTGGGGAGCACAAAAGGAAAACCGAAGTTGTGGGTGCGGGTAAACCGGGAAGCCATGCTAAATCTCAACCTCAACACCGTTCCGACAACCGAGGTAACCCGGGAGCATCATCTCAGTTTAAGGGGCAAATCACACCGAGGAATCCGGGTACTACTCCGGGGATTCAGAATAGGAAGCCTTGTACCTTTTGTCAGAAGGTAGGCCATACGGAGGATAGGTGTTGGAAAAAGCAAGGCAAGTGTACCAATTGTGGTGAAATGGGGCACTTTGCGAGAGATTGCACGAGGTACCGAGGTCAGTCATCCGGGTCAGGGGTTGGTACTAATCAGGGTCAGAAAAGGGATGCCGCTGGGAAGCCCAAAGTTTAAGGAAAGATATATGCCATGAATCAACAACAAGCTACCGATGATCCATCCGTTATTGGAGGTATTGTTTCTGTGTCTAATGTGAGCGCACGAGCGTTATCCAGGATCATCTCATTCATACATTTCTGTTCAATTTGCTTCCATGTTAAATGCTGCATTCGAGTCTTTACCGTACGTGCTAGAGGTGTCGACCCCTATAGGAGAATGCTTGATTTCTGATCGAGTCTTTCGTGCTTGTGATGTGGTTATTTGTGGTCGTGTCCTTTGTGCGGATTTGGTAGTTCTTCCTATCCAAGACTTTGATGTCATATTGGGTATGGATTGGTTGAGCAAGTTTCATGCTTCCGTTGATTGCCGTAAGAAAACTGTTACTTTTTCTATTCCCGATGTGCCTAAATTTGTGTTTGAGGCTAGTCCTCTGAGTAGAAAGGTTCGCTTAATTTCTTTTATGAAAGCGAGAAAATTATTGCATAGTGGTTGTGAGGGGTATTTGGCTAGTGTTCTTGATACTAGGAAGGAATCCCCTAGTTCGGATAGTGTTCGGGTAGTTCGGGAATTTCCCGATGTTTTCTCTACCGAGTATGATATGCCTCCCGATCGTGAGATAGAATTTTGTATAGACCTTTTGCCGGGTACGGTTCCAATTTCGAAAGCACCTTATAGATTGGCTCCCGCAGAGTTGAAGGAATTAAAGGTTCAATTGCAAGAGTTGCTTGATCGAGGGTTTATCCGCCCTAGTGTTTCCCCGTGGGGAGCACCGGTTTTATTTGTGCGGAAGAAAGACGGTTCCTTGAGATTGTGTATAGATTACCAGAAGTTGAATCAGGTTACAGTGAAGAACAAGTATCCTCTACCTCATATTGACGATTTATTTGATCAGCTTCAAGGGTCCGTGGTTTTCTCTAAACTTGATTTGAGGAGTGGGTACCATCAGTTGAAGGTTCGATCGGAGGATATTCCGAAGACTGCCTTTCGCACTCGGTATGGTCATTATGAATTCTTGGTTATGCCGTTTGGGTTGACTAACGCGCCGACCGTGTTTATGGATTTGATGGACCGAGTTTTCCATCCGTATCTTGATTCGTTCGTGGTAGTCTTCATCGACGACATTCTTGTTTTTATTCGAAATCCCGAGAGGAGCACGAGCAGCACTTGAGGACATTTTTATCCGTTCTTGCGAGGGAGAAATTATTTGCGAAGTTCAGTAAATGCGAATTTTGGCTCGAGAAGGTGTCATTTCTGGGTCATGTGATTTCTAAAGACGGGATTTCTGTGGATCCTTCAAAGATCGAAGCCATAGTGGATTGGAAGAGACCCGAATCAGTGACAGAGATTAGAAGCTTTCTGGGTTTAGCCGGTTATTACAGAAGATTTATTGAGGGGTTTTCGAGGATCGCTACTCCGATGACTCAGTTGACCCGGAATAATGTCCCATTTGTGTGGACCGAGAAATGTGACAAGAGTTTCGAGGAATTGAAGAAGAGGTTGACTACCGCACCGATCTTGACTTTGCCTAATGGGAGCGATGGCCTAGTGATTTACAGTGATGCTTCGAAAGAGGGTTTGGGTTGTGTTTTGATGCAGAACAGGAAAGTGATTGCCTATGCTTCGAGGAAGTTGACCCCTAGTGAACAGAATTACCCCACTCATGATATGGAGTTGGCCGCGATAGTATTTGCGTTGCACAAGTGGAAGCACTACCTTTATGGGGTGAAGTTTGAGATTTTTACGGATCACAAGAGTTTGAAATACCTTTTCTCCCAGAAAGAGTTGAATAATAGGCAACGCCGATGGATGGAATTATTGAAGGATTATGATTGTACGATTTCTTATCACCCGCGAAAGGCGAATGTGGTAGCCGATGCGATTAGTAGAAGATCTTATGTGGCTTCGATGATGGTTCAGGAATGGAAAATGCTTGAGGATGTTCGAGATTGGTCTCCTCGTGAATCGAGTCATGGGGCTATTTTTGCGAATATTAGGGTATCTCCGACCCTAATTCAGAGGATAAAGGAAGCTCAGAAAGAAGATCCCGAGTTAGTGAAGGTAATGGGTAAATTGAAGGAAAGGAACTTCGAGGATTTTTTTGTTAGCCCGATTGGAGTGTTGACTTTCCGTGGTCGTTTGTGTGTACCCGATGTTGGTGGGATAAAGAGGTAAGTTTTAGATGAGGGTCACAAATCGAGGTATACTATTCATCCGGGTAGTACGAAGATGTATCAGGATTTGAAGCAACAATTTTGGTGGATTAATATGAAGAGGGAAATAGCTGAGTATGTATCGAAGTGTTTAACTTGTCAGCAGGTCAAAGCCGAGCATCAGAGACCCGCAGGTCTACTTCAGCCGTTAGAGATTCCCGAGTGGAAATGGGAGCATGTGACTATGGATTTCGTTATGGGACTACCTCGTACCCGTAGGAAGTATGACAGTGTTTGGGTAATAGTGGATAGATTGACCAAGAGTGCCCATTTCTTGCCTATTGACATCAGATATTCGATGGAGAAGCTTGCGACCCTTTATATTGATGAGATTGTTAGACTGCATGGGGTTCCGGTTAGCATTGTGTCAGATCGAGACCCGAGGTTTACTTCTAGATTCTGGAAGGCGTTTCAGGAAGCTTTGGGTACAGATTTGCGATTCAGTACAACTTTTCATCCTCAGACAGACGGTCAATCCGAGAGGACCATTCAGATTTTGGAGGATATGTTGCGAGCTTGTGCGATAGACTTCTCTGATTCTTGGGACTCGCACCTACCGTTAGTGGAATTCTCTTACAACAACAGTTATCAGGCTAGTATCGAGATGGCACCGTATGAGGCCTTGTATGGAAGAAAATGTAGATCGCCTATTTGTTGGGATGAGGTTGGTGAAGCGAAGATTGTGGGTATTGATTTGCTTCAGGATTCGGTTGAAAAGGTTAGAGTTATCCGGAATCGATTGAGAACAGCCCAGAGTCGACATAAGAGCTATGCAGATAACCGAAGGCGAGATCTTAGTTTTCAGACCGGTGATTTTGTGTTCTTGAAAGTATCTCCGAAGGTGGGTATCCGAAGGTTCGGGAAGAAGGGTAAATTGGCTCCGAGGTTTATTGGCCCGTTTGAGATTTTGGAAAAGGTTGGACTTCTAGCGTATCGTCTTGCGTTATCTCCATCTTTGGATCGGTTACATAATGTTTTCCACGTTTCTATGCTTCGGAAGTATGTTCATGATCCATCTCACGTGTTACCGAGTGTACCGGAGGATATAGAGCCCGATATGACTTATGAGGAACGACCGGTCCGGATCCTTGATTCTAAAGTCCAAGAGTTGAGGAACAAAAGCATTGCGTTGGTTCGAGTTCTTTGGAGGAATCATAATATCGAGGAGTCGACGTGGGAGCTCCGAGATGAGATCGAGAGGAAATTTCCGTGGCTTTTTAATTCGGGTAAGTCTCGTTAAAATTCGGGTCGAATTTTCTTTAAGGGGGAGAGAATGTCACGACCCGAAATCTAGGCTCTATTTTATTAATAATAAATAATTATTATTTAATTATTTGCTTATTTATTTATTTAAATTATTATTTATTTAAATATTTATGTGTGCATTTTATGTTTCATAATAATTTCCTAGCATTTTAATTGGGTCATTTGGGTTAGTGTAGTTTTGTTGGGTCTTAATTGTTAGTAGGGAGTGTAAGTAATTGTGTTAGTAGATGGGGAAGGGGCCTGAGTTTAACATTTCAAAATAATTCTCCTACTCCCTCCCTACTCCCCTCTCCTCCCTCACTTCTCCCTCACTCACTCCACCTCCCTCCCAGCAAACTCCCTCTCTCTCCTCCATTTGGGTAAGTTTTCTTCCTCTTCCTTCTCTCTTCATTATCTTCCTCTTCCTCTCATAATCTCTCATTTCTTAAAACTTGAAATGTGTTTAGATCGTCGATAGGATCGCGTAGAATAAAAAATATTCGAATTCCGTCATCTTTGAGAATTTTCAAGTAAGTTGCTTTTCCCCTATTTTTATGCAAAAATGCTCATAACATGTTTCTACATTGCTTTAATTGTTATCTTTGAAGTTTGGTTGAGTTTGGAATTGATTTGGAATTTATTTGAGTTTTTGGCTAAAATGGTGATTGGATGAATGTCATGATTCAATCTTGGTTTGGGTTGATAAATGGTGTTAGTTAGGTTCCCTTAAACTTAAATGTTGTTTGGGTACCTTAGCAAACTTGTTGGTTGTGTTTGATTGTGAGTATTTGTCTGATTTGGGTAAGAAAATGAAGAACCCATTTCTTCCCTCCCGAATTCCGGCAGTCCAGAAGGTTGGGCGACCGCCCAAAAAGGTCTGGGCGACCGCACATCTATCTGAAAGCTTTTGTTCTTGTTTGAGGGCCTTTTTGGGCGACCGCACAGTCCCTGGTGGGCGGCCGCACAGACCTCTGAAATTTTACATTTGTTAATTTGTGTGATTGAAGAATGCGTTTTGGTCTAAGTCTTGGGTGTCCTTCTAGTTGACCTTAGTGATCATTGTAGTACACTCTAGTGATAGAATTGGGTCCTTTGTGATCAAGTTTGTGTTTGAAATTAATTAAGTGTTAATTGAGATTATTGGAACACTTTAATTGTGCGTTGTGGGTACATTTCACTTTCTTGGTGACTTCTTGGTATGATTCCCTACTTTGGAATCCTTTGTTGATTATCGTGATAATATATTATTACTTAGCATTCATTTGGAAGCCCAGCTGGCATATTTGTTGCATCGGGCGATGGGAAAGATTATAATGGCAAAGCCAAGTCCATTATAATGTTGACCATTGTTTTGCCCCCTTCTATACCCTTTTCCAGATTGGCCTTGGAAGAGACAAGTTAGCTTCCTTTGTGAATGTATCTAGCTACCGAGCATGACTTTGTGGCATGGCTCTTGTCCTTTGTGACACTCTTATGGTTATTGTTCCGGTACCGGGGAATTCTCTTCAGCTTTCATGCTATTATGAAGATGTTGATGGTTGATTACTGAAGCTGCGCAGCGATCCTTTATTTGGATGTATCGGTTTGAAAACCTTGTCTAATATCCTTTGTTATGTGTTTATTTCCGCTGCTATCTGTTATGTGATAAATGCTATGTGCTATGTGATATTTATTATTGCTTATTGCTTCTTGCATCATAGCATGTCATGTAGTTGCATTAGTAACTTATTGAGATTTATCTCACCCCCTTTCTTTTATCTTTGTTTTTCCTTAACCCCCCCCCAGGTGCTAAGGATTAGTCTCGCTGATCACGAGAAAGAGGACATCGAGTGTGGATTCATTCTTTTGGGGAAAGTTGTTATAGGTTGGTTTACATTATATCAATGTGTAACCTTTTGGGGATATTTGTACCAAACATTGACGTCACTAGGATTTGTGTATTTTGTAACTCTGGTGTATAAGCTTATGGAGTTTATACTAGTTTTACTTTGTTGTTCAAGTTGATTTACAAAACCTTGTGTTATCATCTTTTGGGTATAAAAGGAAATTTTTATCTCCATTATTTTAGAGTTTATTGTTTAAGTCGACGTCCAGCTCGCGGTCTCGGGCCCGCGGGGTTCGGGGTCGCGACACTGATGCAGGCAACTGTGCCCACACCCCACTGTTCTGCTCAGTCACTGAAACCTGTTTCTGTTCTTGGAACCAACCCAGAAGCGTGTGCCTCTGAGTGTTGATACGGGATGCGCGCGCATGGCGCGATGCTATTAGGAGGCGCGCGCTTCTGGGCACACCTGTCAGATTGTCAGATTTTGGACTCAGGGGATTGCCCTGGTCCTATGTGCATATTGTAACCCCTGCAGAAATGATTAGTGGAGAATAGAAGAAGAAGAAGATGAAGAACATGAAGAAGCGGGCGATTCTGGTCCTTGATGCGGGATGCGCGCGCCTTAGGCTTAAGAGGCCAAAACCGCGCGCCTCCCCCATTAGGAGTCAGAATGCCCAGAAAAGATGTAGATTTTTGATCAGAATGCAAGTTTAACCCTCAAAACTCCCCAGCGGAGTCGCCACTGTAGATACCCTGGTGGGACCCCACGGCTTTAGGCTAGAGCGCGCGAGTTATTCCTAGGATGTCTAACTTGTTTTTAGAGTCGCCACCTATGTTTTGAGGAACATAAGAAAAACCTATTGATGATAGCCTAAGTTTGATTACGAAAACAGAGATTCTTTGTTTTGAGGTTCGGGGGTTAGGTTACGAGATGGGAAGTACCGAAACACCCATTCCGCCCAACTAAAGTTGGTCTTGCTTGATCAATATCTACATAAATGATAAATGTTCTTCTTCTTCTTCTTTAAATCATAAAAAGGGGTTTTAAAATAGAGTTTGGAATATAGGAGATGACTCCTTAACCATCCTCAATGGGATGAGGTGATCATTAGAGTCATGTCCCAAAATGATTTGGGTGATTGCACTTTGATAAAACAAAAGATAGAGAAAAGAGATGAAGTTGGGAAGGGGAAATAAATATCTTTACCTAGACTTCAAGAGACTTCAAACACTTCTTGTTGAATTACTTGGAGAATGTGAGATTGAGAGCCAAAAGGTCCAAGGTCTAAGGTCAAGTTTTTTGGTTGGTTTTTGGTCAAAGTTTTTGTATCCTTGAAAATGGAGGTAAAGAGAGGTTTTTATAGGTGAAAGAGAGATGTTTTTGGTGCCAAAACTCAGTCACCAAGAAATCCTTCCCGGGCAAAATCCTGTAAATTGAGCAAGGGAGAGAATCCTGGCCAGAAATCTGTAACTGACGCCCAGAGGCGCGCGCTTCCTGCTTTGGAGGCGGGAGGCGCGTGCGCCTGGATCCTCCTGTCGGAGGCGCGCGACTCAGAGAAGGCAATTTTGACAGAATGGACTAGAAAGTCAGCCCTTGTTAGGCCCAATTGGTAGGAAAATAGGCTAGAGGGGGGGTGAATAGCCTTTTTAAAACTTTTACAAAGAAACACTTTTAAATGCAAAGTCACTTATCAGTTTGCAAACTATTATCAGTAAGCGCAGTGGGTAAAATATGACTTAGTTTTAACTCACACAAAATCAGTGTATAAAAGATTTTCAGAGCTTATTTTAAACACAAAGTTGTTTCTAAAATTTCAATGCAGTTTCAAGAGATTGGTCAATGGAAATTACAATGAATCAGTAAGAATATATGCAATCTGCCGGTGATAGAATTCCAATCGGCAATGATAAGGCAAGCAACAGAGACACAAGGATTTGGAGAGGTTCACAGTGTAAATACTGCTACGTCCTCTACCAAGTTTGGTCAGAACTTGGATTCGGGTTAAGAGTACTATTAGATTTTTCTAGTCTATTACAAGCACGGCTTTGTCGGTATACAAAGACTAAGTTCTAGAAATTTCTAATGGATCGTAAAACAATTCTGACCAAGTGTATTTGAGCGGCAAGTTCAAGACAACTTATCTCACTCAGGTGGGTGTGTGAATAACTTAAACAACGTATTCCTTATATAATCTAGTTCGGGAATACTAACAATGTTGTTTGAGTTGTTGCACAAGTGTATGTCCTATTAAATGATCTAATGATTATATGGACACAGAATGTTTGAGTCTTTAATGAATACTCAAAAACATTCAACTCTCTTCAATGCTCTATTTTCACCAACCTTCTTCAATGCTCCGAGTCCACTATTTATAAGAGGAGTAAATGTCTTGAGTCTTGTAGAAGAAGGCTTGCAATTTTTAATATCCAGCTGGGTAGTTGAGGAGCATTAAATGCGGTATCTTTAGCATTAATGGCGAAGATATGTGGTACACACATGCTCGCAAAAGTCTGATGGGTAAAGACCCCTTTGTCTCAACCGGTTACCTGCAAAAAGCAAGTAGAGACAGAGTATAGCTAAAAGTAGCTATGTGTCAGACGGCGCAGCAATCATTACAGAGCATGTAAACTACTTTTAGATAAAACAGTAAGAAAGGACAGGGACAATCAGCAAGGTTGACTTTAAGGTGAAACGATGTAACCTGACTGACAGTACAGACTGTCTTTCTTTATCGGCAAGTTGAGAATGAAGTTGATCGGCAACTTGTTTATCAAGTTGATCGGAAACTAGTTTACTGATCTGCTGATTTGCTTCCTCTTGCTGGTTTGCCTTGATTGAAGAGTTGGAATACACCTGTGCTGGTCACCAAGAATCCTAAGAGTACCTTATAAGGGTTCTAATAAAATTGGGGGATCCTAAGTGATAGCTATGATTGGGATTAAGCAATTCTATGTCCTAAACATATATTTGATCAACAGCCCTGTTATTCAGTTTAGTCCCTGGACTTAACGAAGTCAGTCAGGAACTTAACGGAAGTGACAGAAACTAACGAGAAACACTTAAAATGGGGAGAAACACAAGATCAAATGTGCAATCGGGGTGAGCTAAAACCCACTACATTGACCCTTCAACTTGCTGATCGTTCCATTAGACGACCGTTGGGTATTGTGGAGGATGTTTTAGTTCAAGTAGGCAAGTTGATTGTCCCTGTAGATTTCATCGTTCTTGAAACTGTTAATAATGTTGGCGATCACCGTGAATCTCCCATATTGCTTGGGCGACCATTCATGGCGACCACCAACACAATAATTAATGTGGGGAATGGGACATTATCAATGTGTGTGGCCAATGAACATTTAGAGATCCCTGTACATGACATCATGAAACATCCTTCGATTGATGAGGACTCATGTAATTTTGTGGATGAGGTAGGTGAGTGAGTACCTGAGCATGTAGGGCATGAGAGTGATAGTGGGAAATTGGAGAGTGTGTTAAATGGCGGTGAGAAAACTAGGGATAATGTGGACGTTCATGCCATGGACATATCCCATAAGGCTGACGAAAACCATTCTAGTGATGGCCCGTTTCACCCCCTAGGACACTTCAATGAGAAGTCGGTGCCTCATATAAAATCTTGTACCACTCTTGCTTCTTCTTGTTCTACAGGTACTAGTAAGAAGGAAAAGAGCCCAAAAGTGAAAAAGAAAAAGCACAAGGGAGCCTCAAAGATCCGATGGGTTCTCCCTGAATTAATTAAAAATGGAGAGTATGTGTGGGCAATTGTGGGCATTCATGCACGAGAACACTTAAAGTGGGCAAAAGGCATAAAAGCAAAAGCCAGAGTCAATGTGGCCAATCTCCACTCCAAATAGGAATGGGGCCACCGTCGGGCTAACGACGTTAAACAAATGCGCTAATTGGGAGGCAACCCAACTAGGTAACATTTATTTTGCTTTCTTTTTATTGTTTTATTGTGTCATGCCATCTTTTGAACCCAAAGCATGTTTTCATTCCTTATGCTATGAGGACATAGCATGTTTTGAGTTTGGGGGTAGGTATCTCTCCGAGTTTGTGGGTTTATAGGGGAGTGTATATAGTTGTCACCCTCCAAAAAAATAGAAAAATTTAAAATTTGTTCTCTTTATATTTTGGGATGTTGGCCATGGTCGGTGATGATCCGAGGGTTTGTTTTTATTAGCCATTATGGGTGCTATTGTTTAACCTAGAGTTGAGACTGCATTAACACTACTAAAGGCATGATTGCACCACCTCTCACTTACATTTTTTTTTTCCATGATCATGTTATCAACTTAAGAATAATTTATGGGATCACTTGGTGTATGTTCGGGGACCCTATAACATCGTTGCATGGTTGTCAATAACAAGTCAATAGGTTATTCGGTATTTATGGCATTTCTTTCTCAACCCTTTTGTTGGCCTTATTTTGTCTATCTAGTCACTTAAATAAAATCATCGCTAGAACACCCGTTTGATCCTAGTAATGGATGAAAGAATGGCACATTAAAGACCGCCGTTCACCTTCTTTTGATACCCGATTTTCTACCCTTTTGCACTTAGAATAGGTTAAACTCACCTTGACGAGGAAGTGGATTAGGGAATGATGGGAATTTATGGTTTGAAATTGGGAGAATGATTTGGGAAATTCTGGTATATGGCCAAAGATATGGAAAATGGTACATGTAATGAAAGGAAGGGGCAAGCACAAAAATATTGTTATCATTGAGTAGTGTGCAAAGTGGTTAAATAAGCACACATTTGTCTTGTGTAAGTTGAAATTCCAAAAAAAAAAAAAAAAAAAGAGAAAAAGCTTGTCCCCTTAATGTATTGAAGTGATGATTTGGAAAAGGCCGCAAGAAATAGGGAATCATATCTCACCCCATGTAATTATATAAAAGTTCAAGTTTGGGGGTGAAACAGTGTGGGAATTGGGTGAGCGGAGAGTTTAACATATTGTGAGGATGTACACATTGTAGAAGACTTCTTAGTCCACTTTCTTAAATTCATATGTCCTTACCTTCATTTGTAACCGTGAACCTAGCCTCGCACGTTTGTTGTGCTTAAAACTTTATGCCATATGTTCTTTCAATATCGGTAACCAGGTTGACAACTGTGTATACATGATTATGAGTGTCCTTGATTAGGTTACGTGTATCATCATCATCATTTGTGGAATAAGTACATTAACTTAAGTGATCCTATAAATTAATCTTATTTTGGTCGCATTGATCACCAACATCACTCATCCTATCATGCTGCGGTGGAAAATCAAACGAGTTAGTAGTGTGTATGTGTTGCAATTTGGTTCTATGATGGTACCTATTTGATGGCACTTGTGTAAGGAACCCTGAGACTTTTGGCTAACAACTCCAATATGTATTGAGAACATCCCAAAAATATTTGTTTTTATTGTTTTTAGTTTTTGTAGTTTTATAGTTTTATATTTGTTTTGTTTTACTTGAGGACGAGCAAAAGATAAGTTTGGGGGTATTTGATGGATGTGTTTTTACCCATCCAAATCTTATACTTCTATGACTTATTAGATGCTCAACCTTGGGTGTTTTGATGGTTTTTGGAGTATTTATGAGTAAAGGGAATGAGCGGACGAATGTACGGATTCATGTATGCTAAAGCGTGAAAAGAAGGATAAAAAGTGGACCAGAACATAATGATAAAGAGATGTGACCTCTTATCAATCAATTCCATTGGATAGTACTCGAAAATATCTTTCCAAAGATAGTTTACACGTCCAAATCGGAGTTCGTATGAAGAAGTTATGGCCTCCGGAAGTTTACGCGTAAAAAATACAAATCACGCACTTGAGCTCCGAATTGCCAAGAGGGCTGATCAAGTGGGCGAGCGCCCACTCTCAAAGTGGGCAGGCGCCCATCAAGGACCTTAGAGGAATTTTCAGGGACCTTTGAGGAATTATCCAAATTATGATGGGCTTTTCAGTAATTTACAAATTTAGGGACTTTTCTGGAATTTCTGGAGGACCTTTGGGGAATTTTCGGAGGGCTTTTCTAGAAACCCAAAAATACCAAGGGCTCCTGGGGAATTCCGGCCTTCCTGCCATCAGCACTTATTTTCTCCTTTTTTAACAAGGAATCCTAAGTTTTTCCGAATTTTTACACCTCCTTAGCCCTAGTATAAATATAACATTTGTTGGGTATGCTTACTTCTTAACCCTCCTACTTGTTAGAATTGATTGATACCATCACCTATTAATATTTTATGGACTTTAGGACCCTATGTAAGAAGTTTTATAACTTCAATTTTTAGCTTAGTCCATTTTATAGTATAGGCTTAGAATATAGGGCTCGGAGCGAAATGGAATGAAGATCTAAGCAAGACTGTGGTCTCTGCGCAGGACTACTCTGCGCAGTACACCACTGCGCAGGTCTCTCCTGCGCAGCATTCTATCTTGCTCATCTTTCGATACATTCAGATCACCTAACTTAGAAAACGCTTTGAAGATGTACGCTTTTAAAAGTGCTGAGGTGTGCAGAAACGACAAATCAAGCACACTCAGCAGATCCAACGGTGGAGACGCGCTCAAGAGAAATATTTCAAATGAAGACAGCTGTCAACCTTCTAGAAGAAGCTTTTAAATTTGGTCTTCATGCTCAGTCTCCAACGGCTCTATATACCTGCGCACCAATCATATTGTGCCAGGTCATCATCTTTGATAAGAGCTCCAACGGCTATAAAGGACAGCTGCGCACCAATCATATTGTGCCAGCTCATCGTCCTTGCTCAGAGCACCAACGGCTAGTTTTAAGCTCTCTGCTATAAATAGCCAGCTCTTCTTCATTTCCAAGTTTCTAGAGTTTGTGCTTTCTAATATCCTTGAAGTTCTGAAGATTGCTGCTTACTATTCACAGATTCATGATCAACCTTCAAACCTTCATACCTTCAAACTCCTGCCCAGATCCTAAGCCTTAAATTACCAGAATTCTTCGTGCTCTTCATCTCATAGATTCATAGAGCCCAGAATTTCTGAACACACACTCACCTCTTGAAGCTTCGATCATTTAGATCTTACTTTTTGAGATACACCGGTTTAGTCTAGGATTTGTTCTTCATAGATTATAGATCTTTGAGATTGTTTGTTTTTCATTGTTGTATCTTGTAACTCTCTCATATAATAAGATCTCCATTAGAAATTCCAAGACTAACCATATTGGTAGAGGACGTAGATCTTTCATTGATCGAACCTCTCCAAATAGCTTGTTCTTTAATTTCGCTATTTACTTCCTGCTTAATCAATTCTGAATTACTGCTTTGTTTGATCTTTCAGATTGCTATACTTTGCTGCTGTGCTTGTTATTGCTTATTGCCTTAGAAGATTTTATCCAACTCTTTAAGCCAAAACTTAGCGCGTGCGTTTTTATCTCTGTGCAGCTTTTTCCTGCGCAGGTGCTGCTTAAACTTCCGCTGTGCATTTCACACTCTCTCTGCGCGCTATACTTAGCTTATTTGAGAACTGTGCGCATAAGCCATTGATTTGCAAAAGGGTTTGAAAAGAATTTTAAAACGCTATTCACCCCCCCCCCTCTAGCATTTTTCATACCCTTGTTGCCCCTTTGGGACCAATAAGTGGTATCAGAGCAAACACCTTCATAAAACTTGTTTTGTTTTTCAAGCTTAACAGCTTGGGTGCCGATTCAAGATGGCTTCAAAATCTTGGGCAATGGCTAACTATTCACATGTCCCAGTGCTAAATGAAGATCACTTCGAAATCTGGAAGCACTGCATGCTCACTCATTTTTTTTCTATCGACGAGATCCTCCACGACATCGTTCTTGAAGGACCCTACATCCCAATGAAGGCTAATCCTGATGCTGCTACAAATAAGGAAAATCCTACTATCAAGAAGGCCAAAGAGGAATGGACCGATGAAGAAAAGAAATGGGTTGGCTATGATGGAAGAGCAAGAAACATCATTCTTAGCACTCTAGACCTCTCCACGCACAATCAAATTGTGAGCGGTGGAACTGCAAAGGAACTATGGGATGCTATTGAAGGATATGTGAATGGAGATAAAGTAAGCAAGGAAAACAAAAGATTTGTGGTGCAAAGAAAATTCAACTGCTTCATGAGAAAAGATGGTGAAACCTTGAGACAAACATATGATCGCTTCTGTGCTGTTGTAAACTCTTGTAAATCTCTTGGAACTACTTTCACTAATAAAGAAGTCAATTCTCAATTCTTAGATGCGCTAGGTTCCAGAAATGTGCACAAAGCAAGTCATCTGGAAAATTCTGGATTTCTAGATACTTGGCCTCTGCGCAGCCTATACGCTAATCTAAAAGTGTATGAGCTAAAGCTTGATCGAATCGACGAAACTGAAGGCAAAGGAAAACTTGTTTCCTATGTTGCGCAAAAAGAACCTGCGCCTGCTCAAACCTCAGACAAAGTCTCTACTTCCTCTCTACTTGAAATGGATGATGATGATTTCGCTATGTTCGTTAAGCGATTCCAAAAATTCAGGAAATTCTCTAAACCTGGATCCTCGAGCAAACCACCTGCTAAATTCTCTCGTGGTAGAGACTCAAAGAAAGATGAAGAGTTGGTCTGCTACAACTTCAGAAAGCCCGGTCATTTTGCCTCAAAATGTCCTACTCCAAAATTTGAGTACATGAAGAGGAATACTGCGCAGAGATCATCAAGTCAGCGCGGAATGATTGCTGAAGAAGACTGCGCAGAAAAGGAACTGAAGACTTGGATAGAGACGGACATTGAAGACAGTGATGATGATGACTCTGAGGATGGACTGCTCTGCTTAATGGCGAATGCTGATGCTGATAGCGATTCAGAAAATGATCCCGATGCGGACACAAAGGCTGCGCCAAGGACTAAGAAGAAAGGTCCCACTATCACAGAACTGGTGGAAATGGGACATCTGACTCCAAGCAGACAGAATGGCAAGTACTTGTTTGCCAGAGCAGACCTATCAAAGAAATTTGTAGCTGCGCCTCCGCGCAAAGAATCTCTTGAAATTCCTTCTGAAATTGTAATAGAAAAGAATGACTCTGCTGCTGAGCGCGAGTCCATTTTTCAGCAAGCTGAAAAGGTAATCAAGAAATTTAATTCTATGAAAGAAGCAGTGGACTTATCAATTGGAGAAATTTCACAGCTTAAGACGGAGAAAACTCTTTTAAAATCTGAGATCACCCTCCTTAAGGAGCAGATTAAGAGCATGACTCCTCTTACTGAAAAGAACCGTTTTCTCACAGATCAAAATGCGCTTTTTAAAGTAAGAAACGAAGAATTGGCTGCTCAAGTAGCTGATCTCACAAAGATCACTGATGAGTGGACCAAATCTCGTGTCACTATGGACCAAATTCTAGAATCCCAAAAAGCTAGTGGAGACAAGGAAGGCTTGGGGTTCTCAACTAGTGATAACTTTAAATGCGCAGTTTGCTCTGAAAAGGAAAAGGAATTTACACCACAGCAAACTATTGAAATTCCTAAAGCAAAGCATTCTGCTTCAATGGGTAAAGGACAGGAGAAAGTCCAGAGACAAAATTTCCATTATGTCTACCCAAAGAAGCAAACTGGAAAAGCCAAGGGTAAGGCTAAAGTTGAACCTGCGCATGACAACTCATATTCTGACTATGGTTGCGCCTCAACTTCAAATGTCAAATCTGCGCAAAAGGGTCATGCGCATGAAAGCCAAGCGCCCCAACGCCAGATGCGCATTCTTAAGAAAAGCGCACCCAAACCTCAGAAAATGATATTTGTCAAAGCAAGTACATCTGCTCCAGTAAAGAATGCTGCGCCAAGGAAAAGTAAAGAATTTGTAAAAACCCAATCTATAAGTGGCTTTCATCATTGTGTTGTGTGTGATGGTTTAGGTCACAAGGCTACAGAATGCCTTTTGCGATTTGCTCCTAATGCCAAGGGACATAAAAATCCTAAGGTCAGACAGGAGTGGGTTGTCAAAAGTTGCTAACTCTAGGACCCAAGAATAAAGGGGACCTGCGTTCTTAATGTCTATCTTTCAGGTCTCCTGCTTCACTGCGCACTCTTCACAAGCTAAAGCGCATATATGGTACCTCGACAGTGGATGCTCTAGACACATGACTGGAGATGTCACCGCTCTTGAAGATGTGCATGAAGGAAGAGGTCCCTCTGTAACTTTTGGAGATAACAACAAAGGGCACATAGTTGGATATGGAAGAATCAGAAAAGATAAAGTGTGCATTGAGAAAGTTGCGCTCGTAGAAGGTCTCAAGCACAACATGCTCTCCATATCACAATTCTGCGATAAAGGTTTGGAATGCCACTTCACTGCAACGCACTGCTACATCAAAGATGGCATATCCGGACTAACTTTGCTCACGGGGACTCGTAAGACTAATGTTTACATTATTGATCTTACTGCTATAGATTCTATCACTAATCTCTGTTTTGTAGCAAAGAATGTAAGTGAAAGCAACTGGCTATGGCATAAGCGCTTAAGTCATTTGAACTTCAAGTATTTGGCTAAGCTAGGAAGGGAAAATCTTGTCAAAGGACTTCCCAAAGTAGCTGACCATCATGACAAAAAATGCGCAGCATGCCAGCTCGGTAAACAACCTAAGCAGTCTTTCTCCAGTAAGATTGCCTCCTCAACTTCCAAATGTTTACAACTGCTTCACATGGACTTGTTTGGACCTGTCACCACCGCGAGCATTGGAGGAAACAAGTATACTTTAGTTGTGGTGGATGACTACTCAAGATACACATGGGTCGAAATGATGATATCCAAAGATGACAGCTATGATATCTTGACTGCGCTATTTCGAAAACTCCAAACTCAAAAGGAAGACGACATCGTGAGCGTTAGATCAGACAATGGAACTGAATTCAAGAATAACGGTGTTGCTCAATACTGCGATGACCATGGAATTGATCACAATTTCTCTGCTGCTGGAGTTCCTCAACAAAATGGCGTAGTGGAAAGAAAGAATCGTACGTTGATTGAGACTGGAAAAACAAGGATAGCAGAAGCTAAGCTTCCAAAGTATTTCTGGGGAGAAGCTGTCAACACTGCGTGCTTTACTCAGAATAGATCCCTCATCAACAAAACCTACAACAAAACTCCATATGAGTTATGGAGAAGAAGAGCGCCCAACATTGCTTTCTTCAAGATTTTTGTCTGCAAATGCTATATCCTCTACAATGGCAAATATTATAGAGGTAAATTCGACGCCAAAGCAGACGAAGGTATTTTTGTTGGGTATGCCAAACATTCTAAAGCTTTTCGTATTTTTAATAGAACTACTCTAGTAATTGTTGAATCCGTACATGTTACTTTTGATGAGCATTCTCTCCTTGAGCCACATTTGGCTCCAAATGATTCTGATGATTATGTTGAGAATGATGAGACAGGTACGCAGCCTCAAACTGCACCTGCGCAGAATGATTATCAAAATCAGAATCAAGCAAGTCCATCTCATGCGCATACACCAGATGCTGCGCCAGAAGTGACGACTCCTGATGCGCAAACACCTCCTCCCGCGCATAACGCTTCTCCAATTCAGAAAATCACATTCGATGACCTTGATGCTGGAACAAATGAAGTACCCATTGAAGATCTTCGTATTCCTACCACTCAACCTAACTTACCTCCCGAGGTTCGTGAAGTTAGAGATCATCCAACTTCAAACATCATTGGTGATCTCAATATAGGGGTTCGTACTAGGAGAGCATCAAACTTTGATGATGAATATCACTCCTTTATCTCTCAAATCGAACCAAAGAAGATTGACGAAGCGCTCTAAGATTCAAGCTGGGTTACTGCTATGCAAGAAGAGCTTAACCAATTTGAGCGCTGCAAGGTTTGGACCTTAGTACCCAGACCTCATGACCAAGGAATTATTGGTACAAAATGGGTATTCAGAAACAAGATGGATGAGAATGAAAGCATCACAAGAAACAAAGCAAGGTTGGTTGCGCAAGGCTATAGGCAAGAGGAAGGAATCGACTACGATGAAACATTTGCGCCTGTAGCAAGACTTGAAGCTATAAGAATTTTCTTAGCTTATGCCTCTCACAAGAAATTCAAGCTTTATCAAATGGATGTGAATAGCGCATTTCTCAACGGTGAACTCCAAGAGACGGTCTACGTAGCACAACCACCTGGATTTGAAGATAGCAGATTTCCAAATCACGTCTTCAAGCTTCAAAAAGCTTTGTATGGACTTAAGCAAGCTCCAAGAGCATGGTACGATACGCTATCAAAATTCCTACTAGAGAAAGGCTTCAAGCGCGGTAAAATCGATACAACTCTTTTTATTGCTAAGTGTAATGATCACTCTTTACTTGTTCAAATTTATGTTGATGATATTATATTTAGTTCTATTAATGAGTTACTTTGTAAGCGCTTTGAGAAGCTCATGAAAAGCAAGTTTGAAATGAGCATGATGGGAGGACTCACATTCTTCCTCGGACTTCAAATCAATCAATTGAATGATGGCAAGCCAAGTACACAAGGGACTTAATCAAGAAATTTGGACTTGAGAATGCTAAAGCATACGACACTCCAATGGCCACGGGCAATAAGCTAAACAAAGACTTGAAAGGTAAGAAAGTTGATCAAACTTTATATCGAGGTATGATTGGCTCTCTCCTTTATCTTACTGCAAGTAGGCCAGATATTATGTTTAGTGTTTGTGTCTGTGCGCGCTATCAAGCGGACCCTAGAGAAGCGCACTTAACTGCTGTTAAACGCATTATTCGTTATCTTTCTGGAACTATTAACCTTGGACTTTGGTACACCAAAGATTCGAATTTCGATTTGCTAGGTTATTCAGATGCAGATTACGCAGCATGCACAATTGACAGGAAGAGCACAAGTGGAACTTGTCATTTCCTTGGAAATCGACTTGTTGCATGGGCAAGCAAGAAGCAAGCTGCTGTGTCCATCTCCACTACAGAAGCTGAATACATTGCTGACAAGTGGAACTTGTCATTTCCTTGGAAATCGACTTGTTGCATGGGCAAGCAAGAAGCAAGCTGCTGTGTCCATCTCCACTACAGAAGCTGAATACATTGCTGCTGGGAGCTGCTGCTGCCAAATCCTATGGATGAAGCAACAATTGGTGGACTATGGAATTCATGAAGCAAACTGCCCAATATTCTGCGATAATATGTCTACCATAGCTGTCTCCAACAATCCTGTCATGCATTCAAAGACAAAGCACATCAACATCAAATATCACTTTCTCAAGGACCACGTGGAAAAAGGAAACATTCATTTAGAGCACGTGGACACAGATAATCAAATTGCTGATATTCTTACAAAGGCTCTTGACGCAAAGAGATTTGTATTGTTGAGAGGAGAAATGGGTATGCTTGAACTTAGCTAACCTGTCCATATGATTTGTTAATACTAATGATCTTGTGTTTGCTTGATAAAATGTTCATCATAGGTCATGATCCATGATTCTGCGCAACCCCTGCGCAGTACTTCATTTGCGCATGACATTAATGTTAATTTGTTTTAAGAATCTACTGCGCTATTCAAAGCTCTGCGCATGATTTTAACATGCGCACACTTCGTGGATCGCAGAATTCTTTCTATTTCCTACAAGGCTGGGAACTAGATCTTGCTGCGCTACACAAAGACGCTGTGGGACGCAGAATAGTTCATCTTATGGATTCTTCCGGCATCTTACCTCTCTTTACACTGGCTCAGGACTTCTATGTCCCCTCTCTTGTAGACGAGTTCTTTGAGAACGCAGAGAGAGTCACCATGACGCACAAGCAAACTCGAGCGAAGATTGATGTTATCCGCTCAGTTGTTCGAAATTATTCAGTGCGCATTGTTCCTGCGTCACTTAAAAAGCTTTGTGGATTTAATGTTGATGATGCGCCAGAAGCCTATTCTGAAGCTAAACGAAACAAGCTTG
The DNA here is from genome assembly GCA_026119855.1 of Campanula takesimana. NCBI lineage: Eukaryota > Viridiplantae > Streptophyta > Magnoliopsida > Asterales > Campanulaceae > Campanula > Campanula takesimana. Next base: position 3,568,641 of record JAOWBW010000001.1, read on the forward strand.
CGCAGAAACTGGTTGGGGAACCCTCTCTTGTAAAGAAATGGAGCGTTCATGATCGCAAGGAATTTGGTGAGGTGATGTACCACCTGTGCACCATTATTGGCGACTCCGTAAACTACAAAAATGGAAATAAGGGCAAGTTCATTTCCAAGCAGTGGGCTTATTGCACTGCGGTTTATAATGGCGATGCTCTAGACTGGTCTTCTGTTCTTTTTGACGAGCTATGGGATGCATCGGAGAGCTATGACAAGCGCATGGACAAGAAAGTAGCCAAGTACAGAACTCACTGTAGGATACTGTCAAAGTTTCTGATGAACGTCTCTGAGCTGCGCACCTTCGTGCAAAAGCGTTCTGATCTCAAAGTTCCGTGCACCAAGACCTACTCTATCTCTCACCTTTACTCCCTGCGAAATGAAATTGGTCGCAGTGATTATCGCAAGATCTGGAACAAGGACACCAGCCCAGACAAGGAAGATTGGATTGATAGTGATGATGATGTTGAAGCCCCTCAACCCAAGGCAAAGAACACTGCCGCGCAGCCTTCCAAGGCCACTGCGCCTACTGAACCTGAAACTGCTGCTGCGCAGGCAAAGCGCAAAGGCAAAGGTATTGCAGATCCTGCGCCAGAAAAGATGAAGGAAATCCCAAATGTCAGATCAACTGCTGGCATAAGAATTGGATCTGATTTACCTCCCCCTGCTCCCAAACCTTCAAAGAAGCGCAAAGATCCTCCTGCGCCTGCTCCCTCTCCTGCTAAAACCAAGAAAAAGTCTGCATTTACCAGACTTCCTCCTGCGGCGGCTATAGTTGAAGAAGACAGCGAGTCTCGAATGGATGAGACTGCTGCTGATGCTGCGGATGATACCGCGCAGGGGGAGTAAGATCCAAAGGCTGCTGAAGCCCCTCCTGCTCAGGGTACATGAGATAGTGATGATTGGATGGATGAAGCTTTTCCCGTCTCCGGTACGCCTGCCTAGACCGCTGCTGATGCACCTGCTAAGGATGATCCTCCTCGAACTCCGTGCAAGAAGCAAGTTATGCACAGCACTGCGAAGGGACAGCCAAAAGCTGCGGCTCCTCCTTGTCCTGAACCATCATCAAGTGCCTTTCAACGCCTCAATATTCCGGTTGGAAATACTCAACCTGGCACCTCTGTTCTTCATGATGATTTGGACTTAGAAGATGAGGATGCGGATGAAGTTACCAAGTCTGCGTAGGCCGATGATGCTGCGCAGCAAGCTCCTGTTAATCCTCCTGAAGGTGAAAAGGAAGGAGATCTGCGCACAACTGATACTGACAGCAGCAGCACGCACTCATCTACGCATAGGTCTCCTGCTGCTGATCCTATTCATCTCTCTCCCAAACAACCTTCTCCAACGCACTCTCCTCCCAAAGTTTCTCCTCCAGCTTAAGCTATTCCTTCCGTCCCTACAGTATCTACTTCCTCTCTATCTTCCTCCGCTGATCTACGCCAAATTCTCCAGGCTCTCAATACTATTCAAGTCAACCAGGTTGCTGCGCAGTCCCAAATGACTCAGCTCATTACTGCGCAGACAGCTATCCAAGAGCAACTTGATGCGCAGCGTTTAGAGATTGCTGCCATTAAGGGGGGGAATGTTTCAAAGGCAAGTATCTCCGCAGGCCCCTCTGCGCAGCGTGTCCCTGATGCTTTAGACCAAATGGTCCTGGACTCATTGAAGTCAATAGCTGGGATGCTTGAAAACGTTTGCACCTATACCGCTATTAATGATGGGTTTATAGGACTGCTTAAGCGCCTGCGCAAGAGCTTGGCCGATGGGTTGCATGAAGGGTTTGCATGGATGGAAGCGATGATGTTGGAGAGATTGGAACAAGGTGGCCCCGCGCATGCCAATATGCTTAATATGGAAAGTGTCAGGGAGTGCATAACTCAAGCGATGACTGATTTCCCTGATGGGTTCAACGCTAGGATGGATCAAGCCATGTTCGATATTCAAGCCACCATGAACACTCAGCACCTCCACACTGACCAAAGACTTGAAGCAACGCAGGCCACTGTCATCAACACTATTGAAGCTGCTGAGCAGTCATACTTCAACCAGATGACGGGACATCAAGTGCAGTACAGAGCCAACTTCCTAGAGCTGCAAGAAGACAACAGAGATATGCGCAGAGTAATGGCTACCTATGTCGGTGAGGCTGTAGCGTTCAGAGAAAGATTTCAAGAACTGAAGATTGAACTTATGAATAAGTTCAACAGTCTGCAGAATGAGCTGCGCGAAGCCTTGCACCGGATCAACATAGACTAGGTTCTATGTAATTTTTGTTTTTGCGCAAAGTATTTCTTTTTGTGCGCATTTTGTTTTTCTTATTCAAACTTGTAATCTGCAACTCTTTACATTTCAAGTTTTAATGAGAAAAATCGCATCATGTGTTTCCAAAACCTTGTTCAATTCAAACTCTTTGTTTGTGGAACAATGATTGCATTATTTCAACCCATGCGCATAATCTTAACTGTTCATATTCTCAACGCATAATTGTTTAAACATTCAGTTTAAACGCATACCTAAAACTAAAACTCATATTATTTGTATGCGCTGAATGATATTTCCGTCTTTCCCTTTTTGTAAGCTAATCTTTTGGATAGACTAGAAATCCGTGACATTGGCTAGTGTATGCATTGACTTGAGACATGATTTACCAATCACATCTTTATGGATATGTTATTATCAAGTACAATGAATTGCCTTTGTTATAGTAGGTAATGGCATCAATCATTTAGGGGGAGATTGTTGGGTATGCTTACTTCTTAACCCTCCTACTTGTTAGAATTGATTGATACCATCACCTATTAATATTTTATGGACTTTAGGACCCTATGTAAGAAGTTTTATAACTTTAATTTTTAGCTTAGTCCATTTTATAGTATAGGCTTAGAATATAGGGCTCGGAGCGAAATGGAATGAATATCTAAGCAAGACTGTGGTCTCTGCGCAGGACTACTCTGCGCAGTACACCACTGCGCAGCATTCTATCTTGCTCAGCTTTCGATACATTCAGATCACCTAACTTGGAAAACGCTTTGAAGATGTACGCTTTTAAAAATGCTGAGGTGTGCAGAAACGACAAATCAAGCACACTCAGCAGATCCAATGGTGGAGACGCGCTCAAGAGAAATGTTTCAAATGAAGACAGCTGTCAACCTTCTAGAAGAAGCTTTTAAATTTGGTCTTCATGCTCAGTCTCCAACGGCTCTATATACCTGCACACCAATCATATTGTGCCAGGTCATTATCTTTGATCAGAGCTCCAACGGCTATAAAGGACAGCTGTGCACCAATCATATTGTGTCAGCTCATCGTCCTTGCTCAGAGCACCAACGGCTAGTTTTAAGCTCTCTGCTATAAATAGCCAGCTCTTCTTCATTTCCAAGTTGCTAGAGTTTGTGCTTTCTAATATCCTTGAAGTTCTGAAGATTGCTGCTTACTATTCACAGATTCAAGATCAACCTTCAAACCTTCATACCTTCAAACTCCTGCCCAGATCCTAAGCCTTAAATTACCAGAATTCTTCGTGCTCTTCATCTCATAGATTCATAGAGCCCATAATTTCTGAACACACACTCACCTCTTGAAGCTTCGATCATTTAGATCTTACTTCTTGAGATACACCGGTTTAGTCTAGGATTTGTTCTTCATAGATTATAGATCTTTGAGATTGTTTGTTTTTCATTGTTGTATCTTGTAACTCTCTCATATAATAAGATCTCCATTAGAAAATCCAAGACTAACCATCTTGGTAGAGAGCGTAGATCTTTCATTGATCTAACCTCTCCAAATAGCTTGTTCTTTAATTTCGCTATTTACTTCCTGCTTAATCAATTCTGAATTACTGCTTTGTTTGATCTTTCAGATTGCTATACTTTGCTGCTGTGCTTGTTATTGCTTATTGCCTTAGAAGATTTTATCCAACTCTTTAAGCCAAAACTTAGCGCGTGCGTTTTTATCTCTGCGCAGCTTTTTCCTGCGCAGGTGCTGCTTAAACTTCCGCTGTGCATTTCACACTCTCTCTGCGCGCTATACTTAGCTTATTTGAGAACTGTGCGCATAAGCCATTGATTTGCAAAAGGGTTTGAAAAGAATTTTAAAACGCTATTCACCCCCCCCCCCTCTAGCATTTTTCATACCCTTGTTGCCCCTTTGGGACCAACAACATTCCATCCACAATACTAGATATATACTTTATTCAAGGATTGAAGAGTTGTATCAAGATTTTCATCAATTTATTGCAGGTTTTGATGTTCTTTATTATTTTTCTTGTTTCTTTTGTTATGAATACGAGTAGCTAAATTTCTAGATTCATGGATTGGTAGTAGCAAATACTAGATCTTTATGCTATAGATTTAATTCTTCCATTCATTATTAATTCTTGTTCATCAAAATATTCTTCATGTTAAATTCTTTAGTTTCAATTATATGTTAAGATATAAATTGACTTTAGAATTATTGGGTATTTATTACTGCACTAGCGTGGGTGATAATACGTTGACCATTGTTTTGATGATTAAATTCAATTGAGGACCTAGCGGAAGTCAAAAGGATTTAGGTTTATATGTTCTTGAGTGCTTCATGAATTTGTTGCATATTGTGTAGACCTAGCGGAAAGTATAATATAAAAGAAATAAAAGGATTGCAATCCGGCGACCGAACCGTCCCAATTCTTACTAAAGTGAACAAACCCAAGAATGAGATTGATCTTATTATTATGAGCATAGCATAAAGTGAAGGTATTTGTGAATCCAATCCGTGAATCCCTTGTCATCCTTGATAAATCCTTTTTTTTAATTGTTTTCTTAATATTAGTTTAAATTCTTGCATTAGTAGTTTAGTTAAATATTCTCAAACAATAACCCCTGGATACTTTTACATTAATTAAATATACTTGTTTTCACTAAAGTCTCTGTGGTTCGACCCTTACTTTTGTATACTGCTGCTTCGGCACTTGTACACTTGCAAGGTTTTTATTACAGTGGAATTTTTTCTATCAAAGGGTAAATTAAATCGCAGTATAAACATATGTTTAAAGTGAGTGCTATTAGTTGGAATAGTTCCAAGCAAATACACTATAAATTATTCTACGAATAAAATGAGTATTTAGTTACAAGAGTTGTAACTAAGGGAGTTGTTTGAATATAGATGTTATTAGTAAAACTAGAAATAGACTAATCCTATGGACCTTTATTGTGAAATAATGGTTATTGCACAAGTTAAGGTGCCAAAGGCTCATCCATGATCCAAACACATACTCAGACGTTTCCATCTCTACGAGAAATCGTTGATATGGGAAATGTCAAAATATGCAAAATACTTAATGATGATAACAAGGATAATCTTCCTACATAAGATTCTCCACACACTGTTATGATGGTCATAAGCTAAGCTCAATGGTATTGGATACGCATTGATTGGGCATAGTTCAAGTGGGAGATTATTGGAAATTATTCCCTAGGCCCTTGAGAAAGGCCTTACGTTGCATCATGTTCTCATTTGTTATAGAGATAACAACTCTGGGTTATTATATGTTTTATATGTTTATTATAATAATCCCCATCCCTAGTTCTTATGAAGGACTAGTATAAGTTTAATTGAGGATCATATGATGATCATGTGTATGTGATACAAATTAAGCTTATGGGTACTTGTTGGAGAACAAATACTGGACATGACCCGCTATGAGATTTATGTCATGGTCAGATGTCATAATTAAATCTCATATAGTTATATCATTTATCCTAAGACCTGAGATTATCATAATCTTCCACATGATGAACATTATGTTTGACGTACTCAAACGCTACCCCTAACCGGGTGGTTATAAAGGCTACGATTGGCATAATCGGATTCATGTAGGGAAGAATGATAAGTCAAGATGGGATTTGTCCATCTCTCACGAGAGATATCTGCTTGGCCTCTCGATGAGTGAGATTGATGATAGTGTATGGCCATACCCAAATGAATTGAAGTGTTCAATGTCATTTGCTCATATCAATCTACTTGGGATCGAGAAAGCATTGGACAACATAAGTTGACGTGGACCATGACATATGTCCAATATGATATCGTGCGACAAAAGGATTGTGATATGTTCTATGAGGATAACGAACGTCGTTTAAGTTATATTAATTGGGAAGTCATGATGGCTTGCTAGATTCCGCTCATGACTTATGAGTTTGACCTTGGTTGGACTCATTACCAACTTAATATAATCGTATGGGGTCACACACAAAAGGACGAATCAAGAAAAGGCAAAAGGTGAATTCCTGGCGGGCACGACCGTGCAGGTTATAGGGCACGACCGTGAAGATTTGCACGGCTACGCATATTAACTGACTCGACCGTGCCAATGTTGAATTCCGGCAGAATGAGCTCGGACCAAGTGGCACGGCCGTGCCATTTGGTGAGCACGACCGTGCCAATATTCCTGGGGCCAGAATTTGAGCAGTTTAATTAGGTGACGGGATTTATGTCTTCTAGGTCATTAAGGGTTAATGACTAGAGAATATAAATACATCTTTTCATCAACCATTAAACTAATGCAACCTAATATGTTTGAGAAACATAATTCTTGATCCAAGATTGAGAATCAAAGATCAAGAACACCAAAATTCATATAGCCTTTGAAGATTAGAAAAATGTTTTCTAATGGGTCTAGGAATCCAGATCTAGAATCGTTCTAGATATTCATCCGCGTGTGGATACACATAGATGATGTTTGCTTTAACATCTCAAGTTCGTGTTCCTGTGATCCTGATCTGAAGAACGTGAAGAACGAGGAGATCAAATCTTAAATCTTGAAGACTAGGGTTTTGTTGATTTTATATTGCTTTATTCTGCTGCGCATGGTGCCTCAAAACCCAACACACCATCCATCCGGTCTTGATTTCCGGCTGCAACAGTAAGGTAGGCTTAGTCTCTCATCCTTGTTTTCTTTGTCAATTCCTTCTTGATTCATCAAACCCTAATGTTATCTTTATTAAAAAAAAATTCCTAATTCATCAAACCCTAGTGTTTTCTTTGTAATTTTTTTCTTGATTCTCAAACCCTAGTATTTTCTTTGTCAATTTCTTTACTTATCCATGTCCGCCAGATAAATGGCTATTTCCAGCACAAAAACTGAATCTGCACATGAACTTTGCAAGATGACCTAGCGCTTTAGTGATTTATTTTCTACCAAGAAAAAGATGATTTTCTTAATATAAATAAATCCTAGTGCTCTCTTTGTTAATTGCTTTCCTGATTCTCAAAATTTGTTAACCGATTGTTATTTCAAGATTTTTCAATGTACTTGCTGCTTGAACACAATGTTTTGTGATTTTTTATATTTCAAATAGGGTATGGAACCTCCCAACTCGCAGAGTTTCGAGCTCAGCTCCATCAGTTACTTCTTCACAATCAATTCCTCCTTTGCTGCCTTCATCTACACCTACAGATGGAAGTACTCAAGCTATTAATGAAGCAAAGCGAAAGAGGAAAGTGCCTTCAAATAAAAGCAAAATGTGGGATCATTTTACTAGGTGCAAGCTTCCAAATGGTGAAAGTGATTGTAAGAACTGATCTTGCAACTATTGTAAAGAGATAGTGCCGTGTGACCCAGGGAAGAACGGGACTAGTTCTATGCAATAGCATAGCAAGAAGTGCAAAGTACACCCCTTGTTTCAAGATGCCAATCCCACACAGACGAGGTTAAGTCGGGATACTGTGAGTGGTGGAACTGGGTACCGAAAGTGGAATAAGAAGAAGTATGATGATAGGTGCATTGAGATGATCATCAAGGATGAGCTTCCATTTCGGTTTGTGGAGAAGGAGGGTTTCGTGGCTTTATGCCAAGAGTTGGAACCAAATTGGACACCACTAACTAGGAAGCAAGTTGCTCAAGGCATTTTAGATAGGTATCATGTTGAGAAGGCTTTACTGATTTCTCAGCTTAAGGCTAGCGATACAAGAGTTTCTATCACTACGGATACATGGACATCTATTCAAACTATCAATTACATGGTGGTAACGGCTCACTTTATGGACAATGACTGAAAGTTGTACAAAAGGATTATAAACTTTTGTAATATAACTAGTCACAAAGGAGAGGATATTGGTAGAGTACTTGAGCAATGTTTAAGGCAATGGGAGATTAAGAAAGTGTTTACCATAACTGTGGACAATGCTAGTGCCAATGATGTTGCTGTCCAGTATATGAAGAGGAGGCTTACTAGTTACAAAACCTTGATGTTTAATGGGGAGTATCTGCATTTGAGATGTGCTTGTCACATTATCAATTTAATTGTGAAAGACGGTTTGAAGGAGTTAGAAGATGGGATTTCTGGCATATGGAATTGTGTTAAATATGTGAGGAGCTCACCACAAAGACTTGAAAAGTTTAGGGAGTTTGCAGTTCTTGAACAAGCTACGCCAAATGCTAATATTCCGTTAGATGTGTTAACTAGATGGAACAGCACCTATCTCATTCTTGAAGCTTCATTAAAGTATGAGGTGACATTTAATAGAATGGCTGAAGAGGATGAGGCGTTCAAGAGCTATTTTACGGGAAAAGTTGGCCCTCCAACTTTTGATGATTGGAGGAATGCTGAGGCATTTTGTGTTTTTTTTGAAGAAGTTTTATGCTGCCACCTTAAAGCTTAGTGCTTGGAAAACAATTACTTCTAATGTGTTGTTTGTGGAGATGATTACTTTGTTGTGTGAGATTAAGAAAGCACTTCTTTCAGAAGATCAATTCATGAGTAGGGCTGCAACATCAATGAAGGCCAAATTTGACAAGTATTGGGGAAGTTTTGAGACTACTAATAAAATCATCATGATAGCAAACGTGCTTGATCCTAGATACAAACTTACTTGGTCTAGAATGGCGATGAGGAAAATTAATGCAAGTGTGGCTATAATCAAGTCAATTGAAGAAGATTTGAGAAAAATATTGATTAGGATGTTTAACGATTACAAAAGCAACGGGAGCATGGAGCAAGTTCAACAATCTTATCAAGATGATATGGTAGTATATGAGGAAAACTTTAAGGAGCTTGATGATGTTAGTAATGAGATTGCTAGAGAAAGGATGTCTCAAAATGCTCAATGCATCCGTAATGAGGTTGATCAATATTTATCCGATAAATGTGTAAGTCTTATGGTCAAGAATTTTGACATTGCCAAGTGGTGGAAGGGTAATGAATCTACATTTCCTATTTTGTCGAAGCTAGCCAAGGATGTACTTGCTGTTCCATGTAGTATCGTGGCTTCAGAAAATGCTTTTAGCTTAGGGTCAAGAGTCGTGGATCCATTTAGGGCTTCATTGACACCAAAAACAGTCGAGGCCCTTGTTTGCACTTCTGATTGGTTAAGATGTGCACTAGCAAACTTTGATCTCTATCAAACTCCAACAGAAGAGGAATTGAAAATATACCTTGAGATTGAGGAACTGGAGAAAGGTACATTTCTTCAAAGTATTTTCTTATGATAGTTCATAATGTTAATATGTTATGCTTATTTATTAAGGAGTTTTTTTTCTCTTATTGAAGCATTTGAAGGACTTAATGACTCAAACAACAGCAATGCACCAAGTAGCACTCAAGCCTAGGCCAGTTTTTTTCTCTGTAAATGATAACTGTTTATAAGTGGTTATTTTGCCATGGTGCTGCTGCAAAAATTAAATAAATTGAAAATCAGTTTGGTAAACAAGTTGGTAAACATGGACCAGTTTCTTCAGCCTTTACACAACAATGATGAATCATGAATATTCATTCATGGTGGCAGTCACATTCTTCCTGTTCGTCCCCTTTACTTATCAAGCTTGAAAACCAGAATTAATATACCTCATCAACCCCTCCCCCCCTAAGAATTAGTATAGTCTGCAGGCTCCTTGTTAATTTCTTCCATCACTTATGCTACCCGACATTCCATTCTTTGATGATACGAAAGTCCTTTTGTTGCATTGTTCTCAAGTACTTCGTCAATATCAATTTTTATGATAGCTTGGCAGCTATACACTCAATGAGGGTCTTTAAGTAGTATTCTTTTCTATATACCCTAGCATCTTATCCAATTCATTTCTTTAACTTGTTTACTAGTTAGTGCTCACAAATCTTCGTTTGAATCACTAGGTGTTGATAAAACTATTAGTATTTGCAAATTCAGGCAGCTGCAAATGTTAGTTTGACACCTAATTTTGTAACATGGAAAACGTTAATCTTTGATTCAAGAGCCTCACCTCTCTATGCATATATCATGTTCATAATATGCATAAAGTGGGCTGCTGTGGCAAAAAAATCGGGTTTGAGCAATATGATCGACACTATCAACTTGTTGACTTGCAGACTGTCTGCACTCCAGACCAGTTTCACCCTCCTTACACTGTTGTTCACCTCTCTATGCAGGAAGTCAATATTATGGTGAAGTATTGTGATTGAAGAAGAAGACTCTCAAGTAGTGTTTTTTGTTTTGTTTTTGCTTTTGTTGTTGTGTTTAAACTTCAGAACCACTAGTAATATTGTGGTGAATTATTGTGATCAATTGGTGTCAACATGAGACTCTTGCTTTGTTGACTAGCTTGATGTTAATGTTGAATTATGTAATCAATATGTACTGTTTTGGGCTCATCATTCATCTTTGTTTTAAAGTTATTTTTGCATTATATTCCACATTTGGTATAGGCTAGTACCAACCGAGTACCAACCGTACCAACTAAGTCAGGGGCAGACCTAGGTAGACCATTTCGGGGGCCGCGGCCCTCGTTTGAAGTTTTTTTTTTTTTTTTTTTTTTTTCCAAGTGTAATTTTTTGTAAAAGTTAGGGGTGTTAGTGCAATTTAGTAAACTTTGCCCCCCTTAGATGTAAAATAAAAATACACTAACATTTTTTTTTCCCCTTATGCAATTTTGCCCCCTTTTATACTAAATCCTAGGTCCGCCACTGAACTAAGTTGGTATACCGACTTAGTTGGTTGGTAATGGTACGTAATTTCATGTACCAAGTTAAACTTGGTTGGTATATGGTATAGGCAAAAATGTAACTGGTATACCTACCAATCCAGCCCTACCAATGATATGCATATATACAATTTATTACATATATCTATATATACCATGTATAATATATAATATATGTTGTTAATTGGCAAACACTAAAAGCCATTATTATACATATTGTTCAAATTTTTAGTAACAAAATATAATATATGTTCTTAATTGGCAAACACCTGACTTCTGTAATTTTTACAAATTTATCTTTTGAAATTTACTATATTGAACCCCTTGAAAAGAAAATTTCAAGGGGGTCTAGATTCGCCACTGTCATCATGTTAATTTTATCATATTAAAGGACTATAAGTAGGTGGACGGAGACATAATTTAGTTGCTCTATTGATATAATCTTTAAATTTGTGAAAGGTTTTCAATGTCATATGAACAATTGTAATTTTAAGTTCATATGAATAATAAATTAAATAGTAGGAACTGAACCAAAACCGGACCCATGAAATCAGAACCATGGCGTCGGTTTTCATATGTATTGGTTTGAACTAATAATGAATAAAATCGGACCATAAACACCCTTAATTATTACCGACTCACTCAATACTAGCTGCTTAATTAATGCCACAAGACAAGTATCTTTGTAGCACAAAACGGGTTTAGAAGGTGCAATTTGTTGAAAATGAAAAGTAGGAGGGGTTCATTTTTTATTTTCCAAAAGATAGCGTAATCTTGACATCGATATTTACAGGGGCCAAGGAAGAAGAAGAAGAAGAAGAAGAAGAAGAAGAGAAGGAAGACGGGTTAGAGCGAGAGAAGCTAGAGAGAGAGAGAGAGAGAGAGAGAGGAAGAGAGAGATGACGGAGATCTCAGGTCAGAGATCGTTGCGCCTTTTGCTGTTCGTGTCCTCGATTTCTCTTCAATTCCTCTCAGGTTCGCTTTAATCCGAGATCCAAATCAAGTTTTTCCTCTTCCCTAATCATACATGCATTTCTGCGGTTTTAATTGTTATGTAATTTACGAGAATATTTGAATTCCTTGTAGATTGATATACATTCATCTGTTTGTGTTCTTTTTGCAATTGTTAATTTGGGGTTTATTTTCTTTTCTTAGGTATAGCTCTTAGATATGATCATGTATCCGAGGTCGACAAGTGTGCGTGTGTTTGTATATTCATGAAATTGATCATCCTCATTATGTGCCTATTAAAATATGTATTGATTGCAAAGGAAAAAAAGAAATGAAGCTCACTGTCAGTAAAATTGTTTGTGCTTGGTGATCTAATAAGCTTATATTCCTCGTGTGAAAAATAAGAAAGTACTACTTGTCCATTTTTTTCTTGAATTTTTCTCTTAACTAGAGTAAATTTGAATGTTTTTGGGACATTCATTTTGGGACGTAGGGAGTACTTTGGAATTCAAGAATTCTGTGGAAATGGGGAACGTCAATGTTGTTCTTGTATTGTCCTTTAAAAGAACAGGGATATGAATTTATATTTAGGTGCCAAAAGACCACTTTTTTTTTTTTTTTTAAATCCTGATTCCGAATTCATTGTGGAACATAAAAAATACTCCCTCCGTCCTAAAATGATCTTCCCATTTGACTAATCAAACTTTCTAAAGATATGAACACTTGCTTCGCTAGACATGATTTGTTTATGCACTCTTAAGCCTAAATTGTAGAAATGAGAAGAACTTTTCGGGACAATGAGAAATGGCAAATGAGAAGATCATTTTGGGATAGAGGGAGTAATACAGAAAATTTGAGGGCATCACCTCTTTCTACTTCTCAACAAATGAATCACTAGTGGACTGGAGACTAATGTGGTGTTTGATGTATTAAGCACTTGATGCTTGATGCTTAATAGATTGCAAGGTATATTTTGGAGGTAGGGTGCCTTTGATGACATTGAGGTAAGATGTTGGAGGTTACGTGAGGCTCTTAATGATTGAGAATCAAAATCATTGCTTAACCAATAAGAGCCTCATGGAACTTTCAACATGTAGAGCTCAATGTTATCAAGGCACCTTACCTCCAAATTATACCTTGCAATCCATCAAGCATCAAGCATCAAGCATCAAGCATCAAGCATCAAGTGCTTAATACATCAAACACCACCTAAGTTAGAAAGGATGGCCAAGAAATGTAGCTAAGTGTCAAATCTTCTCTTTAAACAATTCTTGATAAGAATGGAAGAGAGTACATAATGTAAGTCATAGAATTACATCAGGTTGGATGAAGTTAAGAAGTATATCTTGAGTGTTACGTGAAAGGTATGCACCCGTTGAATTAAAAGATAGTTTTATAGGATCCCACACTACTTTGTGGAACGGAATTTTGCACCAACTTCGTCAATAAGGAACTAAAACTCGAAAAGAACCAATTCATGAACTAATATAAAGTCAATCCAATAGCAAGTGTGATAATAACAACATCAATGGCAATGCTAGTGGTATGGGAAGACCAAAATCACCATGGACATCAAAAAGAATGGAAGCTAGATGGGTGTTGGTGCTATAATAATGTCCATCGAAGTGGCGCCTCAAGCAGCTCGAAGATATGGTATATACAAAGCTAGATGCTTGGGTTTACATAGAACTACATTGATCTTAGTAAAAGGCGCTTTAGATGCCCACGGTTGCAAGTTAATGCCGGTTATAAAAGATTTCGGAGTCAAAATCATTCCATCCGGGATCCCTTACTCTATCAAAGCGTCGTATTTCTAAATTTTCATACAGCCCCCACAGGACAGCAAAAAAATTATTGTCGAGTTGATTATTAAGCAATTACTTGTTACTGTCTTCCTCAGAAAATGTTTTCAACCAGTACATTCTACAATCTACATAGATCTTTCCTTAATATCGATTCAGGAGTTGTTATATCTTTAATATCTCACTACTGTCCCAATGTATTCTATCTTTTCAGGCTTTTCAGATGATTCAAGTTCCAAAAAGGAGACAAAGAGTGATGCTCAAGCTCATTCTGGGAGCAGCACTGGATCGACGATAGCCATTGTTTGCCTTGTACTTGTGGCCGTGGGGCTTTTGTCATTTTTCCTTTTTAAAGTATGGCAAAAGAAGAAACGTGAAGAGCAGTATGCCCGTCTGTTAAAGCTGTTTGAGGAAGATGACGAGCTTGAGCTGGAACTCGGTCTTCGGGATTGAAGCTGTTCAACGCTATTCCAGGTAATAAAGTAGTACATATGCTGGATTCTTTTCTAGATTCAAGAATAAAAAATGTGCTCCTCCTCTGATATCTCGGGGAAGAAAAAAGGAGTAAATATAAATAATGTTCAGAAACTGATAGAGATTGTCTAGTACTCCTTATTGATGTTAATGAATGAACAAAACTCACAAGTGATGGCTGACTAATGAATATCATAATGGTAATGGTAACGGCATGGTTGCAACTGTTTCTACATTTTGATTCATAGCTCAGTACAAAATCTATGACATCAAGAGGATGCGGTGTTAACAATATCGCTCTTAACCAGATACATTAATGCCGCTTGCTGCCTTGAGAATTAGGACTTATTGTTAAAGTTTATGAACTTCTGACCGTCCGGAACTAGTATAAGTTGGGTCTTCGGGAATCTGTTCGTAGGGTTTTCTCAAGGTAAAATAGTTTTGGTTTGGCTGACATTGTTGCTATTACTCCCCCACCCTACCCTCACGCCCCAGGGTCTAAAAAATAAAGTGTCCTAGGATAATTTGATTTCATAAATTTTGGCCAAATTTCAATCTAGTTGACCATGAAAGTAAAAGTAAGAAAGTTTTTTGGGGGACGGGGAGTTTTTTTGTTTTTTTTAATGCTATGATAATTTCATTGTTGCTGGGTATATGGAGTTGAAGCCGATACACTCCTTGGTTTTCTCACTTTACGTCGTGATGTGCAGGTTGTAAATGGCAACTCATATTCAGATGGGCAGTTCCAATTTCTAGCATTAGAACAAGTGATGTCACATACTGAGGAGAGGTCAGATGCTTCTCATTTCCAAAATTGTAACATTTGTACTCATATTGATATAACCAGTAAAGTTTTGTTTTTATTTTCCTTTCCTTTCAAATTATTCTTCTTTGTGTTTTTTTTAACAGATTAGTACTCTTTTGTAACAAATTACAAAGTTGTTAAATAAAGGCGGTTGGTAATGTTATTTTTTTTTAATTTTGAGGGTGTGTAATGGACAGCAATCCACAAACAGGGCTCAGTATCGATCCATAATTATCATCGTGATTCTATGGTCAATGTGCACGTTAGCTTTGCCCATAGGTCACAAAAGGCTATGCAGCTGCTATGCCCGGATTTTGATTTCTTCAGGCTCGGTACAGATTCAAGTCAAAGATATCAATTCTATGAAAGCGCAAGTTACTCGTTGGATCCATTTCCAGCCAGTGCCACAAATGATCTAAAAAAAATGCCTATCTGAAACTAACCGAAACTGGATCTCAAGTTCAAGCACTGCCAATGCAGCTACATTATTACATTGTATAGAAGAGTTTTGCCACCGACGTGGTCCTTTGCTGCTACAATCTGGATAAGGATTATTAACGAAAATAAAAACGTATACAGAATCACCACAAAAATTAAACAATTTTTTGGGAGTCAATATGGTAAAGGCAAACATGTTGGTTAACATTCCAAAACTGAGGATGTTATACAAAACCATTTTCCATTTTTTTAAAAAGAAAAATATATCCAGTGCATGTTACATCAAAGTGAAAGGATTCTGCCAAAACTTATGTTACAAGAATTAGTAACAATCAAAGATTAAAATCACAAGAGAAAGTGAGAAATAGTGTCAAAATGAATAGATAATGGAGATGATATCTTACTGAACCTAAGTCAAACTTTCTGCAATTTCTTTTGAGCGTCCAGCAAAAACAATATGCGTGGGGGTATGCGTTATCTTCCAGTCTTAGCCCGTTTCATTCCGGTGCTATTAAAGGGAGACATGGTATGCGTTATCTTCCAGTCTTAGCCCGTTTCATTCCGGTGCTATTAAAGGGAGACATGCTGGGGCTCATACTAGGGCTGCTCATGCTCGGACTTTCCTCTCTCAACGTGCCATTTAGCATGGCCAATTCTCTCAGTTGTTGTTTCTTATATATGTCCATGGATTCATCCTACACACACAGAAACAGGAAAATAACACTTCGGAGAAACTGACGTAAAATGAGGTTGACCGCAAGTTTCTTGTTTTGACTTACCACTGGCTTCAAAAGGTTTTCTAACAGGGAGATTGCGTGTTCCAATCTGGACTCTATTATGTCTTCTGAAAATTCAGCTTCCACCAACAAATGTAGTGGCTCATTAAGGTGCTCGTACCCAGGTTTATCTTTTAATTTTTCTTCCTGATATAAATACAGAGAGATTAGAGAGGAAGTCTAATGCACGTTCAACAAGGAAAAAGTGTGAAAGAAAATAGAGATTGTGAACACAGGAGCAGATTGTTCAGTAAAAGATTCTGTCAAGTTTGAGCTAAAATATCTCCTGTTGATTATGAAGGGAGATAAAATCGTCACCTTTACAGAATCTTTAACAGAGCCTCGACCTCTTATATATACTCTACACTCTGTCATGGCTTCAATCCTTTTCAGGGAATTCCCACGTGGTCCAAGAATTCGTCCAACAAAATTATACTGCCACGCTATCAAGAATCAGTAGGATTTACGAAGAAAGGTAATAAACAGCCACCAAAATAAAGACTAATAAGAGAGCATTTCAACTTACATTTGGGAATTTCTCTGCAGGAACATCGAGTCTGATAACTCTCTTCACGATTGGTGTGGTTGCAATACCTGGGGCTCCGTTCCAACCCATTGCGGAAGCTTGAAACGAGGCCATTCTTTGGAGGAGCAGGTTATCCTGAAACAAGCTCATTTTCAGCCATTTGCCTCAGATGTGAGAAAAACAGAGATGAAATAACCCAAAACTCTGTGTTATATACAACCTCCATAAATATCATCTGATAAGAATAGGAGGATAAAGGAGGGAAGAACACATCTGTTAGGATGATAAAAGATGGAAGAATACAAGTATCTTAAGAAGCCATTAACTCTTTCACACTCCCTCCGTCCAAGAAAATGGTCTTACTCTCTTTATAATTTGTCCCAAAAAACACATAAAAAAGTCTCATTTGTTAAGTGCCATTTCAACAACGCAAAACAATGTATTACAGCATCATTAGTAAGTTTGACTTGCCAAATGGATAATCTTTATCGGACGGATGGAGTACTAGCTTTTCTAATTTTATATTCATGTCATTTGGCGTCCTGGCCGAATCATTGTAAATTTGCAGGTAAAACTTGAGAAGACAAAACTAATCTGGCAAACAAAGAGTATGATGTTTGGCACATTCATGCCCACTTTAACTAAGTTGACTAGCCCAGGTAATCCCAATCAAATGCAAAATACTCCCTCCGTCCCAAAATGATCTTCACATTTGACTATTCAAACTTTTTAAAGATATAAACACTTGCTTCACTAGCCATGTTGAAAGCATTCTAGACACAGTAGAAAAGTAGATGAGTGCATGTGCTATTCAAATTAACAAGAGAAAACTCTAAAGTCCGAGTACTTGATTAGGAATAAGAAAGACATTGACTTTTATGTCCAAATTTTGAGGTCAAGTAATTGAATAGGAATAAAAGATATCAAACCTCTGTTTGCATTGAGGACCATGTCTCCACATCCATTGGACCTCTGTTAGGTTTTTGACCCAATGACCGATATACTCGGTCTTGCCCCAATCTTTCTCGATCCATTAAACTCTGGTTAGATGATAACCCCGATGCCCTCATGATTTCTGCATGCCAAGTAAATTAATACAGATTGTCAGGCAGACTAGTTATCATAGGAATAATTTACAGAGGATTTTGATTTCATAGAGTAATCTGGTTTCTTACATCAGAGTAATATTTGATCCAGACCAAAATAGTAAAAAAAAAAAGTTCTGACATCATCTCTCAGGATTTTTATCATAAGAAAATAACTAGACTTGAGATGATTAAAATGTGTAGCTTCACCAAAACTTTGATTGATAAGTGAAGTTCATAAACCACTAATGAGAATCACGTTCAAAGCAAAAGGTAAATCTTGTGATTGAACTTTCCTTCAAACAAAACAACTTCCTATCTCTTTCAGCTATGAAACCACCCGCATCATGCATAATAATTTGCAAAGGCGTTATTGAACATCTTCAAACAGAACATTGAAACTACATATATTCTAAAAAGAGACTCAGGGACCTTGAAGATCCATTCTTGTCGCTGTCTCTATTTTGTAAAACTGGAATCACAAATGCACACCTGCAAAGTTGTCAAAATTGTTTCCAATCGAACAAAATCTGTTTTTTTAGTGTCCGATACACTTAATATTTCTGTCTTGTTATGAATTTACATTTATCATGTGGTTTCGTAATTAATTTCTCTACACCAAACATGCCAAAAACATAAGAGATTATTATATCTTGGACTATATATAAGCACATTTGCATTTCAATACTTACAAAATGTAAAGAAAAAAAATACAACAACAACAAAGCCTTAGTCCCAAAATAATTTGGGGTCGGCTAACATGAATCCTCATATGTCATCGTGATAAAAGGAAGAGAGAGAGAGAAAGAGAAAGAGAGAGAGAGAGAGAGAGAGAGAGAGAGAGAGAGAGAGAGAGAGAGAGAAAGAGAGGAAAAAGATGGAGAAAATAAAATAAAATATATAAATACATAAATAATAATAATAAAAAGTACGATCAACCCCCATCATTCACATGAATTTTCGCCCTCCACTCCGGCCTCTTCAACGCCACATCTTCATCCACTCCGAGTAAACTCATATCATTTTCAATCACCTTAATCCAAGTTTGCTTGGGTCTTCTTCCCCTACCCCTCGCCATTTTATCACTTCTCCACTCTTCAGGCCTCCTAACCGGTGCATCACTCGGTCTCCGTCTCACATGACCAAACCACCTTAGACGATGCTCCCTCATTTTATCCTTAATGGGCGCAACTCCTACTTTACCCCTGATCACCTCATTTCTCAATCGATCTTTTCTTGTATGCCCACACATCCATCGTGGCATACGCATCTCCGCTACATTCATCTTATGAATATGACACTGTTTCACGGCCCAACATTCAGTGCCATAAAGCAGTGCAGGCCTAATTGCCGTACGATAGAATTTTCCCTTTAATCTATTTGGCATGCCACGATCACAAAGAAACTCTGTGGCACTCTTCCACTTCAACCAACCTGCTTTAATCCTATGAGCCACATCTCCATCCAATTCTCCATCTTTTTGGATAATAGATCCAAGATAGCGAAAGAACTCGGAAGCTTACTATTATTTTGATCCCATTTGACCCAAGTTCAAGTAATACCCCCCATAAAATTTCAACATCTAAAATAATCCTGGACCCCCCCCCCCCCCCCCGCCCCCATCAATAAAATCCTATCTTCACCACTGGTGATGTATTTATTGCTCTGATTGGCTGTTGGCACAATGGCAAGGATTTAACCATAATATATAATATTGCAATCAATGATAGATTGGGTCAATGGCTGAAATAAGGTAGAGATGGCCATGCCATAACCCAAATTTCAAGCATGCCTTTACCCTCCATTCATTAATAATGCAGCGTGAATGAGATCTGACTCAATAATTAAAAATTCTACTGGACTTGGCCATCAGGAATCAGGATGCAGCAATTAAAACATGGATACAATCATTACCCATAAAAACTCCTTGCCTGATACATACAGCTCGATTTTTGGGTCCCAAATAAAATCTTCGATGGCTGAAAAAAAGTTGACATAGCAAACTAGTATTGCTGCCGGAAAGCAAGTTTAGGTTGCCTAGAGTACTACAAACTTCTAATTATAGAATGATTTGACTTGCTCCTTGGCGATTCTCTCCTCTTGCAAAGAACAGCAATGACCTTCTGTCGAAACTACTAGTGCAATGGCTATTTTCACCTGTCCACTTCCAAAGTAACCCAATTCAAGAGTACTCTTGATGCAAGTTGAAGAAACGGACTCAAGTTTCTTAAATACATTGAACAATTTACAAAGAGACGTGGGAATCTACAACACTGGAAATGCTGTGGGTGAAACATTGCGTTTTCCTACTCTCTTGAGTTTTTGTGTACCATGTAAGTGAGAGTTCAATGAATACTTTCATGCCAGAGCCAAAAGCCAGCAGGTCAACATTTTATACAATATACATGTAACGAAGAGTACAGATAAAGAAAGTGGCGGGTAAGGGTAATAGGATCCTTATTGTTATTTATCCGGGAACATAATGAGTAAAAGATTCAAATTTTCAAAATCTGCCTAGTGATTTAGAATCTTAACTATCATTAATAACACAATCTTTTACTTTCTACGATAAATTGATTACATGAGTGCATTTGCTGATGAGCATCTTTAACAGAATGTTTCCTGTTTAGCTAATTAACTCAACCTTACTTGCATTACGCTGCTATAATATGCACTACTTTCGGCATTCATGTGCTACGGAATTAAATTATTTACCCGATATTGTTGAGAAGTTGAATATGTTTTACACACTATGCTATTGTACTTTCATATGCCAACAAAAACCAATAGAAGAAGCGAATGTAATCACAATCCACAAATTAGGTAATAAATTGCAAAAAGTGGGAGCAAAATTATTAACCTTGATTTAGTAGTCTACTGCATACTGGCATGACTTGCATAAAGGGTCCCAAGTTGTGCCTCTCAGCCAGTAATTCTGCCAAATATCTGCCACATATCACAAACATTTAAAGAGCAATAATCATGCAAAAGAACTGGCTAATAAATTGGAAAAATAAAGAAACAATTTAACTGTTTCATAAATCAAATGAGATGGTAAGTGTTAGATAGCTAAGTTATAGGTTACTATCTGTAAAGCGATATCATAGTGTTCCACCCCACCTACCCACCACCACCCATATTTTTTATGGCCCTATGGACATGAATCCTGGATTCGTCACACATTTGAAAGAAATACTCCCCCTGTTTCAAGTAAGTTGCAACATGTTGACTTTTTTTTTTTCCAACAAAAATGAACTTTGACCAACCATTGGTGACGATTTAATGATCACAATGAAATTCTAAAAATTGTTATTGATAAATCACTTAATAATTTATCAACTACAAATTTTAGAATTTTACTTGAATGATTAGATCGTCACCAATGGTTGGTCAAAGATCATTTTTGTTGACCAAAAAACATGTTGCAACTTACTTGAAACAGAGGGAGTATTTAACAAGACAGATATAAGATTTTTATGAAAAACAAAGTTTGCACAATTAATGTTAATAAATAAGAGTAGCTGAAATGTATTTTATGATTGGACTCGTAATAAACTAGGAACAACCAAATCCGCCATGTCTTATCTTCCTGTTTGTGACACCAATACACGCTTTATTCACTTGCTTAGATTGAAGCTTGGACTAGAACCAAAGCTCATCAATATCGTTCAAAGTTTTTTTTATTTTAACCAAACAAACCTCAAGGCTTGTGAACAAAAAAATCTATCAGGATTATTGGAATCAAATCTGACAAAATAGATTTCAAAAGGAAAATCAAAACACATGTATAAAGAATAGTAAAATCCTAATACCTCACTCACAAAGTCAACTCATACCAAGATCCAAAACAAGTAAGAGATTGTTTGACCATCTATGGAAGAGTCATAGACTAACCTTTCACGATCTGAGGGAGAGGAAGACCTTTGAATAGGAGCATGAACTCCAGTTGGAGAGTACTGGAAGTAACTTCCGGGTGGAATTCTATTCTCCATTAATCCCCAAACAGGTAAATTATCTCCAACAGTCCAACCCTGTTTAACCATGTTCACAAAAACAGTCAAAGCACATATACATGAATCTGTTCCAATAAAAGCCACAATGGAAACTGATTCTAAAACCCCAATTGCTAAAAACAGTCAAACATACACATACATCTGCATCTGTAACAAACACACTTAAATCAAGAACCCAGTTACCAAAACTATTCAAACATATGTACATACATCTGTATCAACCAAAAAACACACAAACATACACTTACTGGGTAAATCAAGAAAATCAAGATTTGCAGTAGAGGGAGTGAAAAAGAAAGGTGGAGGTGAAGGGGAATCTAGTTACCAAAACTAGTCAAACAACATATGTATCTGCCAAAATAATAATAATAACAGTAACACAAACATTTACTTACTGGTTAAATCAAGAAAATAATAATAATAATAGTAACACAAACATTTACTTACTGGTTAAATCAAGAAAATTCAAGATTTGAAGTTGAGGGAGTGAAAAGTATAGCTGGATGTAAAGGGGATGGAATTGGAATGGGAATGGCAAGAGATTCAGGTCTGCCCACTTATTGGACCCCTCTTGAGAAGGTAGTGAGGAAGATGACAGGATGGAGAGAAACCCCTATTGAAGGAGGGGTCCCTACTTGTTGCGATTCTTTGGTTTGTTGTAGGCGAGAGGCTCTGTATAAATCGAAAGATACGAATCATTAGATTTGGTAAGTGATTTATTATTAATCTTTGGGTGAACATAAGATCACAAAAAAGTAATACAAAATGTGGCTTACAAAATGATGTGTCAAAATTTTATTAGTGTTTTTTATTAGAGCGTGCCGGATCTGCAGTCGATATAACCAATAAAATATCGTCACCTCACTATGTATCCATTATTTTGTGAACTTCTTTTATACCCCTATTCCCTTAATCTTTTTCACTTGTGATGATTCATGTGCTGTTTCCTTTTCCATTGAGATGCTAAATTTCCTTCACATCCGATACTTTTATCCACATTCCCCTAATGTTTGGTTTTGGAACTAACTTACACTTATCCATCTTTATCTTTCAAAATTGACAATGTTTGACAAAAAAAAAAAATAATAAAAAAGACTGGAACCATGCCTATGCTGTAAATTATGTGCATACATCGCCAAAAATATGTTCACCCCTGAACTATACACTGAACACCTCTTTTCACACTAGATCGAATTTCAACTCACAAACTTACACATAGTTGTATTAACTTTTTGATGATGCAAAAATGTGTTGGTGTCCCGTTCCGATTCAGCGACGCATGGGAAGGTTCTTTATTATTTATTTTATTTTATATATTTTTATAGGACATGATATTCAAGTTAGCATACTTATTAAAGTCGCCACGCCGTTTTATTGAGCTAAAACATTGAAAAAAGTTAACAGAGAGGGTTCGGGGGTCAAGTTATGATAACAGAAGAATATTATAGTGATCACTCCTATCGCCCGAGCATTTGAACTTTCTATCATGATTAAGATGTGTTAGTAGTGTGTTAGTGTTTTAAACCGGATCCGAGGATTGCCTACATTCCTCTCAATGTTAGAAGCTCAGGTCAGCATAGTTCGCACATAGAGTGGAGAATAGAGAGATGAAGCGGGGTCATGCATATAGTAGGGGAGGAGAAAGAATCATGCAAGATGATCACGTCCTAGAGTGATGATTACACCATCGATATGATCGATGTGTGATCATCGTCACTCATCCTAGGAGAGTTAATGATCATGGGAGTATTTACTTAAAGTAGGGTTTAGAAATAGTTCCTAGATCTGATAAGATCAACATCGGCTATAACATGCTCATATGAATATTAAAATCCTAATCATAGCAATATAATATGAGTTTTTTATGAACACATATGAACAAACATGTATAAGATAAGATCGATACCCTAAAACTAGCATTTATGAATGTATAAACCCTAGATCTAGCATGCATATTATGAACACTATCATGAACATATGAATAGCATAATAAGCATAGACATGAAATAGATCTAATCCTGTGAACATGGAATGAACATATCAAGAAATATAGTAAGCCTCACCAATCTTGGCAAGAACGAAGCCGAATCTTCTTCCTAGATTCGCCGGACCTTCGGGATTGCTAAGAGATCTTTGGCTTTGAGTTTTTTTGTCAGTTTTAACTCTGGAACTCAGGGGGGAGAGTTGTTGTTCTGAATTATGAGTTGAGGCAACCTATTTATAGGGGTTTTGAGCTGAAAGAACTGGCCGCGCGGATGGACCCAGACTGGCCGCCCGACCAGTTATGGTGTTTGGCGTGGTTCCCAAGGTTCTGGCTAGATCTGGACTCTGGAAAACCCTAGATGATGTTTATCTTCGAACCTAATCTGATCAGACGCATTTATCTCATTATCCGGGCTTTTCAAGAAATTCCATGTAAGTCCTGCATAATTTCTGAATACCTGTGAGGTCCCCGTGAGTTCTGGAATGTCTAACAACTCATTTTTCAGACCGGGTACTAACAGTAGCCCCTCGGCGATGCTTCTTGCAAGGCAATGAAGGGTCGTTGATTAAGAAAGGAACTGATCTGAAACAATGAGTTCCAAATCGGGAAAGCGAGGTAAAAAGGTGACTAGGTTGCTCGGGTGGATGAACTTTTTTCAGGCTACCTAAGTATCCTAAGGGGAATCAAGCCGGTCGTAGTTCGGGCTCTGTGGGGACACAAAAATGAGACATTGTCTTCTACTGGGGATAATATCCTGTATGAAGATGATCGTCTGTTGGGGATAGATGAATCACTGCTAGGACTCTACTGGGGAAAGGAATAAGTGATGTAAATATGTCTGGAGACACCAGCAACTCATGCCAAAAGATAATGAAACAATACGGTATATGAAGAAGAAAATCTTACGAAGCGTGTGAATCAAGAAAGTATGCGAAACTCATGGGATATACAGATGCTGAAACCTCAGGATCGTGGGGTTCGAAAGTGATAACGTGGACGGTATATCGGGACGCTTAAGCCTTGAGATTGTGCGGGTTATGCAAATACTCAAAACCTACGGGTTATAGAGATGCTAAGACATCTGCATTGCGGGATTCAGAAAGTGGTAACGTAGATGGTATATCGGGATGAATGAATCTCGAGATCGCACGGGTAACGCCTTATTATTAGGATGTGTAACGGTTTCCTTAACCTGTAAATTAATTTAATTCGGTAAATTAACTTATTTTGGGACATATAGTGTAGGGGTGGCAATTTGTACTCGCATGTACCAACCAACCCGTATACCAACCGTACCAATTATAATTGGTATAAAGAAGTCGGTATACCGAACTTTTTGGTAGGTAGTACCGTACCATTTTTGTCTAATTGGTTGGTACACGGTATAGAATTTCGACTTTGATTGATATACCATGTACCAACTTTATATATATATATATGAACAAACACAAACACACACACACACTCATATAATACTCCGTCTAATTGTATAGGTACTTGTAATATTTAAAGAGTAGTTTGGTCTATTTGATATTTATAGATTGTTTTTTTTTAATACGTGTTCTAAAATTACAAGTATTTGGGACGAATGGAGTATCAAACATTAATTTCTTTTTTCTAACCTTAAGTCCTTAAGCTCTTTACTACGATTTAGGAAAAATTCAAACTGCCTTATTGTTATCTTTTAGTTTTGGAGTCGTGGTGAATATTATTTATAGTCACTGTATTGTTTAGTTTGCAAGACTTCAATTGTTCAACTTTTCTTTAGTTTCAAAACATTATAATTTGTATTTGAGATTCACTTTTATGTTATAACGTGTTTTTTTTATACTAGACAAGAAAGTCTAACAAAAAGAAATGCAATTTTTTTTGTCTTCATTTACATTTGGTATATATCGATTACCAACCGTACCAACCAAATACCAACCGTACCAATAAACTTGGTATACCGACTTTTGTGGTTGGTACTGGTACATATTTTTTAGTACCAAATCATACTTGGTTGGTACACGGTACAAGCAAGATACACTCGGTATACCTACCAATCCACCACTAATATAGTGACTCTTTAACCTGTAAATTAATTTAATTCGGTAAATTAATTTAATTTGGGTTTTGTAATGGCTCCTTAACCCGTATTTGGTGTAAATTAGGATTTACAGCGGTTCCTTAACCTGCATTTTAGTTTAGTAATGTTATGCTGGAGATAATTGTATTTTGGTAATTTATAGTGGCCTCCTGGGCCGGAGATTATTGAATTTGGAGTTAATTGTGGCTTTCCGGGCCATAATCCAGTTAAATTTGACTAAGGGCGTCACTTTTGGATTAAAAATAAGCATGGAGGGGTTGAAATATAAATTCTGGCGCCTGGAAGAATATGTGGCCGCGTGGCCAGTGTTTCTGATTGGCTGGATCTTGTTCGCGAGGATGGCCAAAAGAAGCACATAAAGGAGGGCTGAGATTGTGCCACATCACCCTAGAAAGACTGGCCGCGCGGACAGTCATGCCGTTTGATAGACCCTGCAAGCTACTCTTCTTCTTCATCAATTCCTTCATCTTCTTCGTGCATAGAGAGAGAGAGAGAGAGAGAGGCGATTTGGGTGGAAAAAAAAACATTGTTGAGTGATTTTTGCGCTTTTTTTGCTTGGATTAAGGCTATAGCGGACCAATTCTTCTTCGGAGCGGAGCAGAATCTCGAGCAAGGTCAAGGTGAGGAGCCACCTCTCAACGAGGAACAACAACAAAGGGGAAGAATGGTGGTGCAGAACTATCACTCTCATGAATGGCACTTTATTGTGGGGCCGAGGTTTGAGTTGTACGTGGGTCCCGACAAACATTGGTCCGGGGGACACTTGGTGAAGACTACGGATGTAAGTACCCTATTTTTGTATTTTTGTTTGTTTATTTTCGATTAGTTAATTATTGTAAATTATTGATTTGAGTATTTGTTGAAATTTCGGGACGGCACATACATGTATTTAGGAAATAAAGCATGCATGTACACTTTATATTTCACATATGTATTTAATTACTAGTAAGTAACGCACCTTTGATGTGATTACCTGTAGTTAAAGAGGTCTCGCGGGTCCACCAAGCTGGTGGCAGAGATTTGGGCCATGTTACCGCCGGGTGGTGTTGTGAAGGATAGGATTCGTGCCTTGGGCTTCGGTCCTTTCTTTGATGCCGTGGAGGTTATCAGCGGGACCCAGAAGGTGATGGGTCTGGTTGAGCTTATGAGGGAGTACTGGTGGGATACCACACACACATTCCACTTCAGCTGGGGAGAGGTTACTACCACTCCCACCAACTTCACTGCTATCACGGGGCTGCAGTTTACCAATGTGCCCCTACCTTTTGATGAGGATTTGGTTGAGGACTCTCATCGCCAAGTCGAGTTGCTTGGAATGCATCTAGGGAGTCAACAATGTGGATTGCCTAGCGCGGGAAGTTCTGTGGTACAGTCTGACGCAGACCCTGTTTCCATGTGCTAGCACTTTCTGTCGGTTCTCTTTGCTGGGCGCTTTATCTGACTTAGATAGGGAGAGACAGGTGTCGTGGGGGTGGAGCTGGATTGGTAGAGATGTACCGAGCTCTGGATGTGTGCTCGAGGTCCAGCACATCGTCTTTTGACTGCTTCTAGTTTGCCTTTGAGGTATTTTCTAACTACTCTTTTTATTCCATGTCTGTCCTTTGTTTAGAACTGTTGGACTGAAACTCTGTTTTCCACAGGTGTGGGTCTATAAGTGTTGGAGATTATGCCCTAGGACCTTGATAAAGGCCTCATGTTATATCAAGTTCTCATTTGTTATAGAGATAACAACCTGGATTATTATATGTTTTGCATGGTTATTATAATAATCACCGTCCCTAGTACTTATGAAGAACTAGTATAAGTTTAATCGATGATCATATGATGATCATGTGTATGTGATACAAATTAAACTTATAGGTACGTGTTGGTGAACAAGTACTGGACATGACCCACCTATGAGATTTATGTTATGGTCAAATGTCATAATTAAATCTCATATAGTTATATCATTTGATATCCTTAGACCTGAGATTATCATGGTCTTCCACATTATGAAAATTATGTTTGACATAGTCAACCGCTACCCTTAACCAGGTAGTCATAAAGGCTGTGATTGGCATAATCAGATTCTTGTAGGGAAGAATGATAAGTCAAGATGGAATTTGTCCCTCACTCAAGAGAGATATCTGCTTAGGCCACTCGAAGAGTGAGATTGATGAAATGCGTGGCCACGCTCAAATGAATTGATGTGTTCAATGTCATTTGCTCATATCAATCTACTCGGGATCGAGAAAGCATTGAACAATATAAGTTGATATGGACCATGACTTATGTTCAATATGATATCGCGTGACAAAAGGATTGTGATATGTTCTATAAGGATAAACGAACTTCGTTAAGTTATATTAATTGGGTAGTCATGATGGCCTGCTAGAGTCCACTCATGACTTATGGTTTTGACCTTGGTTTGAATCATTGCCAACTTAATATATTCCTATGGGATCACACACAAAAGAACGAATTGATCAAAAGGCTAAAATTGGAAAAAGCTAAAAATCTGGCAGGCTCGGACCAAATGGCACGACCATGCCGTTCTGTGAGCACGACCGTGCCGTTCTGTGAGCATGACCGTGCCAGTTTACAAGCACGACCGTGCAAGTATTCGTCTGGGGAGATTTCGATCGGCACAAGTGGCACGGTCGTGCTCACAAAACAGCACAAGTGGCACAGCCGTGCCACTTTGTGAGCACGACCGTGCCAGAGTCCTTGGAGGCGGTTTTGGCCAGTTTAATCGGGTAACAGGATTTAGGCCTTCTAGGTCATTAAGGGTTAATGACTAGGTACTATAAATACATCTTTTCACCAGCCATTAAACTAATGCAACCCAATATGTTTGAGAAACATAATTCTTGATCCAAGATTGAGAATCAAAGATCAAGAACGCATATTATTCATATAGCCTTTTGATAGAAAGAGTTTCTATGGGATCTAGCAGTCTAGATCTAGAATCGTTCTAGATATTCGTTCGCGTGTGGATACATATAGAAGATGCTAACTTTAGCATCTCAAGTTCGTGTTCCTGTGATCGTGATCCGAAGAACTAGGAGATCAAATCTAAAGCTTGAAGACTTGAAGATTTGAATATCCGAAAATTTTAAATGCACAACAACGGTTAGTATTCTAAATTCATCGTCCTATTAATTTAATCATCATGAATGGATCTTGGGCCTTAGGGTTTTGTTTATTTTATTGCCGTTTTCCGCTGCGCAAGGACCCTCAAAACCCAATAATGAGATCTTTCATATTTTTCCTTTTGGTGAGTGGTGAGAAGAGCGTTCTAGTGATGTGGTTCTGGGCGAAAGGGAACCGTGATGAAGGTCTCGACAAGGCGCGGAAAACGCCATACTTGGAGATTTTTGTAGCGAAGTTGTGGGGACCACTTGATGAGGATTTTTACCTCTTTCCTTGGTCGGACATGCTCGGCCATGCTCAGGAGTTCACTGCCTCGAGGTATTTCCTGGTGGGGCTGACTGGTGACGCCATGTACTTGGGCGAGAGGGTGTGCGGGCAGCATGGTGCACATCCACTGATATGGGATTCGAGTGATCCTTCTTGGAACATGTCATACCCTGCTAGGCGCAGGGCAAGTGGGGATTATACCATGAGGACTCCGTCCAGTCTTTACCAGAGCGGTGGTGACTACGCGTGGTATGTCAAGAATGTGCTACTTAGTCCACATGTGTTGGCGAGGAGGCAGGCTGTGTTGGGTTTTGATGCATCACGCGTAGCAGAATTAACATATAAAATCAAACACCCATGAGCCATGGATCCGTCCATGTTGATTAAATTAAATACAAGATGAAAGAAACTAACCCTTGAAGATCGCATCCATGAACACGGACTTTGAGGTGCTAAAGCAAACACCCTCTATCGGTATCCACATGTCGAACGAACTCAAAAACACCTACTTGATGTGACCGCTAGATCTAAAGGCTTGATGATGAAGAAACACTTTCTTCGTAGGAATTATTTTGCTTCATTGAATTATTGTATTTTGATGATTCTAAATCTCAAAATAAATAATCCTCTCTCTCTATGTTTTATTGTTTCTCAAACAATTGTTATTTATTTCTAAAATCAACCATTGAAGCTGTCAACCTTGGCTGCATATATTTATATGAGGGTTTAACCTAATTCCGTTTGGGTTCGGGATTCCTTGTCAGACAAAGAGTCTGAACAAACTGACCAGATACGCGTAAGGCAGCCGTACGGCTCTCAGTGACCCGTACTCCTCATGTGGAGCCGTACAGTCAGCAGTTCGCAATTCCCAGATTTTTAGCCTTTTCAATCCATTCTATTATGTGTGACCTAATAGGATTATACTAAGTTGGCAACGAGTCCGAACAAGTCAAAACCCGTAAGTCATAAGCGGACTCTAGCAAGCCATTATGACTACCCAATTAGTATAACTTTGAAAGTCCCAACTTACCTTACAGAACATATCACAATCCCTTTGTCACGCGATATCATATTGGACATAAGTCATGGTCCACGTCAACTTATGTTGTTCAATGCTTTCTCGATCTTGAGTAGATTGATTTGAACAAATGAAATTGATCACATCAATTCATTTGGGCATGGCTATGTACTCTCATCCATCTCACTCACCGAGTGGCCTAAGCAGATATCTCTCCAAAGAGGGACAAATCCCATCTTGACTTATCATTCTTCCCTACAAGAATCCGATTATGCTAATCGTAGCCTTTATAAGCACCCGGTTAAGGGTAGCGTTTGAGTACGTCAAATATAATGTTCATCATGTGGAAGACCATGATAATCTCAGGTCTAGGGATTCAAATGGTATGACTATTATGAGATTTAATTATGACATTTGACCATGACATAAATCTCATAACGGGTCAGTCCAGTACATTGTTCTCCAACAAGTACCCATAAGTTTAATTTGCATCCAATGCACATAATCATTATATGATTATCTATTAAACTTATACTAGTTCTTCATAAGTACTAGGGACAATGATTATTATAATAAACATGCAAAAGATACAATAATCAGGTTTGTTATCTCTATAACAATGAAGCTATGATGTAACGTATATACCTTTATCAAGGGCCTAGGGCATAATATCCAACAGGCTACGGGTTACCCAGCTGGTTCCAGTAGAGGGGCCAGGTGTACAATGGACATGCCGCGCTTTCCGGACACCATCAGGATGAGGCGTGGTGGTGCTGAGATCGAGTTTAACTTAACCCCTACTGAGGCTGATGAGGTACATGGATCTCATCTTCCTCCTCTTGGAGTTACGGTATGACATCATTAGAATTTTATTTTTCTGTCTTGGGAGGCATATATCCACTCTGTCCGTAGGGGCAACATATTCGAGTGCATGTTCCGGAGTCTGGCCGATGCTTGTACTTGCTGCCAAGGGGATGTGATCCCGCTAGAGCGCCGAGAGAGATCGCCTACTGATGATGCTAGTCAGAGATCTGTCCGAGGTCGAGGCTCTGGAGCTGGTGGGTCCCACTATATGAAGCAGCGGGGCCGTGATGATGAAGAGGAGGAGGTAGAGGAGGATTCAGACTAGATGTAGTCTTTTACTTTTCCTGCACTGCTAGTTTAGAGAGAGAGAGAGAGAGAGAAACATATTTATGTACTTTTTATTTACTGCTTTTATGTATTTGGGGCCTTTTAAAGGCAAGTATTTTATTTAGTACATTTATTTACATGTCTTTACAGTTTAATACAATACATGAGCCTTAGGGGTAAAGCGGGGATTATGTACATGAGGGGGATACTCCTATGTTCTTTATTAGCCTCTTTTATGGTTTGTCACCCTTAAAATGTGTGAAATGGGCCCGCTCCAGCGCAGGAGAAGTCCAGGTGGGGACAGACTTAAAATATACTAGCAGGGGATTATGTGGCCACGTGGCCAGTCATGTGGAAAAACTGGCCGGGCGGACAGTCTTGGCTCTGAAATGCCTTTCATTAGATTTTCCTTGTGTGATCAGGATTCGGACGCCAAATTCTATTTATGCAGCAGACTCTGCAGCAAGAACGGGATAGACAACATTTTTCCTTGTTTTTGCTCTAGAATTCTACCATTCTCTTCGCTTACGATGGAGAGACTTCCTAGGGTTTCTGAAGAATGTCAGCTTCTTTTTGTCAAAGGCCTGAAGATATGGATTAGAAAGCTCTCTAAGTCCACTCGTGTGTCTTTCGATAGGAGGTTTGGGATCAAGTGCCTCTGGTCCCTTTTTAGGGTTAAGGTGGATAGGAACATGTTGCATGCTGCCGCTAAGTTTTCGGACGAGGACAACCATGTCTTCAACTTCTCTTATAACGAGGTCACCCCCATGTATGAAGACTTTATGGATCTTTGCGGTGGAAGGGAGACGGACTGTGTAGCTATGCCGCAGTATCAGGTTCCTTCGAAGATTCGGTTTTCCAAACTACTCAGGATTCCCGTAGAGGAGTCTAGGAGCTTTTTCTTGGGTGTCGATGTTGACATTTATGAGCTTCCTATTAAATTCCTTAACAGTGTGAAGGACTCCGAGGCGGCTTTGGAATGTCTTGCTCTTTGTCTCTTTGCCTCGGTCTTGTTTCCTTCCTACCTAGGGGTGGCAAAAATGGGATGTATTGACATGGTGGATCAGGCTAGGGCTGGCCGTAGCATCATTCCTGTTTTGCTCGGGGAGACTTTACATGGTACTGCAGAGTTGGCTTCTGGCTCCTGTAAGATGTCTCGGGGTAGTTCTCGGCTACTACACTTGTGGTTGCAAGAGAGGTTGTGAGTGCTGGAGGAGCCTCTTGGCAAGGTGCCGCCTTGGGCTTGTCAGAGTAGAAAGATGGTGGAGCCATTTGTGGGGATGACTCGGTCTGCACGGGTGTCATATCTGGCGCAGATGGGCACGGCTCAGATCAAGTGGGTAGTACCCCTTTGGGAGATTAGTAGAGCACGATGGTGTTGGTGTATATGCCCTAGGCATGTTATTGGCACGTTGTTTGACAATGTTTGTTATCACTTTCATTTATATAAAGAGATGTTTTGGATTATTATTTGTTGCTTCATGTTTTGTTATATTAATCCCCGCCCCAGTACATATGAAGAACTAGTATAAGTTTAATTTTATAATCATGTGATGATTATGTGTATGGGATACAAGTTAAACTTATGCGTATGTGTTGGTGAACATATACTGGACATGACCCAACTATGAGGTTTATGTCATGGTCATAATGTCACAATTAAACCTCTAAATAGTTGTATCATTTGAATCCTTAGACCTGAGATTATTATGATCTTCCACATAGTGGAGACCATGTTTGACATATTCAAACGTTACTCTTAACCAAGTAATTATAAAGGACATGATTGACATGATCGAAGCTATGTAGGGAAGTGTACTAAGTCAAGATGGAACTTGTCCCTCTTCTTGAGAGATGTCAAGCTTGGGCCCCTCGATGAATAGTATTGATGAAATGCATGGCCGTGCTCAAATGAATTGATATGATCAATGTTATTTATATTATCAACTATTTGGAATCGAGAAAAGTATTAGGCATTGTAAGTTGACCATTGACCATGGCGTACGCTCAATGACATCGTGTATAAAAGGATTGTGATATGTTCTATAAAGGATTCATGAACTTTGACAAGTTATATTAATTGGGTAATCATGATGGCTTGCTAGAGTCCGCTCATGATTTATGAAAACGACTTTGGTTGGACTCATTGGCAACTTAATATAATCCTATGGGGTCACACACAAAAGAACGAATTAAATAAAAGGCTAAAATTAAGTTTCTGGTGGTGCTCGGCCGAGCACGAGTTACAGAATGGGATTGAACAGAGGTGCTCGGCCGAGCACCCTAAAGGACTCGGCCGAGCAGGCCCTGTTCAGACCCTATTTTCTGATTTCGCATTTTGACGGGTTTTGACCTATTTCTCCTAAAAGGTTTAGGATTAATAAGTATAAATACCCCTCTCTAAACCCTAATCAGAGACAATTGATATTAGATCAATAAGAGAGCCTCCAAAGGGTTTGGTAATACAGATTTATTCCTAGATCTCAAGATCGAAGAATAAATTCATATAGCCTTCATAAAAAGTTGTTTTATCAGATCTAGCGGTCCGGATCAAGAAGAGTTCTTGATATTCGTTCGCGTGTGGATACACATAGAGGGCGTTGATTTCAACTCCTTTAATTTCGTGGTGCATCATTCCAAAGCGTGTTCCTGCGATCGTGATTCAAGAGCGCGAAGAACAAAGATTCAAGATCTGAAAATTTTAAAGCATTATCACAGTTAGTATTCTAAATTCAACCCTGTATTAATTTAATCATCTTGAACGGATATAGGCTTTTTGGTTAATTCCGCTGCGCATGATTTTGCAAAACCCAACAGCGATATCAGAGCCCCGTTCATCATGATTATTTTAATAATAACATGTTGATAATATAATTGGATTATATGTGTTAGCATGCTATTTGAATTTAGATTCATGATGTTTATGTGATTTATATTTTATGTATGTATATGAGATATATGAAGATCATAAAATCGCACCGTTTGAATACGTTATGTAGGATCTAAGATTGCAATAATAGTTTGATTATTATGTTCTTTGTGATCATCAAAAGTTAATTGGATTAATTTGTTGATGATTCTAGATTCATGAATAAATTGTTTGTTCAAAGTTTTGATGAACATGGTGATTTGATCATCATGAACACCAAACCCTAATTGAATCGGGAAAGCAATTTTAGGGTTGAAATTTGAAAAACTAATCTGGCGGCATGCTCGGTCGAGCAGGACATAAGACTCGGCCGAGCAGTAGGAAGTCAAAGGCTGTATTTTTGAAGCGCAAAGGTGCTCGTCCGAGCACCTCAAAGGACTCGGCCGAGCATAAGGTTTTTGAACTGAATTTGTTTTTCAGATGGCTGGTTTTTGAAACTATGTTTCCTTAAATTAAATCTCATGTTCAAAATTACTTTGGATTGAATTTATTTGTCAGATGGCTGGTTTTAGAAACCGTGTTTCCTGAAAATAAATCTCAAGGTCAAAGTCAAAAATTGATGAGAGTGGCCGTGGATTATTTTATAATATGGATTGAAGCACAAGCTTACCGAGTTCTCAATGCCAATAAAGTGGCCGAATTTGCAAAGACCAACATCATGTGCCGATATGGCATCCTTCACGAGATTATCTCTGACAATGGTTCTCATTTAGATAAAGAAATGGATGCACTCTTGGTCGAATACAAAATTACCAAGCACAAGTCATCCCCGTAACGTCCTCAAGCTAATGGTGCGGTCGAAGCAGCAAACAAAACAATTGAGACCATTATACGAAGAATGGCTTCAACAGGAAGGGACTTGGCCTTAGAAATTACCTCTAGCATTGTGGGGCTATCGCACATCAATTTGGTCAGCAACAGGAGAAACTCCGTACACATTGGTTTATAGCTCCGAAGCCGTGCTCCCAGTCTAACTCGAAGTTCCCTCTTTGCGAGTCTTGCTCGAAAATCAAGTTAATAAGATTGAATGGATGCAAAGTCGATATGAACAATTAGCCCTACTCGACGAAAAGAGGCTAAGGGCTTTTGAACGTATGAGGGCCTATCTACAAAGAATGGCTAGGGCTTTTAACAAAAAGGTAAAGCCCGAGGCATCAAGGTAGGAGACTTGGTCCTAAGACAACATCCTCCCAATGCCATGAATCCCCTTGGGAAATGGGGACCCCAATGGATCGATCCATACGTAGTCAAGAAGATACTAAGTGGCGGTGTAGTCCGACTCGTAGAATTGGATGGCGATCAACTACCAAAGGAGGTCAACCTCGACAAACTCTAGAAGTTCTACGCTTAACATATGAAGACCATAAAAAAAAGAGCTCGCTAGGTTGAAAACCCGCAAGGGCGTCCTAGTCAAAAATTAGAGCAAAGTGCAAAAAAAGAAGCCCGCTAGATCAAAAACCTGCAAGGGAGGTCTAGGCAAAAAACAGGGTGGACATAAAAAAAATGGTCTTCATTTGTTTGAACTACGAAGACATGAGCCTCCCAAAAACTGGAGGAACGTAGGCAACTTTCGGGTGCGGTCTAAAACAATTATTTTTACCCAATCATTTCATTAACGAGATGCAATTTTATTCATTTCTTGGAACATTTTCATTGTTACATACGGAACTGTTGAGCGATAAAAGACATTAAAATCCTAACAAGTGGTCTATTTAATTGCAATCTCGAGGTACTAGGAAAAATCTAATCTCTTCTTGGCCTTCAAAGGGCGGCTCAAGCGGCTCTCAATCCTACTCCTCTTGGACGGCCTAAGAACACTAAGACGAGCCATGGTATTCTCCGCAGCAAGCCATCTCCGAGCATAAAAGTCACCCAAGGGAGTGCCGAAAGGGTCAACCAAAATTTTGTTCGGATCAACAGCAGCTTCCTTGTATCTCAAAGCACTACTAGGCTCAAAATCCTTCCCCAGCAACTCAAATCGTAGAGTGTCAACCCAAGTGATACCACGGTAAAGGGTACTAAACAGATAATCCAAGTAACTCTTAGGAAGGAAAATGCTACCCTGGTAAGTAGGGACAGAAGCCCACCGATGGCGGTCGTCTCCCAAAGCCAACTGAAGCTCCCTCGAAAAGTCCAGACCCATGTACGAAACTGGACGAAACACTCCACTCCTCGGAAAAGGGACTATCTGCTAACGACCAAACTGTCTCAAAACCCGCTCCGGCTGATAAACTGAGGAATCTCTGAGACCAGGAAGGACCATGTGCTCAAAACCAAAAGTCCATTCCACGAAATGATGAATGCCCCAAGAAGAGGGACACCACTCAATGTCGACCGATAGCCGAGACGCAAAGAATTTTTCCAACCATCCTCAGATAAGTCTCGACCCAGCAGTTTTCTCCTATGGATGGCGAAAGGAGAAAGATCACCGTCCGGAGAATAAATCCTAAAGTGCTCCTGAAGCCATATGGTCACAAGTAAGGGACTTCGCCATCGCATCTCGCCCGTCCGATATAACCCATCCAAACTATGCAAGGTTGTAGACACCCCGCCTTGGACCGCTCACCCCGATTGCACATTTGATTTTGTGTTTCTCCCCATTTTAAGTGTTTCTCGTTAGTTTCTGTCACTTCCGTTAAGTTCCTGACTGACTTCGTTAAGTCCAGGGACTAAACTGAATGACAGGGCTGACTTTCTAGTCCATTCTGTCAAAATTGCCTTCTCTGAGTCGCGCGCCTCCGACAGGAGGAGCCAGGCGTGCGCGCCTCCCGCCCCCAAAGCAGGAAGCGCGCGCCTCTGGGCGTCAGTTACAGATTTCTGGCCAGGATTCCCTCCCTTGCTCAATTTACAAGATTTTGCCCGGGAAGGATTTCTTGGTGACTGAGTTTTGGCACCAAAAACACCCCTCTTTCACCTATAAAAACCTCTCTTTACCTCCATTTTTAAGGATCGAAAAATCATCGGAAAAACCCAATCGAAAAGAACAAAAGATTGAACTTACAAAACTATACCAAAATCACTTTTCTAAAGGTTCTCCAAGGATTTCTTCAAGCAAAATTTGAAGGTCTTCGAATTGTAGGTAAAAGTCCATCTTCTCCTTTGTTTTCTACTTCATCTCCTCTCTCTCTTTTACTTTAATCAAATGTGCAATCACCCAAATCATTTTGGGACATGACTCTAATGATCACCTCATCTCATTGAGGTTGGTTAAGGAGTTATCTCCTACATTCCAAATCCTATTTTAAACCCCCTTTTTATGACTTAAAGAAGAAGAAGAAGAACATTTTCATTCATGTAGATTTTGATCAAGCAAGACCAACTTAAGTTGGGCGAGATGGGTGTTTCGGTACTTCCCATCTCGTAACCTAACCCTCGAACCTCAAAACAAAGAATCTCTGTTTTCGTAATCAAACTTAGGCTACAATCAATAGGTTTTTCTTATGTTCCTCAAAACATAGGTGGCGACTCTAAAAACAAGTTAGAGATCCTAGGACGACCCACACGCTCGAGCCTAAAGCCGTGGTTTCCCGGGGTATCTACAGTGGCGACTCCGCTGGGGACGATTTGAGGGTTAAACTTGCATTCTGATCAAAATCTACATCTTTTCTGGGCATTCTGTTTCCTGATGGGGGAGGCGCGCGCGTCTGGCCTTTTAAGCCTAAGGCGCGCGCATCCCGCATCAAGAACCAGAATCGCCCACTTCTTTATGTTCTTCATCTTCTTCTTCTGTTATTCTGCACTAATCGCTTCTGCAGGGGTTACAATATGAACATAGGACCAGGGCAATCCCCTGAGTCCAAAGTCTGACATTCTGACAGGTGTGCCCCAGAAGCGCGCGCCTCCCATAAGCATTTCGACATGCGCACGCGTCCCATATCAGCACTCAGAGGCGCACGCTTCTGGGTTGATTCTCAGAACAGAAACAGGTTTCAGTGACTGAGCAGAACAGTGGGGTGTGGGCACAGTTGCCTGCATCAGAACAGAATTGAACCCTCGGACTGTTTTAATTTTGTGTTTTATTTACCGGTCACGGGTGATTCGGGAGTTGTAATTTTTTGTGCTTATGTGTTTTGTGTGTTTTTCTTTCTTTTCAAAAAAAAAAAAAAAAAAAATTAAAATTTTTGTCACTTGCTAGACCTCACACTACATGCACATATTCCTATGAACTGCTCACTATCGAGTCGCACAAGTCCAACCCCAAACCCGTCGAGGCCCGTCCTAGAAAGTTTCAAGCTCCACCAGACCTTGGCTCTTTCGAAGCGGTAAACCTCAGCCCGTGGCGTGGTTCAAGACTACATGCCGGGGGTGACCTTTGAGCCTCATATTCAAGCCGAGCACAAACCACACAATTCTAGTTAGGGTCTAACACTCCGTGACTCAAGTCGGTTTCCATGTACCGAGATTTCCGTAAACTAATGTCTTCAAATCATACATGCCAACTTGTTGAAATGGACGCAATAAAAATCTGTCCCCAAAAAGTGGTTATTTTGGACGAAAATAAAAATCCGTCCCCGCATGTATGCTTTACTACATTAATTTAGTTTAATCCCGATACATGTAGGATTCACAAGCGCGATGGAATCCGATGAGTATATGGGACCGCGAGATGGTCTATATACTAGTGTGACGATTCCGTTATTTTCTTAGAAACCCCAAAAGGGATGCATTCCCTCCGACTTATAAAAAAAAAAAAAAAAAAAAAGAAGAGTCTTTCCTTATGTGGTTCGAGTCGTGTGCCCAACTGTGTGTTCTAAGCCTCTTCATGGACCGCAAGTGTTACTCAAGACTGACAAGGGCCTCTTCTGCAATATAGGTTCAATTGGTACTTACAAAGTCTACCGGGATTCAGCAAATCGGTTAGTCCGTGAAGAGATCACTCCAACAGCTACAACATCAACCATGACCGGCAGCAGCAACACCATGTCTCTCGAACAGCTCTCAACTATGGTCCAACTCCTCCAAGAGCAAGTCTCTACCCTTAACAAAGAGGCACAAAGCAACGACGACATTTGGCAATCCCACCTCGACAGCCAAAGGGAGGCCCACGAGGCCGAGATGGAGCTAATGAAAGAAAAGCTCACCAACCTTGCCAAGGGAAAGAACAAGAACAATGATGATGAATCCGAATGGACCGAGGGTTTGTTCAAGAGTCCTTATGTCAACACCCGCA
Organism: Campanula takesimana; assembly: GCA_026119855.1. NCBI lineage: Eukaryota > Viridiplantae > Streptophyta > Magnoliopsida > Asterales > Campanulaceae > Campanula > Campanula takesimana. The sequence continues at coordinate 3,608,196 of JAOWBW010000001.1, forward strand.
CCAAGAAAATGGGGGAACCAAGTTCCGAGAACAATGAGCCCAAAATGGTGGATTCTATCATGGCCTACATCGACCAAAAATTCAATGGGCTCAACATGGGGAAAGGCTCCGACACAAGCCTTTATCAATCATCCATCCTCATGAGTACTATGGCCGCTCTTCACGATAAGTTCAAGATGCCCGACATAAGCAAATTCAAGGGCAACTCTTGTCCTATGGCTCACATTGAGACTTATATTTGGGCAATGGTTCCAAAGAAGGTCTCCCCCAAGGTGATGGCTCAATGCTTTCCTCTCACTCTCGAGGGGGCGGCAAAAGATTGGTATGCTACTCTCCCGCTCACTGTCCGTCTTGATTGGGACTCCGCCATGCTTGCCTTCAAGAACCAATACCAAGGCAACACCACTCACCGGCCCACAAGGAAAGAGCTAGAGAACACTACTCAACGAGACAATGAGTCCTTCATCGACTTCACAAGGAGATGGAATGACAAACTCTCTGAAATTGTTGAGAGGCCGAACACAAAAGAGCAAATGGACATATTTCTCAAGTGTCTCAAGATTGATCTCCGCACTCACCTAAGTGGGTCTTGCTACTCCGACTTCTCCCAAATGTATGAGGCGGGGGTACGCATGGATGACTTGCTCAAGGAGATTAAGAAGACCACTCCTACTTACCGCTACAAGGCCGCTTCCAACTCCACAAAAGAATCCTCGGTCAACGCCGTCACTATTGACAAGGGGAATTACAAAAAGGTTCCTCCACCTCAAGGGAAGAAGTCCCGAAGTGACCGTGTCTACACACCTCTCCAAGGCATGACTCAAACCGAAGTGTTCGAGGTCCTCAAGGCAAAGGGTCAAGTCACACCCGTGCAAGGGTACCAACCCAAGACGATCAACTCCAATCATGCTCACCACAAATATTGTGGCTACCACCAATATAGTGGCCACACCACCGAGGATTGCTTCGTTCTCCGCAATGTCATTCAAGATCTCATAGATAAGAAAGAATTTGTAGTGACTAATGACGAGCATGTCAATGTAATAGAGATAGGAGAACTCGAGGGGACCACCCATTCAATCCCAATTGTGAATGGGGGCCCCAATGTTATGAATAAACTTGACAATTCTTGTTATGTAGTGACTTACGATGAAGTAATGAGGGAAATACTAGAGAATAGGAAAAAGAAGCAAGATGGGAACGTCAACATGCTAACTCGATCCGGTCGAGTCATAGTAAGCAACCCTTCCACTTCCGCACCGAGCTCCTCTTCTCAAAGGCCGCAAGCTCACAACACTCCCGAAAATCCTCTACTTGTCCAACTCAAGAAAACTCAAGCCAACATCTCTATTTGGGACCTCATTGCATCCTCGAAGAAACACCGAGATCTTGTCATCCGCAATCTCGATGATACATCAGTTTCTCCCGATACTACTCCCGAGGACCTCACGGCAATGATTGGTCACGTTCACTTTAGCAACGTCATCACCTTTGCCGATATGGACCTTCCACCGTTTGGTTCCGACCACAACGAAGCTATTTACCTCAAAGTACGAGCAAGGGGGAGGCCCGTCTCAAGAGTCTTAGTGGACGGTGGTTCTGCGCTCAATCTCATGCCTGGTAGAATCATGGGCATACTGGGGCTTAAGGATTCTGATTTGAAGCCTTCTACTAAAGTAATCCGAGGTTATGACAGCACCGCCCGTACAGTCATGGGTATGATCGAAATAGACATTGAGTTTGGGAGCATGGTCATGTCCGTTCCATTCCAAGTACTTGATATCCCGGCCTCGTTCAACTTACTGTTGGGTCGACCATGGATTCATAGTGCTAATGCCGTACCGTCAACTCTCCACCAATGTGTCAAGATCCGAAATGGTGATGAAATAGTGACCGTAATGGCTGAAAACATCACTATCCACAGAAAAGGTGAGCCCGTCCACCAAGTTCAGCATGGTCTACCAGACTCCACTCTCTCCGACGTCTCAATCAACGCCATTGACAAAGAAGGGGGAAACGGATCATAGACCCCCAGCAATCACAAAGTCCTCCGCATGATGAGGAATATGGACTACTTCCCTGGTTTAGGCTTAGGGAAATATCAACAAGGAATCCTACATCCCGTGAAAGTCCCATTTGTCAAGAACACCTTCGGTTTGGGGTATGAGCCTTCCAAAGAAGACTTGAAACAAGAGCAAGCGATCAAGAACGAAAAGGCCCGAGCTCGTAAAGAAGGCCGTCGGTATGAAGTCCCTAATCTAAGGCCTTACCGCAAGACGTTGAATGGTTATTTTGTCCGCCAAGGGGAAGACGTTCCATACATGATCTTTCCCGAGCCGTGGGTTAACAATAAAGGTGTCAAAAAGCCCGGCCTAGAAATCTTCTCCGATTGTGAGATCCAGATATCCGAAAGAGAACCAACTCCCATGACGCCCCGTGAATGGTGGGGAAGGAAGATGACTATAGAATCCGAGACAGAAATCACCGTGGGGGAGGAACTGACAGATTTAGCCTCCATGTTCGAAGAGCTTGCCATGATGAATGAATGCCAAGTTAACACCATCCATGACACCGTCATCATGAACGAGACTCTCAGTGAGATCCCGCAAGCTCCGAGCCGATCAACAATTGGTATTCAACAAAAGGGCCCGTGGTATCCGAGGAATTCTTAGTCCAAGAAATGGGTTGCATACCCCGCACAGCAACAAAGGAAGAGCAGCTCACACTTACTTTCGAGTCCGAGAGTGTCTCTAATACCCTCACCCAAGAGGATTTGTAGGCCATAGCCGAGCGTGTGTTTCCTTTCTTTACTAATGAAAAATTTGATATTTCTGAGTACCCTGAGATTGCAAACATCATAAATGATGAATTAACTAATAATGAACTTAACGAACAAGTTAATAACGATTCAAATTATGATGAAATAGACCACGAAAACACAACATACTTAAATGAACTTGCTCAACAAGTCCGTAGTCGTGGCGAGAATGGTCCAAAGGCTGACGAAGAATTGCATGTTGTTAATCTGGGTACCGAAGAAGAGCCAAAAGAAACCAAGATTGGAAGCTTCTTCAAGGGAGACGACAGAGACAGATTGACTGCATTACTACGGAGTTCGTGGATGTGTTCGCATGGTCATACAAAGACATGCCGGGTTTAGACAGAAAGGTAGCGGAGCACAGGATTCCGATCAGAGAAGATACCAGGCTAGTAAAGCAGAAGCTCAGAAAGATCAAGCCAGAATGGTCTCTGCAGGTCAAAGAAGAGATTGAGAAGCTCCTCAGTGTGGGTTTCATCAAGGTTATCGAGTATCCGACATGGTTAGCCAACATTGTAACAGTCAGGAAGGCGAACGGCAAGGTTCGAGTTTGTGTAGACTTCCGGGATTTAAATAAAGCTTCCCCAAAGGATGATTTTCCACTCCCTAATATCGACATGCTAGTCGACTCCACTGCTGCCTACGAGGTCCGCTCATTCGTGGATGGGTTCGCTGGGTACAATCAGATTCTTATGGCCGAGGAAGATCAACATAAGACAGCCTTCACAACACCGTGGTACCTTTTGCTACACAGTCATGCCATTTGGGTTAAGAAATGCTGGGGCTTCCTACCAAAGAGCCGTGACAGACTTGTTCCACGATATGATTCACAAAGAAATCGAGTCTATGTGGACGACATGATCATTCACTCCAAAGGAACCAATGGTCAACACCTAATCGATCTCCGCAAGTTCTTCGAAAGGCTTCGTCAACACAAGATGAGGCTCAACCCTGCAAAGTGCACATTCGGGGTTATCCGAGGCAAAGTTCTTGGTTATATGGTCACTGAAAGGGGAATCGAAGTAGACCCCTCCAAATCAAGCAATCATTGACATGCCTCCTCCAAAGACGCAGAAAGAGATTAAAGGTTTCATGGGAAGACTACAATACATCAGTCGGTTTGTGCACCAACTCACTTCCATGTGCGAGCCAATCTTCAAGCTACTCAAGAAGAATGTGGCTCTAGAATGGACCGACGCGTGCCAAGAAGCCTTCGATCAAGTAAAGCATTACTTGACGTGCCCTCCTGTTCTAGTTCCGCGCGCACAAGGAGAAACCTCTGTTGCTTTATCTCACTGTCAATGATGAAGCCCTAGGGGCTATGTTAGCACAAGAGCAACGAGAGTCCCACAAAGGATAACGCCATTTATTTTGTCAGTCTCCGATTCCAAGGAGGCGAAAAGAACTACTCTGTCTTAGAGAAGTCATGTGCAGCATTGGTTTGGGTCACTCAAAAGCTCAAACACTATATGGAAGCTTTTCCGATCAAGCTAGTAGCAAAGGTGGACCCGCTCCGCTATATCTTCGAGAAGCCTTTCATGTCAACAAGAATAGCCAAATGGTACTTCATGCTCGCCGGCTATGATATCACTTACGTCACACTAAAATCCGTCAGGGGGAAAGTGTTTCAGTGACCAGCTTGCCGAATTCTCGTGTGACGAAGTGAAGGGGGAAGATGTACAGTTCCCCGACGAGCATTTAATTTGTACTGCAACCGAGGAAGACAAGTGGCAACTTTTTTCGATGGCGCCGCCAATAAACACGGTTTTGGTATAGGGGTATTGCTTGTCGATCCAAAAGACATCTACACTCCTATTGCCATACGCCTGGAATTCGAGCTACCAACAACATTGCTGAGTACGAAGCATGCATAGCAGGGCTCGAAGCAGCTCTCGAAAGAAACGTCACGGAACTAGAAGTATTCGGCGACTCTTTTCTCTTTATCAATCAGCAATCGGGTAAATGGCGAACCCAAGACCCGACTCTCTCCAACAGTATGGTCAGCACCTTGAAGAACTGGTTGAACAATTCCAAGAGATCACTTTCAACTACCTGCCAAGGGATAAGAATCGCTTCGCCGATGCACTGGCCACTATAGCTTCATTAGTTGAAATGCCCAAAGGGAAAATGGTGATGCCTTTCAAAATTGCTCGAAGGAACAGTCCGGCATATTGCATGAGTATCGAGACCAACGAGATTCAAACAAACTCTCCGTGGTATTCGGATATCATGAACTTCCTCAAAGACGGCACTTATCCCGAGAACATCAATAAGAAGTCTCAAGCAGCTCTGCAAATTAGCCTCTCGGTATGTACTGATTGGGGACCGAGTCTATAAAAGGCACCACGACGGGATCAATCTCTTATGCGCCAATGAGACCGAAGCTCAAGAGATAATGTGTGAAGTGCACGAAGGAGAATGTGGACCCCACATGAATGGGTTTATGCTAGTCAAGAAGATACTTCGCATTGGTTACTATTGGAGCACTATGGAACGAGACTGTATCGAGAAAGTCAAAAGGTGTGCCAAGTGCCAATTCCACGCTAATCTGCAACATGCTCCACCCTCACAACTTTACAACATGGTCACACCTTGGCCTTTCTCTTGTTGGGGATAGACATCATCGGTAAAGTTCATCCTGCCGGGAGCAATGGGCAGTCATTCGTCCTAGTGGCAGTCGACTACTTCACAAAGTGGGTCGAAGCACAAGCCTATCGAACCCTCAACGCCAAGAAAGTGACCGAATTTGTAAAGATTAATATCATGTGCCGATACGGCGTGCTCATGAATCATTTCCGACAACGGCTCTCACTTTGAGAAGGAAATGGATGCACTTTTGCTAGAATACAAGATCACCAAGCACAAGTCATCTCCTTACCGGCCCCAAGCAAATGGCGCAGTCGAAGCAGCAAATAAGACCATCGAGACCATCGTCAAGAAAATGGCCTCAACAGGAAGGGATTGGCCCGAGAAGCTACCATTAGCATTGTGGGCTACCGCACATCAATACGATCCGCAACGGGAGAACTCCTTATGCATTGGTCTATGGTTCTGAAGCCGTACTCCCTATCGAACTTGAAGTCCCATCTCTACGGGTCCTCCTCGAGAATCAAGTCAACGAGGTCAACTGGATGCAAAGTCGATACGAACAGCTAGCCTTACTCGACGAGAAAATGTTAAGAGCACTCGAACGCACGAGGGCATATCAGCAAAGGATGGCAAGAGCTTTCAACAAAAAAGTGAAGCCTCGAAACATCAATGTGGGAGATTTGGTCTTAAGACAACATCCTCCTAATGCCATGAATCCCTGGGGAAATGGGGACCCCGATGGATCGGTCCATACGTGGTCAAAAAGATACTAAGCGGTGGTGCAGTCCGGCTCATGGATTTAGATGGTGACCAGCTGCCAAAGGAGGTCAACCTCGACAAGCTCAAGAGGTTCTACGCTTAATAAACAAAGACCATTAAAAAAAAAAAAAAAAAAAAAAAAAAAAATCGCTCGCTAGGTTGAAACCCGCAAGGGCGGCCTAGGCAAAAATTAGTGCACGTGCAAAAAAGAAGCCCGCTAGATTGAAAACCCGAAAGGGGGTCTAGGCAAAAAACAGGGTGCACAAAAAAAAAATGGTCTTTGTTTGTTTGAACTACGAAGACCTGAGCCTCCCAACTGGAGGAACGTAGGCAACCTTCGGGTGCGGTCTAAAACATATCAAAATATACCCATTCACTTCAAATAACAAAATGCAATTTTTATTCATTCAATGAATTATTCAAACCATTACAACGGATTTATTGAGCAACAAAAGACATCAAAATATTAAATCCTAAAACAAAGTGGTCTAATTGCAATCTCTTGGGGTACAGAGAAAAATCTAATCTTTCTTAGGTTTGGGAACCCATTGCTTCCTGTTATGTCCTTTAGTCTTCTTGGATGGGGACGGAACATTCTTGGGACCACCAAGACGGGAGAAACGCTAGGACGGGACGGAGCTTCATCAACGGCTTTCCCTTACCCTTATCAAGCGGAGCCTTAGCGGGACAACCATGGGACGCTTCCACACATATGAGGAATTTCCCTTACCTTTCTTCTTCTTGGGAAAATGACGGGGTCTATAGTCCCGCACATGAACCACCGGTCTCACGGGGTCAACAACATCGTCATTGGGCCTTCCAAACGATCAAAAACGCTCGGACGCTCTCTACCATCGAGACGGACCCCACAGCTGGAACGGCGTTCACCATTGGAACGGACTTCTCACCCTCGGGGACGGAAACCTTAATTTCAAAGGAGAAAGTCATTGGGGCCATTATGACAAGAATTTTTGTGGTTTTAGGGGGAGAAAGTGTTTGCAAAAGAATGCTGTGTGGCCATTCTGGTCGAAAAATGGTTCAAATTTATAGCTGTTGGAACATTCTGATCAGAAAAGAAAGGGGCTGTAATTCAGCAGGCCAGAAGCGCGCGCCTCCGACCCGAGGATGCACAACGCGCGCCGCCTCCCACACGCAAGGCCCGACGCGCGCGCGCCTTTGACAGCAGTTCAGACAGAAATAGCCCTTGTCAGTTCAGAACAGAACCCAAGCACTTCAACATATCCAACCTGCAGCAAAATCAGATCCCAGCAACAAAAAGGAGTTCAAGCATCGACAACAAGCATCCTTTGGGTACACATTTGTTTGTAAAGGGTCGACATCTAAGATCGAGTCGTTAATAGAACATAAAATGAGTAGTAAAATAAATAGGATTGTAAAATACATGTTAAATGTTATTACAGGCAAAAGTATAAATGTTTCAAATCCCTCATCCTCTCAGCCACAACAGCTCGGGCACGTCATCACCAACACTGGCTCACCCCCTGCTACCGCTCTCGGTCTCCTCATCATCATCACCCTCATCATCATCATCATCATCCTCAGAGGTCTCAATCACAACAGCAGGACGGGTCCTCTTGGCAGCTCTCCCTGATGAACTGGCGCCGCCCCGGCTCTGGCTACCCTCTCGGCTCAGGCTCCTACTATGGCTACCTCCGTGACTCAGACTCCTGCTCAGCGACTGCCTCGCTGAAGAGACAGCCTCATCAATGTCTAGTGCAGCATCCCTGCAGCCTCGTCCCATGCCCCGAGCACCTCGGGCAGCTCCTCTCGCAGCACCAGAGACAGCACCGGCAGCATCTCTAGTCATGGCAGCAATTTCCCTGCACAGCTCCAGCACCATCTCCTCCAGCTGGCGGAGCCTCCGCCTCATTCCTTTGTTCTGCCTACCCAAATGCCTATAAGCAGCTACGGGCACCTGTCGCAACAAAGAACAGGGAAAAGAAATTACAAAGGGACAGAAAAAATAAGACCGGAACTGAGAAAATGCAAAGATGGCCAGAAAAACATACCACAGCAGCCTGAGCGGGAGGCTCTCTCTCCGGTGACATATCCTCGGGAACAATCTCCCTCTGCTCCTCAAAGACCCCGAAGTTGGAATAAGTGTAATAAGGAGGAGGCAAGGGAGGATCAAAACAATACCCAGCACCGGTGGGATAGAATCAGGTCTGCGGAGCAACATGTGTCTCCCTCGGATCAGTGAACATGAAACCCTGCTGGAGGTTGTGCTCCCAGAATAAACCGTAATCCAGCTCCAGATGAATGAAAGGGACAGCATCAACCCCCGCAAGATAGACTGCCCGGTCTGCCTTTGAAAGAGCCCTCCAATTACGAGGACAGAAAGGCGGAACATCAGGAACCGCCGGCCTAGGAGGGTGGTGGAAGTCCGTCACCTGACCACCATGCTGCCAAAACACTCTCTCTCCAAGGTACATCGCCATGCACTCCACTGAGCTCATCAGGAGCCTCGAACGGGTGGGAATCAGGGTATGCTCAACAAAGGCATAAATAGCTCTCCACGGAAACAAAGAAAAGGCGACAGCCTCCGGCCTCAAAGAATCCAAGTGGCGCCGAGCTGAAAGCAGGCTGATGGGAGCAGTGCCGGTCCTCACGTTCCTCTCCCTATATGACCACCTCACACAGTCCGGATACTGGGGCTGACCTTCCCTGTTGATCTTAAAGTCCCTCAGCTCCAAAACAGCAAAGGCCCATAGCTGCAAAACAGAGGCAAAAGCAGAATTAAATGACAGTTCAAAGATACAGTAAAGCAATGACAAGAAGGCCGAAGAGAAAAGGGAAAGCATTATACCTCCCACAACAGGCTGAAACCCGTGACCGAGCTGGTGGTCGAGCGGCTAGTCAGATCCATACCATGATAACAAGCAGCCAAGCCCGCTGCACCCCAGTTGTAATGACCGGCCTGGTCCAAGTCTACCAACAAGTCAAGCAAAGCCAAAGAGGCCGAGGACCCTCCACTAGCAAACAGGGTATGAGACAGCAAGTACCATATAAAACAACGGGCCACAGCATCTACCCGCTCAGCAGTAACACCCAGAGGCTCAGCTGCAAGAATGCTAAAATATCGGCGGATGCTCCCCCAAGTGACCCGGAAATTCTTCACCGGGAAGCCACAGTCAACGAGAGCCAACAGCTCGTCGGCAGTCCTAAGGGTCCCCCTCGAAACGTAAGGGATAGGCTCCCCCGCAAACGGCAGACCAGTCAATGCCGTAAAGTCTGTGGGCGTCATCGTGACCTCTCCCATGGGCAAATGAAAAGTATGGGTGGTGTCCCACCATCTCTCTCTCAAAGCCTGAATAACGTCCGGGTCATTCTTCAGTGCCGGCAGACTAATGATAAAAAGGCCAAAGTGGGTAGCCTGAACTCGAGCCCTCACATTTTCGGGCAATTTGTTCCAAATGGCCACTGGACCATGAGCTCCGCCTCGAATCTCCGATAGGCGGCTCCACTCCTGGAAAAGAACAAGGAACAACAAAAATTTCATCAGCATGACTGCTAGAAAAAAACGGATGAACTCAACACAAAGATTTCAATGGCAGAACAATGTACAGGCAAGTGTGTGAACATGAAAATGGACATCCCAACATGTTTCTTACAACAAATCAGCAACAACAAACAACATGCAAAGAATGATCAATAAAGCTGCTGCAGCAATATTTCGGGTAAAGAAAACAGAACTTCATAAAACCCGAAATCGACAAGAAGGGTGAGTCATTCTTACCAAACCCGAAGTCACGAAGTGCGAAATGTGGGTATGAGGCCGGAAAGTAAGCAAGCTCGGGTCCATAGCTTCAACCCCAATTTCGGGCTCCTCGCCCTGTGGCATCTCAAACGGAGGTGATTGCTGACGATCCGACATCGTTTCTTTGACGGAATTGATCCTAGAGCAGCAAGAAAGTGTTTTGGGGTGATTTCTCTATGAAAATTGGGCTTGGAATTTGGAGGGTTCTTCAAATTTTTGAAAAATGGCCGAAAACAGCGAACAGCCTGTTTAAATATGCTGAACTTATGCGCCAGGCGCGCGCCTCCCGACATACTTATCTGAGGCGCGCGCGTCCCATAACGAGGCCCGGACGCGCGCTCTTCCCATCATCAGGCAGGTTCAGAAGCAGTCTCCCATGCAAAAAATCCATGCATCGTATCAAGGTTTCCCCACGGATTCCGAACTCCCTAAGTTCTGTCACGGGTGCCACACCCCCCTCAAGAGTCAATCTCAACATTTCATCCCCAGCAGGAACATTTTTCTGGTCGCGCTCAACTGTGCCCGTACCCCACAATTCAAAAAGTCAAGTGTGACTCCAAATGGCACGAGACTTCAAAGCAATATTTCATCAAACGGATTCACTAACGGATTCGTCAACAAGGGTTCACCAACGGACTCATCCAAGGGATTCACTAACGGATTCATCAAACGGATTCACTAACGGATTCGTCAACAAGGGTTCACCAACGGACTCATCCAAGGGATTCACTAACGGATTCATCAAACAGATTCACTAACGGATTCGTCAACAAGGGTTCACCAACGGACTCATCCAAGGGATTTACTAACGGATTCATCAAACGGATTCACTAACGGATTCGTCAACAAGGGTTCACCAACGGACTCATCCAAGGGATTCACTAACGGATTCATCAAACGGATTCACTAACGGATTCGTCAACAAGGGTTCACCAACGGACTCATCCAAAGGGTTCACCAACGGGCTCATCCAAGGGATTCACTAACGGATTCATCAAACGGATTCACTAACGGATTCGTCAACAAGGGTTCACCAACGGACTCATCCAAGGGATTCACTAACGGATTCATCAAACGGATTCACTAACGGATTCGTCAACAAGGGTTCACCAACGGACTCATCCAAGGGATTCACTAACGGATTCATCAAACGGATTCACTAACGGATTCGTCAACAAGGGTTCACCAACGGACTCATCCAAGGGATTCACTAACGGATTCATCAAACGGATCCACTAACGGATTCGTCAACAAGGGTTCACCAACGGACTCATCAAACGGATTCACTAACGGATTCGTCAACAAGGGTTCACCAACGGACTCATCCAAGGGATTCACTAACGGATTCATCAAACGGATTCACTAACGGATTCGTCAACAAGGGTTCACCAACGGACTCATCCAAGGGATTCACTAACGGATTCATCAAACGGATTCACTAACGGATTCGTCAACAAGGGTTCACCAACGGACTCATCCAAGGGATTCACTAACGGATTCATCAAACGGATTCACTAACGGATTTGTCAACAAGGGTTCACCAACGGACTCATCCAAGAGATTCACTAACGGATTCATCAAACGGATTCACTAACGTATTCGTCAACAAGGGTTCACCAACGGACTCATCCAAGGGATTCACTAACGGATTCATCAAACGGATTCACTAACGGATTCGTCAACAAGGGTTCACTAACGGACTCATCCAAGGGATTCACTAACGGATTCATCAAACGGATTCAATAACGGATTTGTCAACAAGGGTTCACCAACGGACTCATCCAAGGGATTCACTAACGGATTCATCAAACGGATTCACTAACGGATTCGTCAACAAGGGTTCACCAACGGACTCATCCAAGGGATTCACTAACGGATTCATCAAACAGATTCACTAACGGATTCGTCAACAAGGGTTCACCAACGGACTCATCCAAGGGATTTACTAACGGATTCATCAAACGGATTCACTAACGGATTCGTCAACAAGGGTTCACCAACGGACTCATCCAAGGATTCACTAACGGATTCATCAAACGGATTCACTAACGGATTCGTCAACAAGGGTTCACCAACGGACTCATCCAAAGGGTTCACCAACGGGCTCATCCAAGGGATTCACTAACGGATTCATCAAACGGATTCACTAACGGATTCGTCAACAAGGGTTCACCAACGGACTCATCCAAGAGATTCACTAACGGATTCATCAAACGGATTCACTAACGTATTCGTCAACAAGGGTTCACCAATGGACTCATCCAAGGGATTCACTAACGGATTCATCAAACGGATTCACTAACGGATTCGTCAACAAGGGTTCACTAACGGACTCATCCAAGGGATTCACTAACGGATTCATCAAACGGATTCAATAACGGATTTGTCAACAAGGGTTCACCAACGGACTCATCCAAGGGATTCACTAACGATTCATCAAACGGATTCACTAACGGATTCGTCAACAAGGGTTCACCAACGGACTCATCCAAGGGATTCACTAACGGATTCATCAAACGGATTCACTAACGGATTCGTCAACAAGGGTTCACCAACGGACTCATCCAAGGGATTCACTAACGGATTCATCAAACGGATTCACTAACGGATTCGTCAACAAGGGTTCACCAACGGACTCATCCAAGGGATTCACTAACGGATTCATCAAGCGGAATCACTAACGGATTCATCAACAAAAGTTCACTAACGGACTCATTCAAGGGATTCACTAACGGATTTATCAAAAGGTTCACTAACGGCTTCATTCAAAACATTCAGCCGGCAGGTTCACCTAATGGATTATGCCACCCCCTCTATCAACAAAAGCCGCTCACACAGGGAGCGCACCACTATCTCTCGCAATTTCAAATTCCTGCTTTCATCGAGTCTTTGCTTTTTCTTGGTGATGTCCTCGGCGGGTGTTTTTAACTTTCGTCGACGCGTTTTGCTTTGCAGTCCACGTCGCCGAGGGGCTCTGTAGACACCCCGCCTTGGACCGCTCACCCCGATTGCACATTTGATTTTGTGTTTATCCCCATTTTAAGTGTTTCTCGTTAGTTTTTCTGTCACTTCCGTTAAGTTCCTGACTGACTTCGTTAAGTCCAGGGACTAAACTGAATGACAGGGCTGACTTTCTAGTCCATTCTGTCAAAATTGCTTTCTTTGAGTCGCGCGCCTCCGACAGGAGGAGCCAGGCGCGCGCGCCTCCCGCCCCCAAAGCAGGAAGCGCGCGCCTCTGGGCGTCAGTTACAGATTTCTGGCCAGGATTCCCTCCCTTGCTCAATTTACAAGATTTTGCCCAGGAAGGATTTCTTGGTGACTGAGTTTTGGCACCAAAAACACCCCTCTTTCACTATAAAAACCTCTCTTTACCTCCATTTTTAAGGATCGAAAAATCATCGGAAAAACCCAATCGAAAAGAACAAAAAGATAGAACTTACAAAACTATACCAAAATCACTTTTCTAAAGGTTCTCCAAGGATTTCTTCAAGTAACATTTGAAGGTCTTCGAATTGTAGGTAAAAGTCCACCTTCTCCTTTCTTTTCTACTTCATCTCCTCTCTCTCTTTTACTTTAATCAAATGTGCAATCACCTAAATCATTTTGGGACATGACTCTAATGATCACCTCATCTCATTGAGGTTGGTTAAGGAGTTATCTCCTACATTCCAAATCCTATTTTAAACCCCCTTTTTATGACTTAAAGAAGAAGAAGAAGAAGAACATTTTCATTCATGTAGATTTTGATCAAGCAAGACCAACTTAAGTTGGACGAGATGGGTGTTTCGGTACTTCCCATCTCGTAACCTAACCCCCGAACCTCAAAACAAAGAATCTCTGTTTTCGTAATCAAACTTAGGATACAATCAATAGGTTTTTCTTATGTTCCTCAAAACATAGGTGGCGACTCTAAAAACAAGTTAGACATCCTAGGACGACCCACACGCTCGAGCCTAAAGCCGTGGTTTCCCCGGGTATCTACAAAGGTCTCCCCCACTATAAGAGGGATTATACTGAATTGCTTCCCCTTTGCCTGAAAAACGATGTCAGCCAGCTGTGCATCTACGGTACCAAGAGGCCTAATGAATAAAACCTCGCTGAAAAGGCAAACAGCTAAGGCATTCCTTTCAAGTGCAAGCTGAAAAACATTGGCAACTCAGTTATGTCGACTACGGTACGGTGCAACATTCCCTTCACATCTTTGATAGGGATATTCAACAAATCAGACCAAGAATAAATTACACCCCGATGATACTTGGGGATAGCAATCTGACCCGCCAGTGTCAAGCCAAGAATAGCACCAAAATCATCGACAGTCGGCACCATTCATTCGCCGAAAAATTAAAAGTGTGACTGTCGCAATCCCAAAAAGCTGGAGCGGCCTTCAACAAATCCCAATCCGGCTTTAAAGTCCGTAAGGTGAAAAGAATGTGAAATCCAAAATACTTGACAAAGGCCTTCTTGGGATGAGTCTTAAACAAGTACACAAAGGTTGACAAATCCTTCTCGTAGTCACCGGCGATTTTGGAATCAAGGGTGAAAAGGTTTGAAGCCATTGAAAAGTATGGATTATGAGAAAAATCAAGCAAGAAGATGGTATTCAAGAATGGCAGAAAATAGCTGTTGGGGGAATGGTCTCGAGCAGGGGCTGATATTATAGCTGTTGGGGATCTTTTGTCAAGCCAATGTCAAGCCTCAGAATCAGCTCCCCAGAAGTGCGCGCATCCCACCAACACAAGTGGAGGCACCCGCGCCCTACTTCAGAGACTCCTCAACCGGCCCTTGTCAAAGAAAAAAACCACGCAGAAAAGAAAGTCCAGACGTTCCCAGAATCAGCCGGATCATGACGAAAGCTCCGCCCTTGAACACACAATTGGGAACACATTAATTTGGTCCGCCCCTAAAGCATGTCTAAATTGAAATAAGATAGAAACTCCCACTAAGCTTAAAGTAGGATATGTCTTTATTTTCATTCAAAACTAACTCGGCATTCTCTCAAAAAGGAAAAAAATGTGGTCGGCAGTCAAGTGTGCCCGTACCTCACAAAGGTCAACAACAACTTCATTCAAATCTCGGTCAAATGTGAACCGCACAATCACCGCACTCTCTACAAAACAAGCACGGCATGATGAGTTTGCCAACCAGATTCAACTTCAGTTCACTCAACGGACTCCCATTCAACCTCGGTCCGCTCAACGGACTCCAATTCAACATAACAAGTCCGCTGAACGGACTCCGAACAGACATAACAAGTTCGCCAATAGGATTCAACTTCTGTTCACTCAACTGACTCTAAACCAACATGATCGATTCGCCAAACGGATTCAGGCGGTCCGCTCAATGGACTATAAATAGGCCTAACGGGTTTGTCAAACAGATTTGGCCAGTTCACTCAACAAACTCTAAACAGGCATGACAGATTCGCCAAACGGATTCAGACGGTTCACTCAATAGACTCTAAACGGGTATAACGGGTATGACACACTGAACTCCACCTAGGTCCGTTAATCGGACTTTAACGAGCAAAGGACGGTTTCGCAAAACTTATGCAGCTCAACTTAAGTCTGCCAACCAGACTCTAAATCAGCATGACAAAATTCGCTAACTGGATTCAGCTTTAGTCCGCCACCGGACTCTAAATAGGCATAACGGTTCCGCTAAACGGCCCCAGCCTCAGTCTGCCAACCGTACTCTAAACACTGTCCACGGTGAGCCGTCTCATATCATTGTACCTCTGCCAGCAACAAAAGTCGCTCACACATGGAGCGCGTTTCTATCCTTTACATTTTTGAATTCCTGCTTTTATCGAGTCTTTACTTTTCCTTGGTGATGTCCTTGGCGGATGTCTTTCTTTCGTCGGCACATTTTGCTTCGCAATCCACGCTACTGAGGGGCTCTGTAGATACCCCACCTTGGACCACTCACCCCAATTGCACATTTGATTTTGTGTTTCTTCTTATTTTAAGTGTTTTTTGTTAGTTTATGTTACTTCCATTAAGTTCCTGACTGACTCTGTTAAGTCTGGGGGCTAAATTGAATAAGAGTTCTAACTTTCCAGTCCGTTTTGTCAAAAATGCCTTTTCAGAGTTGGGCGCCTTCGCCCTTTGTGGTCAGACGCGTGCGCCTTCAGCCCTAAAGGTCGGAGGCGCGCGCTTCTGGGTGTCAGTTACATATTCTCTCCAAGAATCCCTCCTTTGCTCATTTTACATGATTTTGCCCAGGAAATCTCTCCTTGTTGACCCTATTTTGGCATCAAAAACATCTTCCTTTCACCTATAAAACCACCCTTCTCCACCATTTCAAAGGGGGACCAAAAAATCACTCCAAGAAAACTATACACAAACTCTCTCAAAGGATTTCAAGCATTTTAAGACACTTCCCAAAGAAGCTCTTGAAGTATTCAAACTTTAGGTACCTTTTACTATTATCTTTCTCTCTATTCCATCTCTACTTCTTTTATCTTCATCAAGTGTGCAATCAACCCAAACCATTTTGGGATATGACACCAAAGGCTACTTCATTACATTGAAGTTGGCCAAGGAGTTATCTCCCCACATTCAAATCTCTTTCAAACCCCCCTTTAAAACTCATTTTCAAAGTATAGGAAGAACACATTTTATTATATAGACTATGAACAAGCAAGACCAACTTTAGTTAGGCGAAATGGGTGTTTAAGTACTTGCCATTTCGTAACCTAACCTCCGAACCTCAAATATACGAATCTCTGGTTTTTCATTAACAAAAATTCGTACATTGTTAGGTTTTTCTTATGTTCCTCTAAAACATAGGTGGCGACTCTAACAAACAAAATAAAACAAAACACAACCGAATGGTGGGGCAACCCCCTCGCGCCGGGGTACCTACAATATGAGCAAATGATATTGAACACATCAATTCATTTGGGTATGACCATACACTATCATCAATCTCACTCATCGAGTGGACAAGCAGATATTTCTCTTGAGAGAGGGACAAATCCCGTCTTGACTTATCATTCTTCCCTACAAGAATCCAATCATGCCAATCATAGCCTTTATAACTACCCGGTTAAAGGTAGTGTTTGACTATGTCAAACACAACGTTCATCATGTGGAAGACCATGATAATCTCAGGTCCAAGGATATCAAATGATATAACTATTATGAGATTTAATTATGACATTTGACCATGACATAAATCTCATAACGGGTCTATCCATCACTTGTTCTCCAACAAGTACCCACAAGTTTAATTCGCATCCTATGCACCATAATCATCATATGATTATCCATTAAACTCATGCTAGTTCTTCATAAGTACTAGGGACAATGATTGTCGCGACCCCGAACCCCGCGGGCCCGAGATCGCGAGATGGACATCGACTTAAATAATAAACTCCAAAATAATGAAGATAAAAATTTCCTTTTTATACCCCAAAAGATGATAACACAAGGTTTTGTAAATCAACTTGAACAACAAAGTAAAACTAGTATAAACTCCATAAGCTTATACACCAAAGTTACAAAATATACAAAACCTAATGACGTCAATGTTTGGTAGAAATATCCCAAAAAGGTTACACATTTATATAATGTAAACCCACCAATATCAACCTGCCCCAAAAGCTCGAACCCACTCGACGTCCTGTCTCGTGATCAGCGAGTCTAATCCTTTCCACCCGGGGGGGGGGGGGTTAAGGAAAAACAAAGATAAAAAGAAGGGGGGGGTGAGATAAATCTCAATAAGTTACTAATGCAACTACATGACATGCTATGATGCAATATACAATAATAAATCATAGACAGCACATAGCAGTTATCATATATCAGATAGCAGCGGAAATAAACACATAACAAAGGATATAGCCAAGGTTTTCCCAAACCGATAAACCAAATAAAGGTCGCTGCGCAGCTTCAATAATCAACCATCAACATCTTCATAATAGCATGAAAGCTAAAGAAAAATCCCCGGTACCGGAACCAATACCAAAGTGATGTGCCACAAAGGGCGGGGGCCATGCCACAAAGTCATGCTCCAAACTTCTTAACCAAGGCCAATCTGGAAGAGGAAAATAAGGGCAAAACAATGGTCGATACCATAATGGACTTGGCCGATGCCATCACAATATCTCACATCGCCCGACACAACCACAAATACCAGCTGGACTTTCAAATAAATGCTAAGTAATAAAATACTAGCACGATAAACAACTAATAATTCCAAAGTAGGGAACCATACCAAGAAGTCACCAAGAAAGTGAAATGAACCAATAACACACAATAAAAGTGTTCCAACAATCTCAACGATGATAACACAATTACCATATCACCTTTGATCACAAAGGATCCAGTTAACCCAAGCATACAGCCAAAACTATTCACTCATCTCGGAGGGCTCGAGGAGAGCTTTAAAACGATAATTTATACACCTAAAACGGAGTCCGGATGAGAGAGTTATGAATTATCGAAGATTGTCTGCGAAAGGTACAAGAGGATGAAGCTCAGGGCTTGTACAGAGGAGGGGGCGCACGCCCTAGGAGAAAGGGTGCGCGCGCCCTAGAGGATCAGAAGGTTTATGAAAAAGAGCCAAGGGGAGGGTGCGCACGCTCGCCCAAAAGGGTGCGCACGCCCTAAGGTATCGGAAGGTGTTGAGTTATTAAAACACTAGAGGGAGACGATGCCCCACGGAATATGGTGCGCTCGCCCTACTACAACATAAGGTTTGGTTCACTAAGCGCATATGGGTGCGCACGCCCCCTCCCAAAGGGTGCGCGCGCCCCCTTGCCCGGAGGGACAAATTCCGGCCTAAATTTCTGGGTTTCCTCCATTTCAATCCAAAACTCAAACCAAACCCAAATCTCCACCATTTCACAAATACTTGGAACCAAGACTTACAATATACACAACTATGAACCAAAACAACTTATAGACTTGCAATGGGGCTAAATAACAACATCTAGAACCCAACACAAGATTCAAATACCAAATTTCACAAAAATGAATAAAAATGTAAATCATCTCAAAATCAACCAAAGAAGCAATAAATGGTAATCATAGTATCATCTAAGCATAGGATGAACATTTTTTGCATAAATGGGGGAAAAGCAACTTACTTGAATTTTCTCAAAGTTGTCGGAACTCGAATATTTTTATCCCTCTACGATCCTAACGACGATCTAAACAAGATTCATGTTATGAGAAACGAGAGATTATGAGGGGATGGTAGCTAAAATGTAGAGAGAAGGAAGAAGATGATTTTTAACTTCAGAAGCCTAGGAGAGAGAGAGAGAGAGAGAGTACCCAGGGAAAATGGAGGTGTAGTGTGAGTGAGGGTGATAGGGTGAGGGAGGTGAGGGAGGGAGTAGGGAGAAGATGATTATTTTGAAATCTTACACTTAGACCCCTCTCCTACTACTACCCTTTACTAATAAACTCCCCGCTAACGAATAAGACTCAACTCTTCTACACTAGCACGAATGGCCCAAATAAAATGCTAGGCATAAATTTATATAACACATAAAATGCACACATAAATATTTAAATAAATAATAATTTAAATAAATAAATAAGCATTTAAATAAGTAATAATTATTTATGACTAATAAAATAGAGCCTAGCCTTCGGGTCGTGACATTCACTCCCCCTTAAACAAAATTCGACCCGAATTTTAACGAGACTTACCCGAATTAAAAAGCCACGGATATCTCCTCTCGATCTCATCTCGGAGCTCCCACGTCGACTCCTCGATATTATGATTCTTCCAAAGGACTCTAACCAACGCAATGCTTTTGTTCCTTAACTCTTGGACTTTGGAATCTAAAATCCGAACCGGTCGTTCCTCGTAAGTCATATCCGGCTCGATATCCTCCGGTACCCTCGGTAAAACGTGCGATGGATCATGAACATACTTCCGAAGCATAGAAACGTGAAAAACATTATGTAACCGGTCCAAAGAAGATGGTAACGTAAGACGGTACGCTAGAAGTCCAACCTTTCCCAAAATCTCAAACGGGCCAATAAACCTCGGAGCCAATTTGCCTTTCTTCCCGAACCTTCGGAGATACTTTCAAGAACACAAAATCACCGGTCTGAAAAGTAAGATCTCGCCTTCGGTTATCTGCATAGCTTTTATGTCGACTCTGGGCTGTTTTCAATCGATCCCGGATAACTCTAACTTTCTCAACTGAATCCTGAAGCAAATCAATACCCACGATCTTCGCTTCACCGACCTCATCCAACAGATAGGCGATCTACATTTTCTCCCATATAAGGCCTCATACGGTGCCATCTCGATACTAGCATGATAACTGTTGTTGTAAGAGAATTCCACTAACGGTAAATGTCTATCCCAAGAATCGGAAAAGTCTATTGAACAAGCTCGCAACATATCCTCCAAAATCTGAATGGTCCTCTCGGATTGACCGTCGGTCTGAGGGTGAAAAGCTGTGCTGAATCGCAAATCTGAACCCAAAGCTTCCTGAAACGTCTTCCAGAATCTAGAAGTAAACCTCGGGTCTCGATCTGACACAATGCTAACCGGAACTCCATGCAATCTCACAATCTCATCAATGTAAAGGGTCGCAAGCTTTTCCATCGAATATCTGATGTCAATAGGCAAGAAATGGGCACTCTTGGTCAATCTATCCACTATTACCCAAACACTGTCATACTTCCTACGGGTACGAGGTAGTCCCGTAACGAAATCCATAGTTACATGCTCCCATTTCCACTCCGGAATCTCTAACGGCTGAAGTAGTCCCGCGGGTCTCTGATGCTCGGCTTTGACCTGCTGACAAGTTAGACACTTCGAAACATACTCCGCTATTTCCCTTTTCATATTATTCCACAAAAAATGTTGCTTCAGATTCTGATACATCTTCGTACTACCAGGATGAATAGTATACCTCGATTTGTGACCCTCATCTAAAACTTGCCTCTTTATTCCACCAACATCGGGTACGCACAAACGACCACGGAAAGTCAAAACTCCACTCGAACTCAAAGAAAATCCTCGAAGTTCTTTTCCTTCAATTTACCCATTACCTTCACTAACTCGGGATCTTCTTTTTGAGCTTCTTTTATCCTCTGAATTAGGGTCGGAGATACCCTAATATTCACAAAAATAGCCCCATGTCTCGATTCACGAGGAGACCAATCTCGAACATCCTCAAGCATTTTCCATTCCCGAACCATCATCGAAGCCACATAAGACATTCTACTAATCGCATCGGCGACCACATTCGCCTTTCCCGGATGATAAGAAATCGTACAATCATAATCCTTCAACAATTCCATCCATCGGCGTTGCCTATTATTCAACTCTTTCTGGGAGAAAAGGTATTTTAAGCTCTTGTGATCTGTGAAAATCTCGAACTTTGCCCCATAAAGGTAGTGCTTCCATTTGTGCAACGCAAAGACTATCGCCGCCAACTCCATATCATGAGTCGGGTAATTCTGTTCACTAGGGGTCAACTTCCTCGAAGCATAGGCAATTACTTTCCCGTTCTGCATCAACACACAACCCAAACCCTCTTTCGAAGCATCACTGTAAATTACTAGCCCATCGCTCCCATTAGGCAAAGTCAAGATCGGAGCGGTTGTCAACCTCTTCTTCAATTCCTCGAAACTCTTGTCACATTTCTCGGTCCACTCAAACGGGACATTCTTCCGGGTCAACTGCATCATCGGAGTAGCGATCCTCGAAAACCCCTCAATAAATCTTCGGTAATACCCGGCCAAACCCAGAAAGCTACGAATCTCGGTCACTGACTCGGGTCTCTTCCAATCCACTATAGCTTCAATCTTTGAGGGATCCACAGAAATCCCGTCTTTAGAAATAACATGACCCAGAAAAGAAACTTTCTCGAGCCAAAATTCGCATTTACTAAACTTAGCAAACAACTGCTCCCTCGCAAGAATGGATAAAACTGTCCTTAAGTGCTGCTCGTGCTCCTCTCGGGATTTAGAGTAGACGAGTATATCATCAATAAAGACCACCACGAACGAATCAAGATAAGGATGGAAAACCTGGTTCATCAAATCCATAAACACGGCCGGTGCGTTTGTCAACCCAAACGGCATAACCAAGAATTCATAATGACCATAACGGGTGCGAAAGGCAGTCTTCGGAATATCCTCCGATCGAATCTTCAATTGATGGTACCCACTCCTCAAATCAAGTTTAGAAAACACAACGGACCCTTGAAGCTCATCAAACAAATCATCAATGTGAGGTAGAGGATACTTGTTTTTCACCGTAACCTGATTCTACTTTCGGTAATCTATACACAATCTCAACGAACCATCTTTCTTCCGCACAAACAAAACCGGTGCTCCCCACGGGGAAACACTAGGGAGGATAAACCCTCGATCAAGCAACTCTTGCAATTGAACCTTTAGTTCCTTCAACTCTGCGGGAGCCAATCTATACGGTGCCTTCGAAATTGGAGCTGTACCCGGCAAAAGATCTATACAAAATTCTATCTCACGATCTGGAGGCATATCATATTCAGAAGAGAAAACATCGGGAAATTCCCTAACTACCCGAACACTCTCCAAACTAGGGGATTCTTTCCTAGTATCAAGAAAGCTAGCCAAATACCCCTCACAACCACGATGCAATAATTTTCTCGCTTTCACATAAGAAATGATACGAAAATTTCTACCCAAAGGCATAGCCTCAAAAACAAATTTAGGCACATTAGGAATAGCAAAAGTAACAACTTTCTTACGACAGTCAACAGAAGCATGAAACTTACTCAACCAATCCATACCCAAAATAACATCAAAGTCATGAATGGGAAGGACTACCAAGTCCGCACACAAGACATGACCACATATAAGCACGTCACAAGCACGGAAGACTCTATCGGTCACCAAACATTCTCCCATAGGAGTAGACACCTCTAACACATAAGGCAATGACTCAGATGCATCATTTAGCAAAGAAGCAAATTGCACAGAAATGTATGAATGAGATGATCCTGGATCTACTAGCGTACGCGCGCTCACACTAGATATAGAAATAATACCTCCAATTACTGTGGGATCATCTGCCTGATGCTGATTCATTGCAAACACTTTTCCTTGGGCTTTGGCCTTTCCCGTAGCATCCCTTTTCTGACCCTGTGGAGCACCAACTCCTACCCCAGATGGTTGACCTCTATTCCTCGGAAAATCCCTCACATAATGCCCCATTTGGCCACAATTGGTACACCTTCCCTGTTTCTTCCAACACCGGTCCTCTGAATGGCCTTCCTTTTGGCAATAGGAACAAAGTCTCCTATTTTGGTTCCCTTAGTTCCCGGAAGTAGTGCCCGGGTTCCTTGGGTTTTGTTGCCCTCGGGACTGAGGTTGTCCCCCAAAGTTACCTCGGTTATCAACCCGTGGTTGTGACTTGCTCTGCGCTCCTTGCTTACTCGGGTTAGCTACCGCAGTCTTCCTTTTATGTTCCCCAATATCTTGCTCGATAAGGTAGGCACGGTCTATCGCATCCTGGAATGTCACAATCCTCTGAGCTATAAGCTGAGTACGGATGGAAGTCTTCAAACCCCGAATGAATCTCATAGCCTTCTGTTCTTCGGTCCTCACAAGATAGTCACAATACCGGGCCAATTCTGTGAACTTAGCCGAGTATTGAGCTATAGACAACAAACCTTGCTCCAAGTTGAGAATCTCGATCTCCTTTCGGTTCTGATCCACTACCGGAATGAAATGCTCTTTGAACTTCCGCACAAACAATTCCCAAGCATACACTGTGTGAGTGTCATCCTAACTAGCTTTAACCCCTTTCCACCAATGCTCGGCGGCACCCACAAGCTTATAAGCCGCGAACCAGACCCTATCCTCATCCGTGCATCCAAACACATCATAGATTTTCTCCATAGACTCAACCCATAGTTCGGCCTTCTTCACATCGGGCTCACCATCGAACTCTGTCGGTTTCAGTTTCAAGAATTGCTCCAAACCATATCGGGGTGGTGGTGCTTGATCTACTCTCGGACCTTGGTCATGTATAGCCTTCATGGCCGCCTCAAACATGCCTTGGAACATGGCACGGTTATCTTCCCGAAGATCATTCTGATTCTGAGCCCCACTAGGACCTTCACCTGTCCTTCTTCTAGCCATTGAGAACAACTACCTGCATAAAACATCAACCGTTACTCACTCCGAATCACAACTACCCTCCTAGGTCATACTAGTCCACCTAGACTTATACTTAGAGCCAAACCATGGCTCTGATACCAACTGTCGCGACCCCGAACCCCGCGGGCCCGAGATCGCGAGCTGGACGTCGACTTAAACAATAAACTCCAAAATAATGAAGATAAAAATTTCCTTTTTATACCCCAAAAGATGATAACACAAGGTTTTGTAAATCAACTTGAACAACAAAGTAAAACTAGTATAAACTCCATAAGCTTATACACCAAAGTTACAAAATATACAAAACCTAATGACGTCAATGTTTGGTACAAATATCCTAAAAAGGTTACACATTTATATAATGTAAACCCACCAATATCAACCTGCCCCAAAAGCTCGAACCCACTCGACGTCCTGTCTCGTGATCAGCGAGTCTAATCCTTTCCACCTGGGGGGGGGGTTAAGGAAAAACAAAGATAAAAAGAAGGGGGGTGAGATAAATCTCAATAAGTTACTAATGCAACTACATGACATGCTATGATGCAATATACAATAATAAATCATAGATAGCACATAGCAGTTATCATATATCAGATAGCAGCGGAAATAAACACATAACAAAGGATATAGCCAAGGTTTTCCCAAACCGATAAACCAAATAAAGGTCGCTGCGCATCTTCAATAATCAACCATCAACATCTTCATAATAGCATGAAAGCTGAAGAGAAATCCCCGGTACCGGAACCAATAACAAAGTGATGTGCCACAAAGGGCGGGAGCTATGCCACAAAGTCATGCTCCAAACGTCTCAACCAAGGCCAATCTGGAAGAGGAAAATAAGGGCAAAACAATGGTCGACACCATAATGGACTTGGCCGGTGCCATCACAATATCTCACATCGCCCGACACAACCACAAATACCAGCTGGACTTTCAAATAAATGCTAAGTAATAAAATACTAGCACGATAAACAACTAATGATTCCAAAGTAGGGAACCATACCAAGAAGTCACCAAGAAAGTGAAATGAACCAACAACACACAATTAAAGTGTTCCAACAATCTCAACGATGATAACAAAATTCCCATATCACCTTTGATTACAAAGGATCCAGTTAACCCAAGCACACAGCCAAAACTATTCACTCATCTCGGAGGGCTTGAGGAGAGCTTTAAAACGATAATTTATACACCTAAAACGGAGTCCGGATGAGAGAGTTATGAATTATCAAAGATTGTCTGTGAAAGGTACAAGAGGATGAAGCTCAGGGCTTGTACAGAGGAGGGGGCACACGCCCTAGGAGAAAGGGTGCGCACTCCCTAGAGGATCAGAAGGTTTATGAAAAAGATCCAAGGGGAGGGTGCGCGCGCTCGCTCGCTCAAAAGGGTGCGCACGCCCTAAGGTATCAGAAGGTGTTGAGTTATTAAAACACTAGAGGGAGCGCACGCCCCCCGGAATATGGTGTGCGCGCCCTACTACAACAGAAGGTTTGGTTCACTAAGCGCATGAGGGTGCGCATGCCCCCTCCCAAAGGGTGCGCGCTTCCCCTTGCCCGGAGGGACAAATTCCGGCCTAAATTTCTGGGTTTCCTCCATTTCAATCCAAAACTCAAACCAAACCCAAATCTCCACCATTTCACAAATACTTGGAACCAAGACTTACAATATACACAACTATGAACCAAAACAACTTATAGACTTGCAATGGGGCTAAATAACAACATCTAGAACCCAACACAAGATTCAAATACCAAATTTCACAAAAATGAATAAAAATGTAAATCATCTCAAAATCAACCAAAGAAGCAATAAATGGTAATCATAGTATCATCTAAGCATAGGATGAACATTTTTTGCATAAATGGGGGAAAAGCAACTTACTTGAATTTTCTCAAAGTTGCCGAAACTCGAATATTTTTAGCCCTCTACGATCCTAACGACGATCTAAACAAGATTCATGTTATGAGAAACGAGAGATTATGAGGGGATGGTAGCTAAAATGTAGAGAGAAGGAAGAAGATGATTTTTACCTTCACAAGCCTAGGAGAGAGAGAGAGAGTACCCAAGGAAAATGGAGGTGGAGTGTGAGTGAGGGTGATAGGGTGAGGGAGGTGAGGGAGGGAGTAGGGAGAAGATGATTATTTTGAAATCTTACACTTAGACCCCTCTCCTTCTACTACCCTTTACTAATAAACTCCCCACTAACGAATAAGACTCAACTCTTCTACACTAGCACGAATGGCCCAAATAAAATGCTAGGCATAAATTTATATAACACATAAAATGCATACATAAATATTTAAATAAATAATAATTTAAATAAATAAATAAGCAAATAAATAAGTAATAATTATTTATGACTAATAAAATAGAGCCTAGCCTTCGGGTCGTGACAATGATTATTACAATAAACATGCAAAAGATATAATAATCGGGTTTGTTATCTCTATAACAATGAAGCTATGATGTAACGCATATGCCTTTCTCAAGGGCCTAGGGCATAATATCCAACATCGTTAACTCAATTACATCAATCTCATTGATGTCTTTCATAATAGATAAGCCCTCATAGTATGGCTTCGCCGGTGACCATTCACCTTGAATATCATCCCATCTTTTACATTTTTGAGCTCCACTGTTCCATGGGGAAAAATATGAACTACCTTATATGGTCCCGTCCATCTGGAACATAGTTTGCCTGGAAAGAGCTTTAGGCGAGAGTTAAAGAGACGGACCTTCATACTCGGTCTAAGAAACTTGGGCTTCAAATTTTATCATGATATCTCTTGGTCCTCTCTTTGTACAATTTGGCATTCTCATAACTGTCTTGCCTCAATTTCGCTAACTCATCCAAATTAAGTAACCTCTTTTCTCCCGTTAAACTCAAATCCATATTGAGTTTTTTGGGCGCCCAATAAGCTTTGTGTTCCAATTCCACCGGGAGATGACACTCCTTCCCATACACAATGCGGTACAGACTCATGCCAATAGGAGTCTTATATGCCGTCCGATATGCTCACAATGCATCACACAATTTCAGGGACCAATCCTTACGATTTGGACGCACTGTTTTCTCAAGCACCCCTTTGATTTGGTGATTACTCACCTCGACTTGGCCCAAAGTTTGAGGATGATAGGCCGTAGCCAACTTGTGACAACCCCATACTTTTTCAGCACTTGATTAAACATGCGATTTGTGAAGTGTGTCCCTTAGTCACTAATGATGACACCTGGTACTCCATACCTGCTAAATATATTCTCACGAACAAACTTACAAACAATGTTAGCATCATTTGTGCGGGTAGGAATTGCTTCCTACCACTGTGATATATAATCCACAGCAACAAGTATGTATAAATAACCATGGGAAGGGGAAAAGACCCATAAAATAAATGCCCTAAACATCAAAGATATCAACTATCAAATTATGTTGCAAGGGCATCTCAACTCTTTTTCCTATATTTCTAGTTCATTGGCATCTATCATATCCCATGAAAAACTCTTGAGCATCTTTGAACAAAGTGGGCCAATAAAGACCTGACTGAAGCACTTTCCTAGCGGTATTTTGCCCACTAAAATGACCCCCACATTGGAGTTCATGCAAAACCACAACACACTAATTTGCTCATGCTCGGAAATACATCTCCTAATGATCTTATCCGGACAAAGTTTCCACAAATAAGGGTCATACCAAATATAATGCTTCACATCCGACTTAAGCTTCATTTTTGGTCGTAAGTGAAGTGTGGTGGCATTAAGTTAGTAACAAGATAATTCACAAAATCCGCATACCAAGGCTCTTGGACATGTAAAGCAAAGAGTTGCTCATCCGGAAAATTTTCATTAACCAAAATCGCCTCATCGATTACACTAGTAAAAGTGAAGTCCTCAAGCCTAGATAAGTGGTCCTCCACCACATTTCCGGTCTCCTTTTTTTTTATCTCGAATCTCAATATCAAACTCCTGCAGTAGGATCATCCACCAAAGAAGTTTAGGTTTAGCATCCTTTTTATTCAACAAATATTTCAAATCATCATGATCTGAATAGACAATTACCTTGGATCCAAGCAAGTAAGAACAAAATTTTTCTAAAGCAAATGCCACCGCTAAAAATTCCTTCTTAGTAGTTGTTGGGTATGCCAACTTATGTCTCAGTTTCAATGTAATAGGATTGATTAGATTTAATTGATATCACCTAAGTTTTATTTCATGGACTTTAGATCCACATGTAAGAAGTATTTATACTTCATTTTTTAGGTTGTCCATTGTAATAGAACATGCTTAGGAATAGGGCAAGAAGATCAAAGTTGAAGAAAATCACTCCGTGAATTTGAGCCACGCGCCTATGCGCCCCTTCATGCTATGCGCCATGCGCCCTTCACGCGCGCGCATATAGCCTCACGCCTCAAAGATCCACGCGCTTTGTTACGCGCCTCAAATGGACCATGCGCTCTAATGGCTCAACGCGCCTCATCATTGTTGATTTTACACTCAGTGATTTATTGAAGATTCAAAAGACTTGAAGAGATTCAAATTAGGCCAATGATCCAACGGTGGTTAAATAACACGTATGCACCCGCATCCAAGGACATCTGTCCATAACGGTCATATTTGTGTTATGTGTCTAACGGCTATAAAAGGACACGTGCTCCACTCATTGAGCGACAGTACATCCGTCCTTTTCTCTGACTCACCAAGGATTTCCAACGACTAGTTTTTGGGGCTCTACTATAAATACCCCATAACTTCAACCATTTGAAGTTGCTAAAAGAATTGCTAAGAATTTCAAGAATTTCTCTCTCAAGCATTTGTTGAAGATTTGAAGATTGCCTTTGTTATTTCCAGAATTCTCAAGAACATCTTCATAACTTCATCTTTAGCCCAGATCCTCAAGCTATAACACTTTAGTTTTCTCATGCTCTCAATTTCAAAGATCTAAAGAGCCTTGATACTAAAATCAGATACGCACCTCTTTGAATTTGATCACTTAGATCTTTCTTTAAGAGATACACCGGTTATTGTTTTGGATTTGTTCATTCATTGAATATTAGATCTTGAGTTAGTGTATAAGCTCAAACGATTATAATTTGTAACACTCTCTCATTATATAAGATCTCCATTAGAAATCCAAGACTAACCATCTTGGTAGAGGACGTAGATCATTTTCCCGATCGAACCTCTCCAAATAGCTCTTGTTCATATCTTGCTATTTCTTTTCAAATTCATATCATATCTAATTATTTGATTGTTTATTCATTGTAGATTGATTGATTGAACTGTGTTGCGTTTGTTATATCATTTGCCTTAGTTTCTTATTTCACCCACTTTGAGCAAAAATACTTAGAGTGTGTGTGCGCCTCCTTTATCATACTTTGCGCCTATTTACATTACTAAATTCCGCTGTGCATTTCACTCACTCACTTAGGCGCATATCATAACGCTTACTTGATAAAGTGCGCATTTGCAATTGAGTTTATCAAGGGTACGAAAAGAATTTTAAAACAGCTATTCACCCCCCCTCTAGCTATTTTTCATACCCTTGTTACCTTTTGGGACCAACAAGTGGTATCAGAGCAAACACCTTTATAAAACACATTCGTTTTTCAAGCTTAACAGCTTGGGTGCCGATTCTAAATGGCAAACTCAAAACCTATGGCAACTGCAAACTACACTCACGTTCCAGTCTTTGATGAAGATCATTTTGACGTGTGGAAATTCAGCATCTTAACTCATCTCAACTCAATTGATGAAAGACTTCATGACACCGTGGTTTATGGACCTTAAATTCCTATGAAAGCGAATCCAAATCCGCGCACAAATGCTGTTCAACCAACCGTCAAGAAACCAAAAGAAGAATGGAATGAGGAAGAAACAAGAAGAGTTACAAATGATGGCAAAGCAAGAAATATACTTCTAAGCACTCTAAGCACGGCTATGAAACAACAAGTCATGCATTGTGCTACCGCCAATGAGCTATAGGATGCTATTGAAGAGCATATAGAAGGATACACCGTCTGCAAGGAGAACAAGAAATATAAAGTACAAAAGAGATTCAACAATTTCTCTTAACTCCCCGGTGAAACTTTAAGACAAACTTATGAATGCTACTGTGAAATTATAAATCTATGTATTTCACTTGGCATGAAGTTTTCAAACAAGGATTTGAATGTCAATTTTCTCCAAGCTTTTGGATCATGATACCTACATAAATCCAGCGCTCTTGAAGATGCCGGAACTTTAGATGTATGGACTTTAAGGAACCTTTACGCAAATCTCAAAGTTTATGAGCTCAAACTTCAGCGAATTAGTGAAACTGAAGGAAAATCAAAATCCATAGCAATGGTGGCGCAAAGAGAAGAGGCGCATGTTTCTGCGCCTGCGCCTACTCATGATAAGAAAAGTTCCGATCCCAAAATTTCTACCTCTGAGCTACTTGACATGGATGATGAAGACTTCGCTTTATTTGTGAAGAAATTTCAAAAGTTCAGAAAATTCTCAAGACCCGGCTCAACCAGCAAATTTCAAGGATCTACCAGCAGAGCTCCTCCAAAGTTCACGAGGAGCAGTGATTCAAAAAGAAAAGAAGACCTTGTTTGCTTTAATTGCAGGAAACCAGGACACTTTGCTTCAAGCTGCCCAACTTATTTGAATATATGCAGAAGAAGAGCAGCCATACTCCCAAGTTCACTCCCAAATTCACTCGTCACAAGGGAATGGTTGCTGAAGAAGAAGCACCAGCGAATGAGCAGAACACTTGGATTGAAATAGACTCAGATGAGAGCGATGAAGATTCCAATGATGGACTCGTTTGTTTGATGGAAAATGATGATGAAGTTGATACTTATGATGCTGAGGATGACTTCTCCAAGGATGTTCCTGATATGAATGTCTTGAATAAACCTATCAAGAAATCTGCAGGTTTTCAAGAAGTGAAAAGGAAGAAAGGACCAACCATCAGCGAGCTCGTTGAACAAGGATTTCTCGCTCCGGCTCAAAGCGATGGTGGATTATTATTCTCACGATGTGATCTAAGTGCAAGGAACAAATTGAGAAAAGGAGCTTACATCAGACCTCAAGTTGAACCAACTGCTCCAATCTCTAAAATCAATGATGATGAAGTGATTGCTGAACAAGAAAAATTGTTCAAAAAGGCTGAAAAGGTAATCACTAGATTTGATAGTATGAAGGAAGCTTTAGCACTATCATGTGATGAAATTTCCCAGCTTAAGACCGAGAAATCTCTACTTAAATCTGAACTCACCCTCCTTAAGGAGCAGATAAAGAGCATGACTCCTCTTACTGTTAAAAACACTTTTCTAACAGAACAGAACTCACTTCTTAAAGTTCAAAATGATGAATTGGTTGCTCAAATTACTGATCTTAAAAAGATTACAAATGAGTGGTCCAATTCTCGTGTCACTATGGAGAATATATTTGAGTCCCAAAAAGTCAGTGGTGATAAAAGTGGCTTGGGATTCTCATCAACTAGTGATAACTTTAAATGTGATTTCTGTGCTGAAAGAGATAGTGAATTTACTAACCAGCAAACTTTTGAAATTCCCAAGGAAAAACATTCTAATTCAATGGGTAAAGGACAGGAAAAAGTCAAGAGACAAACATTCCATTATGTCTACCCAACGAAGCAATTTGGGAAAGCTAATGGGAAAGATATAGCTATAGATGAATCAGCTCCTAGCAAAATCATTCTTGAAACCAAGAGCGCTCCTTCTTCGAGTGCTCATTATGCGCCTAGAAGCCACGCGCCTCATCGCCGTGCGCCTTCTAGCCCTATGCGCCCTCCTAGATCAAGCGCTCAAAAATTTCAAAAGAAGGATTTTGTTAAGGCTAGTCCATCTGACCCAAAGAAGAATGCCATCCCAAAGAAAAGTAAAGAGTTTGTGAAAACTCATGTGATTGGTGGCTTTCATCATTGTTCCATTTGTGATTGTTCTGGACACAAGGTCGTGGAATGCCTTTTGCGATTCACTCCCAATGCCAAAGGACGTAAAAACCCTAAGGTCAAGCAAGAGTGGGTTGTCGCGACCCCGCGAGCCCGAGATCGCGAGCTGGACGTCGACTTACTAATCAAAACACCAAATTATCGGAGATAAAAATTTCATTTCATATCAAAAGATGATAACACAAGGTTTTGGAAAACAATTTAACAACAACAATGTACCAGTGAAAGCCCCATAAGCTCACACTACGAAATAATAAAATATACAAATCTTAGTGACGTCAGAGTGTGGTACAACTATCCCCAAAAGAGTTACACATTTATATAATGTAAACCCACCAATATACACTTGCCCCAAAAGCTCAACCCTCGCGACGTCCTCGTGATCAGCGAGTCTAATTCCTTGGTCCTGGGGGGGGGGGTTAAGGAAAAACAAAGATAAAAGAAAAGGGGGT
This sequence comes from Campanula takesimana, assembly GCA_026119855.1. NCBI lineage: Eukaryota > Viridiplantae > Streptophyta > Magnoliopsida > Asterales > Campanulaceae > Campanula > Campanula takesimana. Next base: position 3,640,675 of record JAOWBW010000001.1, read on the forward strand.
GAGATAAATCTCAATAAGTTACTAATGCAACTACATGACATGCTATGATGCAATAATCAATAATAAATCACCTAACACATAGCAATTATCATATATCAGATAGCAGCGAAAATAAACATTTAACAAAGGATATTAGCCAAGGTTTCCCAACCGGAACATCCAAATAAAGGATCGCTGCGCAGCTTCAATAATCAACAAATCATCATCTTCATAATAGCATGAAAGCCGAAGAGAAAACCCCGGTACTGGAACCAATAACAAAGCAATGTGCCACAAAGGGCGGGAGCCATGCCACAAAGTCATGCTCTAAACGTCTCAACCAAGGCCGATCTGGAAGAGGAAAATAAGGGCAAAACAATGGTCGACACCATAATGGACTTGGCCGGTGCCATCACAATATCTCACATCGCCCGACACAACCACAAATACCAGTTGGGCTTTCAAGTAAAAGCTAAGTAATAAAATATTAGCACGATAAACAACCATTGATTCCAAGGTAGGGAACCATACCAAGTAGTCACCAAGAAAGTGAAATGAACCAACAATAACCAATTAAGGTGCTTTAATAATTTCCACAATGATAACACCACTCCCTTATCACATTTGATCATAAAGGATCCAGTTAACTCAAGCACACAACCAAAACTATTCACTCATCTCGAAGAGCTCAAGGAGAGCTTTAAAATGATAGTTTATTCGTCCAAAACGGAGTTCGGATGAGAAAGTTATGGAGGAAACAGTTTTAGAAGAAAAGGGAAGAATATATCAGAGTCCTAGCTTGGCACGACCGTGCCTAGGGAAGTGGCACGACAGTGCCAAACAATACGAGAGGAAAGTGAAGGTTGGCGCGACCGTGCCTAAGGAAGTGGCACGACCGTTCCAAACAATACGAGAGGAAAGTGAAGGTTGGCGCGACCGTGCCTAAGGAAGTGGCACGACCGTGCCAAATAATACGAGAGGAAAGTGAAGGTTGGCACGACCGTGCCAAATAAAGGGGCACGACCGTGCCAGAAGAACAATGCCCAGATTCTTCCTGGGTTCAGACATACCCGAAAATGGCACCCAAACAACCCAAAATTCTTACCCTTTCTCAAATACTCAAAATCAAGACTTCCAATAAGCATAACTATGAACCAAACAACTTATAAAATTGAATAAGACCAAAATAACACATCTAGAAACCCAAATCAAGGTTTAAATCCCAACCTTCATATGATCACCATTTTTAACCAAAAATCCAAATAAATTCCAAATAAATTGCAACCTCATCCCAAACTTCAAATATAACAACAAGGGCATTATATGGACATGATATGAACATTTTAGCATAAAAATGGGGGAAAAGCAACTTACTTGATAAATCTCAAAGTTGACGGAATTCAATTCTTTTTGGTTCTACGCGATCCTATCGACGATCTAAACACATTTCACATTTTAAGAAATGAGAGATTATGAGAGGAAGATAAAGAAAATGAAGAGAGAAGAAAAGGAAGAAAACTTACCACAATGGAGGAGAGAGAGGGAGAGTTGCTGGGAGAGGAGAATGGGGGTGGAGTGTATGAGGGAGAAGGGGAGGAGTAGGGAGGGAGTAGGGAAATAATTTAAAAGATTTACACTTAGGCCCCCTCCACTACACTACACACAAACACTACACTCCCTACTAACAATTAAGACTCAACATTTCTACACTAGCACAAATGACCCAAATAAAATGCTAGGCATAATTATTATAACACATAAAATGCACACATAATTATTTAAATAAATAATAATTTAAATAAATAAATGGGCAATTAAATAAATAATAATTAATTTTACTAATAAAATAGAGCCTAGATTTCGGGTCGTGACATTCACTCCCCCTTAAAGAAATTTCGACCCGAATTTTAACGAGACTCACCTTAAACAAAAAGCCACGGAAATTTCCTCTCGATCTCATCTCGGAGCTCCCACGTCGACTCCTCGATATTATGATTCCTCCAAAGAACTCTAACCAATGAAATACTTTTGTTCCTCAACTCTTGGACTTTAGAATCAAGAATCCGAACCGGTCGTTCCTCATAAGTCATATCGGGCTCAATATCCTCCGGTATCCTCGGTAACACGTGAGATGGGTCATGAACATACTTCCGAAGCATAGAAACGTGGAAAACGTTGTGCAACCGGTCCAAAGATGGCGGTAACGCAAGACGATACGCTAGAAGTCCAACCTTTCCCAAAATCTCAAACGGACCAATAAACCTCGGAGCCAATTTGCCTTTCTTCCCAAACCTACGAATACCCACCTTTGGAGATACCTTCAAGAAAACCCAATCACCGGTCTGAAAACTAAGATCTCGCCTTCGGTTATCTGCGTAGCTCTTATGTCGACTCTGGGCTGTCTTCAATCTATCCCGGATAACTCTAACCTTTTCAACTGAATCCCGAAGCAAATCAATACCCACGATCTTCGCTTCACCAACCTCATCCCAACAAATAGGCGATCTACACTTCCTTCCATACAAGGCCTCAAATGGTGCCATCTCGATACTAGCCTGATAACTGTTGTTGTAAGAGAATTCCACTAACGGTAGGTGCGAATCCCAAGAATCGGAAAAGTCTATCGAACACGCTCGCAACATATCCTCCAAAATCTGAATGGTCCTCTCGGATTGACCGTCGGTCTGAGGATGAAAAGCTGTACTGAATCGCAAATCTGTACCCAAAGCTTCCTGAAACGCCTTCCAAAATCTGGAAGTAAACCTCGGGTCTCGATCTGACACAATGCTAACCGGAACCCCATGCAATCTAACGATCTCATCGATATAAAGGGTCGCAAGCTTCTCCATCGAATACCTGATGTCAATAGGCAAGAAATGGGCACTCTTGGTCAATCTATCCACTATTACCCAAACGCTGTCATACTTCCTACGGGTCCGAGGTAGTCCCGTGATGAAATCCATAGTTACATGCTCCTATTTCCACTCAGGAATCTCTAACGGCTGAAGTAGTCCCGCGGGTCTCTGATGCTCGGCTTTGACCTGCTGACAAGTTAAACACTTCGAAACGTACTCGGCTATTTCCCTCTTCATATTAATCCACCAAAATTGTTGCTTCAAATCCTGGTACATCTTCGTACTACCCGGGTGAATAGTATACCTCGATTTGTGGCCCTCATCTAAAACTCTCTGTTTAATTCCATCAACATCCGGAACACACAATCTTCCACGGAAAGTCAACACTCCCACCGGGCTAATAGAAAAATCCTCGAAGTTCTTTTCCTTCAATTTACCCATTATCTTCACCAACTCGGGATCTTCTTTCTGAGCTTCCTTTATCCTCTGAATTAGGGTCGGAGATACCCTAATATTCGAAAAAATAGCCCCATGTCTCGATTCACGAGGAGACCAATCTCGAACATCCTCAAGCAATTTCCACTCACGGACCATCGTCGAAGCCACATAAGACTTTCTACTAATCGCATCGGCTACCACATTCGCCTTTCCCGGATGATAAGAAATCGTACACTCATAATCCTTCAACAATTCCATCCATCGGCGCTGCCTATTATTCAACTCTTTCTGGGAGAAAAGGTACTTCAAACTCTTGTGATCGGTAAAAATCTCAAACTTCGCTCCATAAAGATAGTGCTTCCATTTGTGCAACGCAAATACTATCGCCGCCAACTCCATATCATGAGTCGGGTAATTCTGTTCACTCGGGGTCAACTTCCTCGAAGCATAAGCAATTACTTTCCCATTCCGCATCAACACACAACCCAAACCCTCTTTCGAAGCGTCACTATAAATTACTAAATCATCATTCCCATTAGGCAAGGTCAAAATCGGTGCGGTAGTCAACCTCTTCTTCAATTCCTCGAAACTTTTATCACATTTCTCGGTCCACACAAACGGGACATTCTTCCGGGTCAACTGAGTCATCGGAGTAGCAATCCTCGAAAACCCCTCAATAAATCTTCGGTAATACCCGGCTAAACCAAGAAAGCTTCTAATCTCTGTCACTGATTCGGGTCTCTTCCAATCCACTATGGCTTCAATCTTTGAAGGATCCACCGAAATCCCATCTTTAGAAATCACATGACCCAGAAATGACACCTTCTCGAGCCAAAATTCGCATTTACTGAACTTCGCAAATAATTTCTCCCTCGCAAGAACGGATAAAACTGTCCTCAAATGTTGTTCATGCTCCTCTCGAGATTTCGAATAAACAAGAATGTCGTTGATGAAAACCACCACGAACGAGTCAAGATAAGGATGGAAAACTCGGTTCATCAAATCCATAAACACGGCCGGCGCGTTCGTCAACCCAAACGGCATAACCAAGAACTCATAATGACCATACCGAGTGCGAAAAGCAGTCTTCGGAATATCCTCCGATCGAACCTTCAACTGATGGTACCCACTCCTCAAATCAAGTTTAGAGAAAACCACGGACCCTTGAAGCTGATCAAACAAATCATCAATGTGCGGTAGAGGATACTTGTTCTTCACCGTAACCTGATTCAACTTCCGGTAATCGATGCACAATCTCAACGAACCATCTTTCTTCCGCACGAATAAAACCGGTGCTCCCTACGGGGAAACACTAGGGCGGATAAATCCTCGATCAAGTAACTCTTGCAACTGAACCTTTAATTCCTTCAATTCCGCGGGAGCTAACCTATAAGGTGCTTTCGAAATTGGAGCCGTGCCCGGCAAAAGATATATACAAAATTCTATCTCACGATCGGGAGGCATATCATACTCGGTAGAGAAAACATCGGGAAATTCCCGAACTACCCGAACACTATCCAAACTAGGGGATTCCTTCCTAGTATCAAGAACACTAGCCAAATACCCCTCACAACCACTATGCAATAATTTTCTCGCTTTCAAATAAGAAATTAAGCGAACCTTTCTACTCAGAGGACAAGCCTCAAACACAAATTTAGGCACATCGGGAATAGAAAAAGTAACAGTTTTCTTACGGCAATCAACGGACGCATGAAACTTGCTCAACCAATCCATACCCAAAATGACATCAAAGTCTTGGATAGGAATAACTACCAAATCCGCACAAAGGACACGACCACAAATAACCACATCACAAGCACGAAAGACTCGATCAGAAATCAAGCATTCTCCTATAGGGGTCGACACCTCTAGCACGTATGGTAAAGACTCGAATGCAGCATTTAACATGGAAGCAAATTGCACAGAAATGTATGAATGAGATGATCCTGGATCTACTAACGCTCGTGCGCTCACACTAGATATAGAAATAATACCTCCAATAACTGTAGGATCATCTGTGGCTTGTTGTTGATTCATTACAAACACTTTCCCTTGGACCTTGGGCTTTCCCGTAGCGTCCCTTTTCTGACCCTGAGGAGCCCCAGCTCCTACCCCCGTTGGTTGAATTCTATTCCTCGGACAATCCCTTGCAAAATGACCCATTTGACCACAATTGGTGCACCTTCCCTTCTTCTTCCAACACCGGTCCTCAGAATGACCTTCCTTTTGACAATACGAACAAAGCCTCCTAATTTGGTTCCCTTGGTTCCCGGAAGTGGTACCCGGGTTCCTTGGGATCGGTTGCCCTCGGAACTGAGATTGTCCCCCAAAGTTGCCTCGGTTATCCGAACGGTGTTGAGGTTGAGATTTAGCATGGCTTCCCAGTTTACCCGTACCCACAACCTCGGTTTTCCTTTTATGCTCCCCGATATGTTGCTCTATTAAGTAGGCTCGGTCCACCGCATCTTGGAAAGTCACAATCCGTTGGGCAATAAGTTGAGTACGGATGGAGGTCTTCAATCCCCGAATGAATCTCATAGCTTTTTGTTCCTCGGTCCTCACCAAATAGTCGCAATACTGGGCTAATTCTATGAACTTAGCCGAGTATTGTGCTATAGACAACACACCTTGCTCTAGGTTGAGTAGCTCGATCTCCTTTCGGTTTTGATCAACAACCGGAATGAAATGTTCCTTGAATTTGCGCACAAACAACTCCCACGTGTACACCGTGTGAGTATCATCCCAACTAACTTTAACACCCTTCCACCAATGCTCGGCGGCTCCCACAAGCTTGTAAGCCGCGAACCGGACCTTGTCCTCATCCGAACACCCAAATACATCATAAATCTTCTCCATAGACTCAATCCACAACTCAGCTTTCCAAACATCGGGTTCCCCATTGAATTCAACCGGTTTCAACTTCAGAAATTGCTCCAATCCATAGCGGGGTGGTGCTTGTTCTACCCTCGGACCTTGATCATGTATGGCCTTCATGGCCGCCTCAAACATGCCTTGAAACATGGCACGTGCTTCTTCCCTTGTATCATTCTGATTCTGAGCCCCACTAGAACCTTCACCTGTTCTTCTTCTAGCCATTGGAAACAATTACCTGCAGAAAATATCAACCGTTACTCACTCCGAACACAACTACCCTCCTAGGACATACTAGTCCACCTAGACTTATACTTAGAGCCAAACCATAGCTCTGATACCAACTGTCGCGACCCCGAACCCCGCGGGCCCGAGATCGCGAGCTGGACGTCGACTTACTAATCAAAACACCAAATTATCGGAGATAAAAATTTCATTTCATATCAAAAGATGATAACACAAGGTTTTGGAAAACAATTTAACAACAACAATGTACCAGTGAAAGCCCCATAAGCTCACACTACGAAATAATAAAATATACAAATCTTAGTGACGTCAGAGTGTGGTACAACTATCCCCAAAAGAGTTACACATTTATATAATGTAAACCCACCAATATACACTTGCCCCAAAAGCTCAACCCTCGCGACGTCCTCGTGATCAGCGAGTCTAATTCCTTGGTCCTGGGGGGGGGTTAAGGAAAAACAAAGATAAAATAAAAGGGGGTGAGATAAATCTCAATAAGTTACTAATGCAACTACATGACATGCTATGATGCAATAATCAATAATAAATCACCTAACACATAGCAATTATCATATATCAGATAGCAGCGAAAATAAACATTTAACAAAGGATATTAGCCAAGGTTTCCCAACCGGAACATCCAAATAAAGGATCGCTGTGCAGCTTCAATAATCAACAAATCATCATCTTCATAATAGCATGAAAGCCGAAGAGAAAACCCCGGTACCGGAACCAATAACAAAGCAATGTGCCACAAAGGGCGGGAGCCATGCCACAAAGTCATGCTATAAATGTCTCAACCAAGGCCGATCTGGAAGAGGAAAATAAGGGCAAAACAATGGTCGACACCATAATGGACTTGGCCGGTGCCATCACAATATCTCACATCGCCCGACACAACCACAAATACCAGCTGGGCTTTCAAGTAAAAGCTAAGTAATAAAATATTAGCACGATAAACAACCATTGATTCCAAGGTAGGGAACCATACCAAGTAGTCACCAAGAAAGTGAAATGAACCAACAATAACCAATTAAGGTGCTTTAATAATTTCCACAATGATAACACCACTCCCTTATCACATTTGATCATAAAGGATCCAGTTAACTCAAACACACAACCAAAACTATTCACTCATCTCGAAGAGCTCAAGGAGAGCTTTAAAATGATAGTTTATTCGTCCAAAACGGAGTTCGGATGAGAAAGTTATGGAGGAAACAGTTTTAGAAGAAAAGGGAAGAATATATCAGAGTCCTAGCTTGGCACGACCGTGCCTAGGGAAGTGGCACGACCGTGCCAAACAATACGAGAGGAAAGTGAAGGTTGGCGCGACCGTGCCTAAGGAAGTGGCACGACCGTTCCAAACAATACGAGAGGAAAGTGAAGGTTGGCGCGACCGTGCCTAAGGAAGTGGCACGACCGTGCCAAATAATACGAGAGGAAAGTGAAGGTTGGCACGACCGTGCCAAATAAAGGGGCACGACCGTGCCAGAAGAACAATGCCCAGATTCTTCCTAGGTTCAGACATACCCGAAAATGGCACCCAAACAACCCAAAATTCTTACCCTTTCTCAAATACTCAAAATCAAGACTTCCAATAAGCATAACTATGAACCAAACAACTTATAAACTTGAATAAGACCAAAATAACACATCTAGAAACCCAAATCAAGGTTTAAATCCCAACCTTCATATGATCACCATTTTTAACCAAAAATCCAAATAAATTCCAAATAAATTGCAACCTCATCCCAAACTTCAAATATAACAACAAGGGCATTATATGGACATGATATGAACATTTTAGCATAAAAATGGGGAAAAGCAACTTACTTGATAAATCTCAAAGTTGACGGAATTCAATTCTTTTTGGTTCTACGCGATCCTATCGACGATCTAAACACATTTCACGTTTTAAGAAATGAGAGATTATGAGAGGAAGATAAAGAAAATGAAGAGAGAAGAAAAGGAAGAAAACTTACCACAATGGAGGAGAGAGAGGGAGAGTTGCTGGGAGAGGAGAATGGGGGTGGAGTGTATGAGGGAGAAGGGGAGGAGTAGGGAGGGAGTAGGGAAATAATTTAAAAGATTTACACTTAGGCCCCCTCCACTACACTACACACAAACACTACACTCCCTACTAACAATTAAGACTCAACATTTCTACACTAGCACAAATGACCCAAATAAAATGCTAGGCATAATTATTATAACACATAAAATGCACACATAATTATTTAAATAAATAATAATTTAAATAAATAAATGGGCAATTAAATAAATAATAATTAATTTTACTAATAAAATAGAGCCTAGATTTCGGGTCGTGACATGGGTTGTCAAAAGTTGCTAACCCTAGGACCCAAAAGGAATAAAGGGGACCTGCTTAAATGTCTATATTTCAGGTTCTTTGTTTCATGGCTGGATCTTCAAAAGCTAGAAATTATGAATGGATTCTCGATAGTGGGTGTTCAAGACACATGACTGGAGATGAATCCTTATTAGAAGATGTCCATGAAGAAAGAGGTCCATCAGTAACATTTGGTGATAATAACAAAGGTCAAGTTGTTGCATATGGAAAGCTCAAGAAAGACAAAGTGTGCATTGAAAGAGTCTCTCTCGTCGAAGGGCTCAAGCACAATTTATTATCCATATCTCAATTCTGCGACAAAGGATTAGAATGCCATTTCACCTCAACTCAATGTCTTATCAAGAATGGCAAAACTGGAGCTACATTACTCACGGGATATCGTAAGACAAATATTTACATTATTGATTTCCATAGTATGAACTCTAGTACTAATCTTTGTTTTGTAGCTAAAAGTGTGAGCGAAAATAGTTGGCTGTGGCACAAGCGCTTAAGTCACTTGAACTTCAAATACCTATCTAAACTCAGCAGGAATAACCTTGTTAAAGGACTTCCCAAGGTTGCTGATCATCATGACAAGAAGTGCGCCGCGTGTCAACTTGGTAAACAACCGAAGAGATCTTTCTCCAGCAAGACCAATCCTTCAACTTCTAGATGTTTGCAACTGCTTCACATTGATCTATTTGGACCAGTCACCACTGCAAGTATTCGAAAGAACAAGTATACTCTAGTTGTGGTGGATGATTATTCAAGATATACATGGGTGGAAATGATGATCTCAAAAGACGATTGTTACGACATTTTGACCACCTTATTCAGACTGCTCCAAACCCAAAAATAAGATGACATCGTTAGTGTTCGATCCGACAATGGAACAGAATTCAAGAACAACGGTGTTGCTCGATATTGCGACGATCATGGGATAGATCACAACTTTTCAACAGCTGGAGTTCCTCAACAAAATGGGGTTGTGGAAAGAAAGAATAGAACGTTGATTGAAGCGGGAAAGACGATGATAGCTGAAGTGAAATTGCCTAAGTACTTTTGGGAAGAAGCTATCAGCACAGCATGTTTTACTCAAAATCGTTCCCTCATCAACAAACTTCATAACAAGACTCCGTATGAACTTTGGCGTGGTAGAACTCCCAACATTGCATTCTTCAAGATCTTTGGTTGCAAATGTTATATCCTCTACAACGTAAATGAACATAGAGGTAAATTCGATGCCAAAGCCGATGAAGAAATTTTTGTTGGGTATACCAAACATTCTAAAGCTTTTCGCGTTTTTAATAGAACTACATTAGTGATAGTTGAATCTGTACATGTTACATTTGATGAACATTCTCTCCTTGAGCCACATTTGGCTCCAAATGTTGCTGATGATTCTGTTGAGCTTAATGATACAGGTGCTCCTATTTATGCTGCGCCTACACAAGAGCAGAATCTATCAACTCAAGGAAATCCATCAACATCAGTTGCTCCAAATTCCTCATATGTCGCGCCCCTTGAGTCATCAGCTGCGCCTCACTCCCATGTTACGCCTCTTGATGCCTCTCATGTGCCTATATCTTCAGCTGCATCTGGTGTAAACCCAAGTTTCAATTCTACACCAATTCAACCCCTAAATTTTGATGATTTAGAATCTGGTGAAGAGGTACCAATTGAAGACCTTCAAATTACTACCACTCAACCTAACTTACCTCCTGAAATTCGTGAAGTTAGAGGTCACCCAATCAATAATATCATTGGTGATCTAAACGTTGGTGTTCGTACAAGGAGAGCTACAAACTTTGATGCTTACACTGCATTCATCTCTCAAATTGAACCGAAGAAGGCTGATGAAGTGCTCCAAGATCCTAATTGGGTTGTTACAATGTAAGAAGAACTCAATCAATTTGAACGATGTAAGGTTTGGACTCTTGTTCCAAGACCAAATAATCAAGGAGTGATTGGTACGAAAAGGGTGTTCAGAAACAAGATGGATGAGAATGGAACCATCACGAGAAACAAAGCAAGATTGGTTGCACAAGGCTATAGGCAAGAAGAAGGAATTGATTACGATGAAACTTTCGCGCCCGTAGCAAGACTTGAAGCTATCAGATTATTTCTAGCTTACGCAGACTTCAAGCTATATCAAATGGATGTGAAGAGCGCGTTTCTTAATGGTGAACTCCAAGAACAAGTCTACGTTTCTAAACCACCTGGGTTTGAAGATTCACAATTTCCAAATCATGTGTACAAACTCTAAAAAGCTTTGTATGGACTCAAAGAAGCACCAAGAGCATGGTACGATACACTATCGAAGTTTCTCATCGAAAAAGGCTTCACTCGCGGTAAAATCGATACAACTCTTTTCATTACCAAACACAATGGTCATAAATTACTTGTTCAAATTTATGTTGATGATATTATATTTGGTTCTACTAATGAATTGTTGTGCAAGCGCTTTGAGAAACTAATGAAGAACAAGTTTGAAATGAGCATGATGGGAGAACTCACATTCTTCCTCGGGCTTCAAATCAAGCAAATGAATGAAGGCATATCAATCTGACCCTAGAGAAGCACACTTAATTGCTGTGAAACGTATTATAAGATATCTTTCTGGGACTGTTAACCTTGGACTTTGGTACACCAAAGATTCGAACTTTAAACTTGTAGGTTACTCAGATGCGAATTATGCAGCGTGCACAATTGATAGGAAAAGAACTAGTGGCACTTGTCATTTCCTCGGATATTGACTTGTGTCATGGGCAAGTAAGAAACAAGCTTCAGTATCTGTCTCAACAACCGAAGCCGAATATATCGCTGTGGGAAGTTGTTGCTGTCAAATACTATGGATGAAGCAGCAATTGGTTGACTATGACATCATCGAAGGAAATTGTCCCATCTACTGCGACAACACTTCAACAATTGCGGTTTCTGAAAATCCTGTCATGCACTCCAAGACCAAACACATCGACATCAAATATCACTTCCTCAAAGACCACGTGGAGAAAGGAAATATACATTTGGAACACGTGGGAACCGACTATCAAATCGCCGATATTTTAACGAAAGCACTTGACGCGAAACGGTTCATATTTTTGAGAGGTGAAATGGGTATGCTTGAACTCAACTAAAATTCGTTACAGTTTTATCAATACTAATGATTTCATGTTTTGTTGAGTTATATGAGTATATTAGGTTCAAATGATAAATCATTTCAAGTTTCAAGGAAACTCTGCGCGCCCAATTCTTTTGCGCGTCCCACACTCTCTGCGCGTCCAATTCCAACGTGCGCCTAGCATTCAATGCCTCGTAAGTCATTCTGCGCGCCTAGATGAGACTATGCGCCTCTTTATGACTGCGGCTCAATCAATGCTACCATATTAACTCCCTCAATGATTGAGCGCTTTAAAGTTTCACAAGTACCAGGTATGATTGTTCTCATTTATTATAGGAATCTTTGTCTTTTGACATTCCATTAATTGTTCAAAGATACTTGTACAATTAATTTTTCCCTCGTTTTACGTTTTTCGAAAATTTTATTTTCTGGGGATTTATTTCTTGCACCCCAAACTTACACCAAAACAGATGTTTTTGGGGTTTGTGCAAAAATTAGTCAAAATTGCTCATACACTTAAAGGGAAAGTGGAGCAGTTTTTCCCTTACCCAAAATGTCACATCAAAGTACTTTGGGTCATTCAGCATTAAATAGCCATCATCTCCTTAAAATCCCTCATTAATGCTTTGTCCTTTTTAGCCATGATGAGCCAAAAATTATTTCCCCTCATTAATGCCCATCCTTTCAACTTCCCATCTTTTTAAAATTTTTAACCCTCTTATTTCCTTATTTGTGCAATATTTTCCTTCCCTAACCTATATATTTCCCCTTTCTCTCTCTCTCTCTCCTTCATCATTACTCTACTCTACTCTCTCTCTCTTTCTCTCTCTCACTTTCTGTCTCTCTATTCGTCTTCTTCTCTCTCTACTTTCATCACTTTCTCTCAATTTCTTCTCCATTTTCTCTCTATATATAACATTTATGGGTCCTAAACGAACAACAAAAACAACCCAAGGCGAAATGGTATGAATTCTCAACCCTTAAACTCTTTAAATTTTTGATTTTTTTTTCATTTCTGTTCTTCGTCTCTTCTTAAACCCGGATGCATTTTTCCTTGATAAATCTTGTTTCGGTGATCCGTTTTCAAAATCGTTTGTTAGGTTATGTTCGATTTTTGTTTTAGATTTTTTATAACTAAACTTTTCAACGATCAATGCATTATATTTTGCGAATCTGAAAATCTTAGATTTTTGACTTTTCGAATTTTCGGTTCTTTGAATCCATTTTCTGGATTCGTTGTTGAGTTTTACTTGTTTTGATTTACATATTTGTGATCCTTGTCTTATTGCGGTCATTTTGATATATTGTATGCTTGATTTGGTGAAGTTTCACGAATTATGTGTTCTTGGTGTTCTTGATGTTCTTCAAGCACTCAAGCATGTTCTTCGTGTTCTTCGTTATTTTTTGCATGACTTGGGTTTCAAATTTTTCAAAACTTGTTTTTCAAAATTTTCATATTTTGATTCTTAAAATATACATATGCATGTTTGATATGTGTTTGTGTGTTTTCGTGTGTTTTTATACTTAGTATGAATTTTACATAAATATGCGTCTGAGTGTTGATTTATGCGTCTAGTCGGTTATGCGCCCTATGACTTTATGCGCCTTACTTGATTCATGCGCCTAATAATTGTATGCGCCCTATGAAAATACAAATGTTATGCGCCTCAATCAACTCATGCGCCTAGAGACATTATGCGCCTAAACATTTATGCGCCTAAATTTTACTTAGTCAAATTCTTGTGTTTAATTTTTACTTAGTATATTTCATAGAACCATTTTATGTGCCTTGTATTTGTATGCGCCTACAACATATATGCGCCTAATAATAGTATGCGCATGCTATTTCTTATGCGCCTATATATTGTCATGCGCCTATTCTATACTTAGCTCATTTTATGATTCTATGCGCCTTATACACTCCTAACTTAAATCATTGTTATGTTTTCAGGATCCTGCTAACTTCAGACCCGGTGAGACAATAAATCTTGCTGAGATTTCTCTTGATCCAATGGGGCTTGAAATTATTTCAACCATTCACACCGCTGGACTCACTCCATTATTCACGCTGGAGCAACCATTCTATTCTCTGCTCCTTGTTGATGAATTTTTCTCAACAGCAGCTCTAGTTGAAACTCCAGCAGATGGATTCGTGCGCTACCAGATTTGCGCCACAGTTCAGAACATTCCTATCACTATCTCAACGGGCACAATCAAGAATATAGTGATCTTTAGCACTACTGGCCCTCAGGGTGTTTCTGGTCAACCGAACTCTTACTCAGTTGCGGCTCAGAATACAGTGGCGCGTACTTATCTCAATGTCCCTACTCTTCTGAATAACATCAAGAATGTTGAGATAAAGGATGGTGGTGATCTACTTGCTCATATAGCGCATCTGGCTGATACTTCCATTGTATTAAAAAATGGCAATGTGAATAGATTCACCGTAGAGCAGTGGGAGTATACTGCTGCTATCATGGGAAAAACCAGATTGAATTGGCCTCAGATATTGTTCAAAACCTTATCTGACCAAATTGACAAGTATAACAAGAACAAGTCTGAAGGGAAGACGAAGTTCAAAACCCACTACAGAATACTCACGAAGATATTTCTTACTTATCCTGCGCTTGCTAATTTCCTCGCTCAGAACCCAGCTTATCAAACCACTGAAGTTCCAGTTTTTGGGAAAGACAACCTTGTCTTGAAAAGGCGTAAGAAGCGCATGGAAAAGCGCGCGCCTAAGGTAAAGGGTGCTCAGTTGGTTGATGAAACCACTGAATCAGATGAAGATGCAGATGGCGCAGAAACTGAAGCAGTACCTCGCACAGAACCATCAGGTGTTCCAGGCGCAGAAAAAGGGAAAGGAAAAAGGGTTGCTGAAGGAACTAGAAAACCCCCTAAGCGCCCAAGAGTTGATACTGAAGAAGAAAAGGAACTGAAGCGCGCAAAAGAAGCCAGTAGACTGGAAGCGCAGAAGAAAAGGGATGAAGAATACAGGTCAAAACAGGTTGCTGACTTATCCAAGTCTGAAAGGCGCAAAGGTGCAGGGTCTAGCGCTGATGAATGCACGCCTGCCACTAATGCGCCTCCTACTGTTCAAGCGCCTATCAACACTTCTGAACGTCAAAGTCTTAAAGACCAAATATCAGCTGATTTATTTGGTGAATTTAGTGAAGATACAGCTCAGGGGGAGCCAGATCCGTTAAGGCGCAAATCACCTTCTGCGCCCCCAACCATTTCAGTCGAGCCTACTTCAAGTGATGAATATCTGCCTTCTCCTCGCGTTCCTACTAAATCATCTCCTGCGCCCCGTACTTT
This sequence comes from Campanula takesimana, assembly GCA_026119855.1. Classification (NCBI taxonomy): domain Eukaryota; kingdom Viridiplantae; phylum Streptophyta; class Magnoliopsida; order Asterales; family Campanulaceae; genus Campanula; species Campanula takesimana. The sequence continues at coordinate 3,655,853 of JAOWBW010000001.1, forward strand.
TCATGCGCCTCCTCCTACCACTCCTGATATGAGTGTTATTATTTCACTTCTACAGCAACTCCAGTAAGACCAAGCCCAAATGAACTCACAGTTAGAGCTTCATACTACCATGCTTACTCAGCAAGCTGATGAGATTGCTGCCATTAAGGGGGAGATAAAGCGCATAGATGACAATATCAAGGACAAACATTTCCTGACTCCTCAACAATAGAATGACGCTATTGATCAAATGAATGAGCTTTTCAAAGGCACTCTTGCCTCCTTTCATGAGTGCATAGATGGTGGCATCAAACTCACTGATGGCCAAGATTTCATTAATGCTATAAGGGAGGTAGAGTTGAACATAGCGGGTGATATAAGGAAGTTGTTTGAAATGGTGGCTGGAGATAGCCAAAAATTGCTGAGTGTGGTTGATAAACTCAAGGAAGTTAAGGATGAGCTAGAAATCCTAGGTTTAACTGTGTATGGTGCTGATCCTGGCGCAGAACCAAAAGCTTCTGAAACTCCTACGCCTCCAGCTCCTGAAACTCCTGCGCACTCTTCCAGCTCTGCTCCTGGCGCGCATATTGACATTAATTCATTGCTTTCAAAGATTGAAGTTTTGAAGGAATTAGTTGTCACTCACTTCAACGCCGCGCATTCCAGTGCAGACAGGCGCACAGATAGAGTTTCCGCTGATATACTTACTGCTCAAACTGCTGTTGAAGCTAACTTTCAAGCCTTCACTGAAAAATTTTCACAACAGCAGTCTATCACTCAGCGCACCATTGATGAGTACCAAAACATCAATGTGAGTCATTTGCGCTATATAAGAGATGGTGTCACAGATACTCACGGTGTAATAAACCGTTGTCACCAGCTTTCCAAGCAAATCCAGCGCTCCGTCTCAGAAATTGAAGAAGGATTGAAGGATGAAGACGCGCCTCAAAATCCTTAGTTTTTTTCTTTGTTTGTAAGTTGATTAGAACTTTATGTGATTAGAAACCTATTAGTGATTTAGTTCTTACATGTTTTAGCACCTCTTTTGATTTTGTTCTGTTCAATACTTGTAATCTGTAACTCCTACATCCCAAGTATTAATGAGAACAAAGCATCACGTTTATCTCAAACTTTGTTCACTCAAACTACTTGTTTGTAGAACAATGAATGTATTGTTTAAAATCATATGCATCATATTTCAACTGCTTCATATTTTATGCATTGAGTTTAAATTTTGTTTAAACACATTTCAAAACTGAAACTCATATCATTCTGAATGTGTTATAAACTGTTGTTTCTATCTTTCCATTTGTAATGTTTTATCCTTATTGGAATAAATTAGAAATCCATATCTTGGACTAGTGTGTGCATTAACTTGAGACATGATTTACCAATATCATTTCTTTGGACATGTATTTATCAAGTATAATGTGTATCCCTGATATAGTAGGTAATGGCATCAATCAAATAGGGGGAGATTGTTGGGTATGCCCACTTATATCTCAGTTTCAATATAATAGGATTGATTAGATTTGATTGATCCATCACCTAAGTTTTATTTCATGGACTTTAGACCCACATGTAAGAAGTATTTATACTTCATTTTTTAGGTTGTCCATTGTAATAGAACAGGCTTAGGAATAGGGCAAGAAGATCAAAGTTGAAGAAAATCACTCCGTGAATTTGAGCCACGCGCCTATGCGCCCCTTCATGATATGCGCCATGCGCCCTTCAGCGCGCGCGCATATAGCCTCGCGCCTCAAAGATCCACGCGCTTTGTTACGCGCCTCAAATGGACCATGCGCTCTAATGGCTCAACGCGCCTCATCATTGTTGATTTTACACTCAGTGATTTATTGAAGATTTAAAAGACTTGAAGAGATTCAAATTATGCCAATGATCCAACGGTGGTTAAATAACACGTATGCACCCGCATCTAAGGACATCTGTCCATAACGGTCATATTTGTGTTATGTGTCTAACGGCTATAAAAGGACACGTGCTCTACTTATTTAGTGACAGCACATCCGTCCTTTTCTCTGACTCACCAAGGATTTTAGTTTTTGGGGCTCTACTATAAATACCCCATAACTTCAACCATTTGAAGTTGCTAAAAGAATTGCTACGAATTTCAAGAATTTATCTCTCAAGCATTTGTTGAAGATTTGAAGATTGCCTTTGTTATTTCCAGAATTCTCAAGAACATCTTCCTAACTTCATCCTTAGCCCAGATCCTCAAGCTATAACACTTTAGTTTTCTCGTGCTCTCAATCTCAAAGATCTAAAGAGCCTTGATACTAAAATCACACACGCACCTCTTTAAATTTGATCACTTAGATCTTTCTTTAAGAGATACACCGGTTATTGTTTTGGATTTGTTCATTCATTGAATATTAGATCTTGAGTTAGTGTATAAGCTCAAACGATTGTAATTTGTAACACTCTCTCATTATATAAGATCTCCATTAGAAATCCAAGACTAACCATCTTGGTAGAGGACGTAGATCATTTTCCCGATCGAACCTCTCCAAATAGCTCTTGTTCATATCTTGCTATTTCTTTTCAAGTTCATATCATATCTAATTATTTGATTGTTTATTCATTGTAGATTGATTGATTGAACTGTGTTGCGTTTGTTATATCATTTGCCTTAGTTTTTTATTTCACCCACTTTGAGCCAAAATACTTAGAGTGTGTGTGCGCCCCCTTTATCATACTTTGCGCCTATTTACATTACTAAATTCCGCTGTGCATGTCACTCACTCACTTAGGCGCATATCATAACGCTTACTTGATAAAGTGCGCATTTGCAATTGAGTTTATTAAGGGTACGAAAAGAATTTTAAAATAGCTATTCACTCCCCCTCTAGCTATTTTTCATACCCTTGTTGCCCTTTGGGACCAACAGTAGTAGTATAGTTAAGTTGAGCATCATTCAAAGTTCTACTTTCATAATGGATCACATAAGGTAACTTGTCTATTCGTTGCCCCAACACAGCTCCAATAGCAAAATCAGACGCGTCACACATGATCTCAAAGGGTAGAGACCAATTGGGGCTAGAAAGGGTGGGGGAACAAGTCAACTTCTCCTTCAATAAATTGAAACCTTCCAAGCACTCTTGGTCGAAAATGAACTCGGTATCCTTGGCTAGCAGGTTACATAAAGGCTTACAAATTTTTGAAAAATCTTTTATGAAATGCCTATAGAAACCTGCATGACCCAGAAAACTCTGTACACCTTTAACAAAAATAGGGGGAGGTAATTTAGAAATCACATTGATTTTAGCTTTGTCCACCTCAATCCCCTTACTAGACACCAAATGCCCTAACAAAACCCCATGCTGTAGACACCCCATTTTGAACTCACATTTATGATTACACTACTTCTGTGTCTCGCCTTTGATTTGGGTCGAAACTCGTTAAGTTTGACATGTCTCGTTAAGTTTCTGACTGACTTCGTTAGTTAGGGGCCAAAATGAACATTAAAACTTAAGAAAAGGGCAAAATTGTGATTCCAGCATAAGATAGCTCGTACGATACATATAATATCTCGTACGAGATATCCCCCTTGACAGACGAGTTTTTCAGCAGTTTCCTTATCGAACTCAACCTCGTTTCTTGACAAACACTCCATAATCTGAGATAGAAAGGAAGGACGATCTGAGAGTCCAAAAACAAATCCTTGGGTCCCATCCATAAACAACCCCTTGACTTGGTCCCTAAGTCAATAAATCGTATAAATATAGGGGTTCTTGAACTAAAATCCCTAATCACTCTCTAGCTAATGGTCACTAATCACCTCCTATACAACTAACAACTCTCGAATCAGTCCCTCTCTCAAGAATCCCGTTTTTCCTCTCCCTTCACACCAAAACACCATCAAAAAATCATTTTTTCCAAGTCACAAACATCACAAAACACTTGGATCTTTAAGGCCTTAGTCAAGGCCATCAATTGGAATCTCAAAAACGCTTTAGGTAAACTCCTACGCTTTTAATCTCTACTTCTCATCTAATTCATTATTTTAAAGTAGTGTAATCCCATCAAAATAATCAGCCTAGAGCCTCTCCAATCTATGGAGATGCTCTCGAAGCATGTGATTCGACATTCCAATAATTAAGAAATTAATTATTGGCTTTATTTGTTTTAATTGTTTATTTGCTATTTGATTAAAAACACCTAAGCAAGATTAATCCTAGATTGGGTGGATTGGGTGATCCTTGACCTTCCCAATCCATAACTTAACCACCGAACTCAAGAATCTCATGGTCCGTGTTCCGTTTAACAACATGGTGGTGACTCTCAAATCAAAAAGGCGAGCGAGGATCTTCTCGGATGCAAACAGTGGCGACTCTGCTGGGGATGTTAATTAAGTGGGTTAGACTTGCGTACAAATTAGGTGATTTTAATCTTTTAATTTCTGTAAAAATCTGCTATGTTCTGCCTCTTTTCTGAACTTTTTGTATCTGTTCTGTTCTGAAATTTGGGCTCCGGAAGAGATGTCCCGTATGAGACATCTAATGTCTCGTACGAGACATCCCTTCAAGAGCCGCCAGATTAGGCCATTAAAAAAAAACTGGGGCTGGTTTAAAAAATAATAATTACAAATTGGTCCCTGCACTTCAGAACCGCAGAATATGAGTTCCAGAATATTACGGAACAGTCCCTGCACTTCTGAAACTGCAGAATAGTCCCTGAGATTCTAGAATATTACATAACAGTCCCTGCACTTCTGAAATTGCAGATCAGTCCCTGGATTAAAAAAACTCTCTTCTTTGCTTGTATATACTCCGTCCCTATATGTGCAATAAATAATTTATGTTATATACATGTATTGTTTTTGCGCTAACATCTCTTGTAAGGGCTATGAAAATATTTAAGGATGAGTATTTACTCATTCTTGAGTTTATTTTCCACCCTCTAATGGGTAATGCAAGCACTGTGAGTATTTCTATCCCTCTTCTTTATATGGCCTTACTTGCTTGTGTGCTCCTTCTCTTCTCAAAAATCTTTTGCAAACTCGAACTACATTGACCTGAGTCTCTCTTTCTTTTTCTGAAGATTGAGAGAAACGTAGGCAACCACTTTGGTCTGGTCAATCTTTTACTTGCTTAAAAAAAAAAACTCTCTATTTTCACCTTGACATCTAGAACTTGACTCTCACACACATGAACACACGTAGATTAATTTCACTACATACCCTATAAACCCGAGTCCCAATCGGAGGACGGATGTCGGCAGCACCCCACTCGCCGGTCTCTCCAAAGATAGTGTACCCACTCTATGACACGCTCCTCGACTGTGTTCATGGGGAGCCTTAGCCGTAAGCCCTGCATCAACCTCATGCATACATAATAGTCAATAGGACACTCCTCGTGACCGGTCGGTTTGATTCCTAGTAATTGTTTAAATCTTTGCCCAAGATAACACTTTTCATACAATCTATAATCTTCCCTTCATGAATTCTTGACAAATGTCCCTTCGGTAAAAATTTTTTGGACAAAGGAGTTGTGTTGGCATAATTGAGAAATTTTCTACTAGGATTCGAGTCTAGTCTCTTTTGCCTTCATAATTCCCCCATCCAACAAAGTCCCTTTCGGTTGTCCCTTACAAGAATTCATAAGGTTTGATTGCATAAACGGAGTTGTTTAACAAAGTGCAAAACAATTACGGAATCGCTTAGGTTTGGCTAAATTGAATGGTGGATTCCGATGAGAATATGGGACCTTTGCCCTAATTGTCTGTTTGGGAGAGTGCAATACAAGTGAAAAACAAGGGGCTCATATTCTAGGGTGACAGAATCCACTGTTCCAGGATGTTAGATAGAAACCCCCTAAAACGGATTAAGTTCCTTCTGACCAAAATTAGGATCTAAAAAAAAAAAAACTGAAATTATGTGTTCTGTGCTGGATGCCTCGTACGAGACATCCCTTGTCTCGTACGAGACATCTTCTTCTGTCTGTGTCAGTTTCTGTGCTGTGCTTGTTTGGTCAACCTACACTCACTCCTAAGCCTATACACCTCATAAAGCTGACTTGTGGGACCTTAATCTGGGTTAACGCAATCTCTATACCGCTTAGGTCCGTCCGAATCGCAATTAGATCGTTCCAAACTCTTCTGACACCATGTCCGACACCAAGTGTACACAAGAGGCCCATGATCTCAAGGCCCGACAAGAAAGGGAAGTAAATCAAATGGTCGAAGTAGGCGCTAAAGCGCTATACATCTATTTCCAACGGAAAATAGAGGTAGAATTCATGACTCGCTTACGAACCCAAAGGGAGTACTATGAGAAAGAAATCACAATCCTTCATGGTCGTCTCAAATATCAAAGTGATTATTACAAAAGTAAGATTTTTACACTTCAAGAATGTCTGCAAACCCAAAAAGAATGCTACGACAAAGTGACCTCCGTCAATACTTTCAACAACCAAGGAAAGAGCAAGTACTCTACTATTCCCCGTCCTAAAAGAGAGAGAAAAGAAAGGCACTATGACAAGCTTGAAGGTATTACTCAAGAGGGTCTCCTTGACATCCTTGTGAAGAAAGTAAAAGATCACACCAAGAAATCCTCCTACAACACCAAGGGAACTCCCTCCTAATCATGCTCATCATCTCTTCTGCAAGTTCCACAAGGCCACCGGTCATGACACCAACTCTTGTCACCATTTGAAGGATGTGATCCAAGATCTCATTGAAAACAAGGAACTTGAAGCGCCAAATGTCCTCAATAACCCGCTTCCTAACAACTCTCTCTAAGCATGAAGAAGATAAAGCCTCAAGAAGAGTTCAAGATCAACCACTTTGGGGCTACAACTATCCTCTCCCTTTATCCTTAGAAATAGAATAGGTTTTAATTCCCTAGTATGAACTCGAAGAGTCGTTCTGTCATTCTAGTCCATCTCCCTCCTCTCTAGTTTGTGTCAACTATCGAGTCTGTTTTGAATTCTAGTTATTAATAAAAGTCATTCACATTTCCTATACACTACTCTAAGGTTGTTCTACCTTTTGAATATCTCTCTAATTCATGAAATGAATCCGCAAACAATAATTGTCAGAAATGTCTAAACAAGTGAGAAGGCCTAGGGGCTACACATTACTATCATCGCGCTCATATCAAAAGTCGAAGGACCACAATGGAAGAAAGTCAAAGGCATTATCATTCCAAAACAAAAGTGGGGCTACTCAATTCAAGCTTTGAGAGTAAAAAAAAAAACTCTCAAGCTTTCACAACCCTACAAAGAAGGAGTTTCAACCACACACAATGAAGTCAAAAAGGAGGCCCCTCATTTCCTCCTACAACGAGAATCAAATCCAAATGAGACTCCTTACTTGAAGACCATCTCCATCATCCGTAGATATCACTCATGAAGAAATCCGAAGAGCGCACTAATGATTAGACCTTCTCCTCAAAACTTGTCAAGACATTTCTAGATGATTCACTTGCAAAAATGAACTGGACAAATACTTAAGACATCAAAAATAAATACTAGGGTCCATTAAAGGTAGAACTATCTTTCTAGTACTTTGAGCCAAGTAGCGTTCTTCGTTGAGTCTAGGGGCTTCCTCTTCCTCACCCTCATAAGCCTTCTTCAAATCCAAGCATCAAGGCTAGGGGATTTTTATCCTTTATTTCTCTAGTCTATTCATTCTCGAAACGTACGAACTCATCAAAGTAGATCCACACTAGGGGATATCCTCTTCGCCTCTAACTCTCATTACATGGTGTGGTATTCCCAAAGAGTCGATGCTTGGAACACATTTCCCAAAAAGTCAAGTCAATAGCTAAAATGCCTAATACATTCAAACCTAAAAATCTTGCATGTCTCGCCACAATAAGAGACAAAACTACTCTCCTCTCTGAGTCATCTTCGAGTACAAACTCTTCTAAAAATTTTTTGCAAAGAGACGCAAAAAAGATGCCCGCTAGATTGAAAACACGAAAGGGCGGTCTAGGAAAAAATCAGGGTGCGTCATAAAAAAAAATATAGGGAGAACATTCTTCAAATCATTTCTTCTTCAACCTTCCTCAAATCCAACAAGCGGGAAAGCACTCTTCTTCAAAGCAAACAGCCTCATAAGCCTGTTCATGGGGCCATCTACAACATACAAGATTCTTGGGGCATGACTTAGACACCACATGAGGTAAACTTGGGGGGGGGGGATAGAACACGTCTCTCATCACCTTCACTGGAGACTTTCGGACATGGAACTCTAGAGTTGCCAACAAAGTACGCTCGACCTACTTAGAGCTTGGACATTGATCAATATCATTGGTTGTCAGAAAAATAGTGTCTCTCTTGGCACGATATGACTAAAAGAACGATCTGGACGGATCATCTTGCACAAGACAAACGAGCCTCACACGAGACAACCATTACAGAAACTCCATATCACTTTTGCAGAAAACCGATTAGGTCCCAACTTGTCAAACACGGGTGCCTACACACATAAATCAAAACATACAATTCATCACCAATAAACATCCCATCATGAATCCATACTATTCACACTACTTACACCAAGGTTGACCGATCGAGCAAGCACATAAATTTGTCACCACCATATGAGTACAATCACAAACTAAAATCAAAGCTAAACTGCTTGCTAGAATAGGTTCTACTTGTTGTATAACAGGTACACAAAAACCGATCCATGCTCAAAAAATAATAAATTCAACAATGATCAGATGATCCCCACAGAGTTCAAACAAATCACATCTACAAGACAAAACAGAAATGGCAAAGCACGCCAAAAGCTCGCAAAAATGGCTCCTACAACATATCTTGCACGAGATCACTTAAATACAAAGAATTCAGTCATAGAGATTCTGCATCCAGTACTTTTAATGTAAGAGCATTGATCGAGGATAATGTCCAGTACTTTCAATCAGCTCCATGAACTGATTGATCAAGGATATTCAGAATTCTACAAATCTACATCAAATCAAGAGATTCTGTATCCAGTACTTTCAATGTAAGAGCATTAATAGAGGATAATGTCCAGTACTTTCAATCAGCTCCATGAACTGATTGATCGAGGATATTTAGAAGTCTATAAATCTACATCAAATCAAGAGATTCTGCATCCAGTACTTTCAATGTAAGAGCATTGATCGAGGATAATATCCAGTACTTTCAAATCAGCTCCATGAACTGATTGATCGAGGATATTCAGAATTCTACAAATATACATCAAATCAAGAGATTCTGCATCCAGTACTTTCAATCAGCTTCGGCCATTGATCGAGGATAATGTCCAGTACTTTCAATTCAGCTCCATGAACTGATTGATCGAGGATATTCAGAAATCTACATTAAATCATCCAGTACTTTCAATGTTGCATTCATCGAGGACATGTTTAGTACTTTCAATCAGTTGTGGCCATTAATCGAGGACATCTAGGGATCCAGTACTTTCAATCAGCTTCGGCCATTGATCGAGGATAATATCCAGTACTTTTAATCAGCTCCAGGATAATATCCAGTACTTTCAATCAGCTCCATGAACTGATTGATCAAGGATATTCCCCAACAACTTCAACACAGTCTGCAACACAGTCTGTACCATCAACACTGTCAACCACGACACTCCATCAACAATAAAGGGTAAATTTAGAATTAGGTCAATGACATTGATTCCTCAGTATGGGCTACTCTCTAAACTCTAAACTTTACTTACTGCAGCATTGCTTTTAAAAATTATTTTCAAAATACCTCAAACAGCTGTTTTTACGTGTTTTTGGAGTCAAACTATGTTTGGTCTGATTCCTTTTTGGAGAATACGTAGGCAGCTTTCTAGCACGACCATTCCCAAAGTCCTAAATGGTGTCTTTTCTATCGACGACGTTACTTCTTCCATAAGTATCATCGCCGAGGGACTCTATAGACACCCCATTTTGAACTCACATTTATGATTACACTACTTCTGTGTCTCGCCTATGATTTGGGTCGAAACTCGTTAAGTTTGACATGTATCATTAAGTTTTTGATTGACTTCGTTAGTTAGGGGCCAAAATGAACATTAAAACTTAAGAAAAGGGCAAAATTGTGATTCCAGCACAAGATAGCTCGTACGAGATATCCTCCTTGACAGACGAGTTTTTCAGCAGTTTCTTTATCGAACTCAACCTCGTTTCTTGGAAAAACTCCATAATCCTGGAAAGAATGGAAGGACGATCTGAGAGTCCAAAAACAACTCCTTGGGAATCGAGTCTTTGATTCCCACCCATAAACAACCCCATGGCTTGGTCCCTAAGTCAAGAAATCGTATAAATATAGGGGTTCTTGAACTAAAATCCCTAATCACTCTCTAGATAATGGTCCCTAATCACCTCCTACACAACTAACAACTCTCGAATCAGTCCCTCTCTCAAGAATCCCGTTTTTCCTCTCCTTTCACACCAAAACACCATCAAAAACTCATTTTTTTTTCAAGTCACAAACATCACAAAACACTTGGATCTTCAAGGCCTTAGTCAAGGCCATCAATTGAAATCTCAAGAACGCTTTAGGTAAACTCCTATGCTTTTAATCTCTACTTCTCATCTCATTCTTTGTTTTATAGTAGTGTAATCCCATCAAAAGGATCAGCCTAGAGCCTCTCCTATCCATAGAGATGCCCTCGAAGCACATGATCCGACATTCCAATAATTAAGAAATTAATTATTGTCTTTATTTGTTTTAATTGTTTATTTGCTATTTGATTAAAAACACCTAAGCAAGACCAATCCTAGATTGGGTGGATTGGGTGCTCTTTGACCTTCCCAATCCATAACTTAACCCGCGAACTCAAGAATCTCATGGTCCGTGTTCCGTTCAACAACATGGTGGCGACTCTTAAATCAAAAAGGCGAGCAAGGATCTTCTCGGATGCAAATACATGCCTCATAAAACTAAGGGTCAAATATGTCTCATAACAACGTTTTAAAACCATTGTCAAATTCTTGAGGCATCCATCAAAACTATCACCAAACACAGAGAAGTCATCCATAAAGACTTCGACACATCTCTCTATTAGGTCAGATAATATGGAGGTCATACACCTTTGAAAGGTCGCTGGTGCATTACAAAGCCCAAAGCGCATCCTCCTAAAAGAAAATGTGCCAAAGGGATAAGTGAAAGTAGTCATGGCTTGGTCCTCTGGTGCAAAGGGAATTTGGTTATAACCAAGCTATTAAATACATAAGATGGATTGAATCTATAGATAAAGAAATAAAAGCACTTGAAGCTAACAATACTTGGCAAATTGTTTTTCCCCCATTAAATTAAAGAACAGTAGGTTGCAAATGGGTCTACAAAGTCAAATACTAAGCTGATGGTTCCATTGAAAGGTTCAAAGAATGACTTGTAGCAAAAGGGTATACTCAGTGTGAGGGCATTGATTTTCTAGAGACCTTTTCTCCTGTAGCAAAAATGGTCTCAGTCAGAACCTTGTTGGCAGTTACTGCTGTTAAGCAATGAAATGTTCATCAATTAGATGTAAATAATGCCTTCATTCATGGTGATTTGGATGAAGAGGTGTACATGGATCTTCCCTAAGGGTATAGTGTCTCTGCAAAGCCCAATTCAGTGTGCAAATTAGTGAAAGTCCATTAATGGTTTAAAACAGGAATCTAGGCAATGGTTTGCAAAATTAACAGAGGCCCTCTTGGAATTGAATTATTTGCAATCTCATGCAGATTATTCTCTCTTCACTCTTAAAACTGCTACAAGCTTCACATCTGTTCTTGTTTATGTGGATCATATTTGTTGGTGTGTTTTCTATAGGCACGCTATTTGAACGATTAATGTTATCATTTGGTTTACGCTATAATAAAGATATTGAATGTTTGATTATTATATCTTTTGCATGTTTATTATAATAATCTCCATCCCTGGTAATTATGATTAATTCATAGTATAAGTTTAATAGATAATCATATGATGATTATGTGTATGCGATACAATTAGACTTATGGGTATTTGTTGGAGAACAAATACTGGACTGACCCCTATGAGTTTCATGGTCAAATGTCATAATTAAATCTCATATAGTTATATCACTTGAATCTTTAGACATGAGGTTATTACACTCTTCCACTTGATGAACATTATGTTTGACATATTCAAACGTTACCTTTAACCGGGTAGCTATAAAGGATATGATTGGCATAATCGGAATCATGTAGGGAAAGGTAATAAGCTAAGAAGGGATTTGGTCCTCTTTAAGAAAGATGTCAAGCTTGGGCCCCTCGATGAATAGTATTGATGAAATACACGGCCGAGCTAAAATGAATTGATTGGATCCATGTCATTTGTGTTATTAATATATTCGGGATCAAGAAAGCATTGAACAATGTAAGTTGGCCATTGACCATGGCTTATGTTCAATAGACATCGTGTAACAAAGAGATTGTGATATGTTCTAGTTTAGGAAACTTTGGATTTCAAAGTTATACTAATTGGGTAGTCATAATGGCTTGCTAGAGTCCGCTTATGACTTACGAGGTCGGAATGGTTCGGAATCATTTCCAACTTAGTATTATCCTATTGGGTCACACACGAAGAACGGATAATTATAGGAATGAAAAATGAGGCAGAAAAAAGGGAAGGAGACGTACGGCCCCCTAGGAGCCGCACGGTTGCCTAGGCTCCATACGGCGCCCCTCCAGCACTACAGTTTATTTTTAGTCTTTTCTTGTTGGACAAGAAGACCTAAATCCTAAAGGGTCTTGGAGACCTCTTGTATATAATGTGTACAACCGGGAATTGTTCCCATAACATTGATTTGTGAAGTCATAAACTATTTCTCTGATAGAGAGAATACACATATTATACTAGGATTATTAGGTTTGATTATTCCCAATTATCAAACCATAATAATCATAGGGAGCAATTGAAGAATCGTTCTTCATCAAGTTTTTCAATCTGAAAGACCTAGCAGTCAAGTTCAAGAATCGTTCTTGAATTCGTTCAAAGTGTGGATCACCGGTACAGGGTGCTCTTCTTAGCATCTGAATCCAAGGCTTCATATTCTGATCTACAAGGGTTAGTTTCTTTCATCTTCATATTATGAATTATTGAACATAACGGATCTAGGATTTTGGGTTTCTTATGTGATGTCTTCTGCTGCACATGATTGCTAAAAACCCAACTGTGGTATCTGAGCCCCTTTGATGATCAATAATTCTAATATTATCATGATATAATTATTTAATTTGATTATTTAATTGGTATGATTATGATAAGATGAATTTATGTGATGGGATTTTATATGATATATAAAATATGCATGCTAGTTTATGATGGGATTATGTGATTATAATATAAATTGGATTCATATGTATAATCGCATGCTTAGATTATCATGTTATAATTGTATTATATTCATTGATGATCTTGATCTAATTTGTATGTGGAATAAATTGGTTATTGATTATATAAATTAGATTGGTTAAAATTCGTAATCTGTAAATTCATGTTATTATAATCTGATTATGTATGAACACGATAAAGGGATTGATCGAATTTCTGAAAAACTGAAAATTCTGAGAATCTGGAAATTGCCGTCGTATAGCTGGCTCAGAGCCGGACGGCTGCTAAGCTGCCATACGGCGTATGCCCCAAATTCCAGAAACTTGTTCTGTTTTCTGGTATTCAGATTGTTCTGTAAATTGTTTACAGAATTCGAATTTGGAAACTGAAACTGCTTTCAGATGGCTGGTTTTTGAAACCGTGTTTCCTGAAACAGTTTTCAATCGAGGAATTTAGAAAAGTTGCAGAAATCAGAATTCTAAAGAGTTTAGGATTGTTGTAATCTGTGAGATTAAGAGACAATGAGAGGGTCTTGAAACAAGTGACCAATCTATACGGAAATATGGATGCCTTTTAGCTTAGTTTCGACCGTATAGAGTAGTTACTTTGTTTCTTGATCTTAGTACGGAAATGTGAATGTCTTTTGGCTTAGTTTCGGCCGTACATTTTGGACTCTCAATTTCAAGATGCTATGCAGATTCAGTTTCAGCATTTAATCATATAACTAGCGCAACCAAGTCACATAAAATTTATTCGGATAATTGATTAACTTTTATGTGTTTGAACCTTCTTTAAACTTTAGTTCTATGCCATCCACGATTAAAACACTTGTCAAATACTTTGATCGTTTTGGTGTGGTTTATTCGCCAAAGCGAGGCACATCACTCTATCTTTGTGAAGCAAGATGAGACAAATGTTGTCTATGCGTTTAAAGTGGTTGAACTTAATTAGACTATCAAAACAGTTTTGGGCCTAAGGCATAAGATGAGATTAAAACATGCTTCTGACATAAGATGTCTAAAGAATCTTATAAAGGATCTAAGAGTCACATATGATATGATTGATAAGGAGTTATCTACCTAAATAGCTTGATTTTGAGGTTCATGCCAAAGCAGACTCACAAATCAACTGAAATATGGATGTTAGCCCATTTAAATTATATTATGAATGATTGCTAATGAAGGTTTTATAATTTAGTGGGAGTATTTATGAAATTCTATTAATAATATATTTAATTAAGTTGGTACTTATGTATGGTTACATATTTGCATATATGTGTAGATAATAGCATTAAACAAAAGTCAAACCCCGTCATTGCGATCTATCCTTGAATTAAATGAGAATGCTACAAAACTCCTTGATTTGATCATGAGCTTAAGAATGGTTCTTAAGCAAGAATGGGAGTTATGCATTCTAAATAATCCTAAGTCAAGAGAAACCGTTGTCAATGTCCTTGGGACACTCAAAGACATAATAAGAAACATGTTGATGATTCTTTAGATGTCTCGTGTATTAAGCTTGCTACCATGTGTTCAATACTTGAGAAGTATCAAGAACACATAAATGCTTATGTGATAAGTAATCCCTTAAAGGAAAGGTTCCTACTGCATGCTTGGCAAAGAGGTTTTGAGACGGAGATAGGATTTAAATATCTAGATAAGACAAGAGTTGTCAATTCTATGACAGAGGATGTAGCTAAGAATAAAACTCCAAAATATACAATTTGTCACCATGGCAATAAGATTGACCATTGGGATGAAAATTGTAATCTGTGTTTAGAAGTTCAAAAGGAAGTAGAGGATGTTGAGACTATTACTTCGCATATTTATGTTATAGAAATTAATCTCTCTACTCCTAGTTCTTGGGTATTGGATATCGGATGTGGATCCCACATTTGTGTTGGTAGTGGTGCCCTAGGCACATTTAATAAACGTTGTAATAGTTATCATATATTTCATATCAATAAAGAGATGTTTTGATTATTATTGTTGTTCATGTTTACTTATAATAATCTCCGTCCCTAGTACTTGTTAAGCACTAGTATAAAGGCTAAATGATCATGGGATGATCATGTTAGATTTATGGGTACTTGTTTGGAACAAGGTACTGGACATGACCCACTGTATGAGATTTATGTCATGGTCCATATCGTACATATATCTCATATTAGTTATGTCATTCGAATCCTTAGACATGAAGTTATTATAGTCTTCCACTTGATGAACATTATGTTTGACATATTCAAACGCTACCTTTAACCGGGTAGTTATAAAGTGTATGATCGGAATAATCGGATTCACGTAGGGAAGAATAATAAGCTAAATGGATTTGTCCCTCTTCGGAGAGATCTCAAGCTTAGGCCTCTCGTAGGAATGATGTTGATGAAAATGTTCGGCCGGACTCATATGAATTGATTAGATCAATGTCATTTGGATTATCAACATATTCGGAATCAAGAAAGTATTGAACCAAAACAAGTTGACCGTTTGACCATGACTTGTGTTCAATGAGATCGTGGACAAAAGATTTTGTGACATATTCTAAAGGAATGCGAACTTGTATCTAGTTATACTATTTGGGTAGGTATGACGGTTTGCTAGAACCTAATCATATCTTATGGATTCATGTTTGAACCCATTGCCAACTTAGTATAATCCTAGAGGGTCACACACAATAGAACGAATCCTTAAAGGACTATATTGGAAAATTAAGGCTCTCTGATCCTGGTGTGCAACCGCACAAACCAGGCTGGGAGGCTGCACATGTTTGGGCGACCGCACACCTGATTTTGGGCGGCCGCACAGTGAGTCGGGACAGATTTCCTGATTTAATTAGGAAAAGGATTTTGGACGGGTTTTGACACAAGTTTCCTATTTGGAATAGGTCTAACTTGTATATAAACAGCCGAATTCGGGCCAGAACAATAATATAGCTTTTGTGCAAGTCTCCAAAGAGTTTGAGAGAGTTTTATTTTGTTCCAAGACATCCTAGATTGAAGAACAAAATAATACACAAAATAATATTCCATATAGTTCATATTAATTGTGAAAACGTGTTTCACAATTTTGGTCTAGCAACCAAGATCAAGTGTTCTTGATATTCGTTCAAGGTATGGATACCGCTAGAGGGTGAAGCTCATCATCTTCAAACTTCGTGTTCTTACTTATTCGTGATTAAAGCTTCAATTTCTCCACCAAGATCAAAGACTAAATTCAAAGTCATCAAGGGTTAGTTATTCTAGTATTCATATTGCAAGTATTTGATTTAATCATATGAATGGATCTATGGGCTTTGGGTTTCATAAAATTTTAAATGCTATTTTCCGCTGCGCATGTTACTTGGAAACCCAACAGTGGTATCAGAGCCCCGTTCATGTTGATTATTTCAATACCTAGATCATGTTGTGTGTATATAAATTGTTTATGTGCCTATCATGATATGAATATTGGATATATATGATGTTTATGTGTTATATGATTTTATGTGGTTTATTGTTTTACAACCTTAATCGCACTATTGAATCACACTAAAAATTATGTTGGATTCTGAATTGTTTGATTATTATTTTTTGATTGAATCAAAGTTTTAATAATCGGGGAAAACAATTTTGAGAAAAATTTTCGAACTTTAAAAATTCATTATGATGCTACTGTGCGACCGCACAGAAAACCTTGGGCGGCCGCACAAGTTTGGGCGACCGCACAGTTTTTTCTTGGGCGGCCGCACAGTTGTCAGGATTCTGGTTTTGATTTTCGGTCAGAGTCAGAATTTGGAATTTTGATGGGGTCCGACCAGACCAGTGACAAGACCGGCCAGATTTGCTGATCTGGAGTGGGTTTTGGGCAGTTGGTTTGGGCGCGGATCTTGGGGTTTGATTTTCTTATTTGTTTTAGTCTTGTGATTCTAAGATTGGTTCAAGGATTGGATGACTAATCTACGTTCATCGAGATTGTGTTTCCCAAACTTGATCGCAATCAAAGTTTCAAAGATAAAACGAAGTTAGAATTATGAAGAGTTCATAATTACTAAAATTGATAAACAAAGTTCTTGATTCAAAGATTGGAGATCCATGTGGAATTGTGGATGCAATTGGCCTACGTTCATCGAGACCATCTATTGCTTAGTTTCGGCCACATGGACTACTTTCTTGGTTTCTTGAATTAGTGCGGAATTGTGGATGCCTTATAGCTTAGTTTCGGCCGTACTTCTTGTTGTCTTGATTTGGAGATAATAACCAAAGTTGAAATAGTCTCATCCTCATAATTATAGAGAAACTAATGACAAATAAATATTAGGCTTAAATTAATGGAGATTAATTTAGTGGCTAAACTTGATGCGTAACATGTTTATATTATGTGCTCATAAATGTGTTGTATGCTATATGTGATGAACATTCAAAGAAAGTTTTAAGTCCTTCTGCCATGCCATGACTAAAACACTTGTTTATACATGGGTAATTTTGTGTGGGCTCGCCAAAGCGAGGTGCATTGATTTTATTCATGTATGAGCAAGATGAGTGAATAAGAGCTTTCTATGCGTTTAAAATGGTTGGACTTAATTAAGCGTCAAAACAGTTTTGGGCTTAAGGCAAAGATGAGATTTAACATGCTTTTTGAAATTGGATTTCTTAAAGAATCTCACGAAAATAACTGAGAGTCATATGAGATATGATTGACAAGAGTTGTCTACCTAATTAATTTTATTTTGAGCGGTGCGCCAAAGCGTACTTAAAATTAAATTAAAGCGGGATCTTAACCCATTTAAATTATACTATACATTGGATGTATAAAGAAGGTTGTATAATTTAGTGGGAGTATTTTTAGAAAAATACATTGTTTATTTCTTTAATGAAAATTGGTACTTATTAAATTTTGAAAATTTTGCATAATTGTAGATAATGACTAACAACACTCAATCAATTTCGTTGCGATCGATCCTTGAGAAGGATAAACTCCAAGAGAATGGTACTAACTTTATGGATTGGATCCGTAGCCTAAGAACTGTTCTAAGGCAAGAAGATAAGTTTTACATTCTCGATGGGCCTCTTCCTGCTGAACCAGAACCTACTGCCCCTAGGGCAGAAAGAGACAGTTACAAGAAACATCGTAATGATTCTAGAGATGTAAGTTGTCTCATGCTTGCTACTATGTGCTCAAAACTCCAACAAAGTTTGGAACATTTGGAAGCCTATGAGATGGGCGTGGAGTTAAGAGCCATGTTTCAAGAGCAAGCTAGGCAAGAGAGGTACAAGACCATTGTTGCATTCACTTCTTGCAAAATGAATGAAGGGCAACAAGTGAGTCCTCACATGCTTAAAATGAAAGGTTATGTAGAGCATCTTGAGAAACTTGGCTATCCAATTCCATTGGAGCTAGCCACGGATCTCATTCTTAATTCATTGCCTAAAAGTTATAATCAGTTTGTGATGAATTATAACATGCATGGAATGGATAAGAATCTCTCCGAGTTGCATGGGAATGCTCAAAACTGCGGAGATGAAGATTGTGGAGAAAGGTTCTCCTGTGCTCTTGGTTCATGATGGGAAGAAGGCTGGTGCCAAAGGAAAGGGTAAGGCAAAAGTTGTCAAACCCAAGATAAGCAAGGCAAAGGTTGCCAAGGCTTCTGAGGCAAACCCCGATTCACAAAAGGATGCAATCTGTTTCCATTGTCAAGAAATTGGTCATTGGAAACGTAATTGC
The DNA here is from genome assembly GCA_026119855.1 of Campanula takesimana. NCBI lineage: Eukaryota > Viridiplantae > Streptophyta > Magnoliopsida > Asterales > Campanulaceae > Campanula > Campanula takesimana. Next base: position 3,674,826 of record JAOWBW010000001.1, read on the forward strand.
AAGGTTTTCTTGGAAGAGCAAAAGAAGAAGAAGGGCAGCAAGGCTGCGTCGACTTCAGGTATCTATATGATAGATATTCTCCTTTCTACCACTAATTATTGGGTATTGGATACCGGATGTGGTTATCACATTTGTTTAAATATGCAGGGACTAAAGAATAGGAGACTGCTTAAAGAGGGTGAAGTAGACCTACGCATGAGGAATGGAGAAAGAGTTGCTGCATTAGCCGTAGGGACTTATGAAGTCACTTTACCTTCCGGTTTAATACTTGTTTTGAAAAATTGCTATTATGTACCGGATTTAAGTAGAAATATTATTTCAATTTCTTGTTTGGATAATGAAGGTTTTAAGTTTCTTATTGAGAATAAGAAATTTTCTATTTATTTAAATGATGTGCTTTATGGTATTGCAAATTCATTTAATGGCCTTTATATCTTGGATGTCAAGAATGAAAATAATGAAAATGTCTATCATATAAATAAGAAATCTAAACCTAATGATGTAAATCATTCTTATTTGTGGCATTGCTGTCTTGGTCATATTAATGAGAAGCGTATCCCAAAACTCCATGGGGATGATCTCTTAGGTTCATGTGACCTTGGTTCATATGACACTTGTGAGTCGTGTCTTCTTGGAAAAATGAGTAAGACACCTTTTACCAAGCTAGGTGAAAGGGAAAGCGACTTATTGGGATTGATACATTCCGATGTATGCAGACCATTAAGTAGCAATGCTAGGGGAGGATTTCAATACTTCATAACCTTCACTGATGATTATAGTAGATTTGGGTATGTTTACCTAATGAAACATAAAAGTGAAGCATTTGAGATATTTAGATTATTTCAAAATTAAGTAGAAAAACAACTTGGCAAAAGTATTAAGGCACTTCGATCAGATCGAGGTGGAGAATACTTGAGTCATGAATTTGATGATCATCTAAAGAATTGTGAAATAATTTCACAATTGACTCCACCCGGAACACCACAATGGAATGGTGTGTCCGAGAGGAGAAATCGAACTTTGTTAGACATGGTTCTATCAATGATGAGTCAAGTTGATCTTCTAATATCCTTTTGAGGTTACACTCTAGAAACCGCTGCTTTCATACTAAATCGTGTTCCAACTAAATCGGTTCAAAAGACTCCATATGAGATGTGGAGCGGAAATAAGCCTTGTTTGTCTTTCATGAAGATTTGGGGTTGTGAAGATTTTGTCAAAAGACTTGTCTCAGACAAACTTGCACACAAATCTGATAAATGTATTTTCGTGGGATATCCTAAGGAAACTAAAGGATATTACTTTTACAACCAAGCAGAAAACAAAGTGTTTGTTGCCCGAACTGGCATCTTTCTAGAGAAAGAGTTTCTCTCCAAAGAAATTAGTGGGAGTAAAATAAATCTTGAAGAAATTCGAGACCCAGAAAATAACATTGAACCAATAGTGGAACAAGAACAAGAACCACAAGGAGTTGTGGAACCTGTTCAAAATACACAAGTAACTCGCAGATCTAGTAGGTTACGATCCGAGCCTGAGAGATATGGATTTCTCGTAACGGATAGTAATGAGGTGGAAATCATTGAGAATGATGAACCGACAACCTACAAAGAGGCGATGTCTTCTCCTGATTCGGATAAGTGGCTTGGAGCCATGCAATCTGAATTGCAATCCATGTAAGATAATCAAGTTTGGAACTTGATTGATGCGCCCGAAGGTGTAAAAACCATAGGATGTAAATGGGTCTTCAAGAAGAAGACTGACATGGATGGGAAGGTGCATACTTACAAAGCTAGACTTGTAGTGAAAGGTTATAGGCAAGTTCATGGCATTGACTATGATGAAACCTTTTCACCCGTAGCAATGATCAAGTCTATAAGAATTTTGCTTGCCATTGCCGCATATCATGACTATGAAATATGGCAAATGGATGTCAAAACCGCTTTCCTAAATGGAAAAATACAAGAGGATGTGTATTTGACACAACCAGAAGGTTTTGAACAGAATTCTAAGGTATGCAAATTGCAGAAATCCATTTATGGATTGAAGCAAGCTTCTAGGAGTTGGAATCTCCGTTTTGATGAATCGGTCAAAGAGTTTGGTTTCATCAAGAACGAAGATGAGCCTTGTGTATACAAGAAGATTAGTGGGAGCATAGTGCTATTCCTGATTTTATATGTGGATGACATACTACTCATTGGAAACGAGATTCCTACACTTCAGTCCGTAAAGACTTGGTTAGGAAAGTGTTTCGCAATGAAAGATATGGGTGAATCCGCATATATACTTAGCATTAAGATCTATAGAGATAGATCAAGGAAGCTACTTGGTTTAAGCCAAAGTACATACATTGACAAGGTCATTAGAAGATTCCGTATGGAAAATTCTAAAAGAGGTACCTTGCCGGTGTTACATGGAGTTTCTCTAAGCAAGACTCAATGTCCTAAGACAAAAGATGAGCGTGAGAAAATGAATGATGTTCCATATGCTTCGGCAATTGGGTCCATCATGTATGCCATGATCTGTACTAGGCCAGATGTATCTTATGCTTTGAGCATGGCAAGTAGATACCAATCCAAACCTGGAGAGAATCACTGGGTGGCTGTAAAAGCGATTCTTAAGTACTTGAGAAGGACTAAAGACTTGTTTTTGGTCTATGGAGGAATGGAAGATGATCTCGTTATAAATGCTTACATGGATGCAAGCTTCAAACCGACAGAGATGACAGTCGATCGCAATCGGGTTTTGTGTTTATGTTAAATGGTGGAGCTGTAAGTTGGAAGAGTTCCAAGCAGATTACAACCGCTGATTCTACAACGGAAGCTAAGTACATTGCTGCATCGGATGCTGCAAAGGAAGTTGTTTGGATTAAGAAGTTCATCACTGAACTTGAAATGGTTCCTAGTATTGCTAATCCAATAGACCTTTATTGTGATAATAATGGTGCTATTGCTCAAGCAAAGGAACCAAGGGCACATCAAAAATCCAAACAAATACTTAGGCATTACCATGTCATTCGAGAAATCATTGACAGAGGTGACGTGAATATATGCAAAGTACCTACTGATGACAATGTCGCGGACCCGCTAACAAAGGGACTTCCACAAGCTAAACATGAAGGTCATGTTAGGTGCATGGGTATTAGATACATGGGAGATTGGGCCTAGGGTAAGTGGTAGATTGTTGGTAGTGGTGCCCTTGGCACGTTTAATAAACGTTGTAATTGTTATCATTTATTTCATATCAATAAAGAGATGTTTTGATTATTATTGTTGGTCATTTTTACTTATAATAATCTCCATCCCTAGTACTTGTTAAGCACTAGTATAAAGGCTAAATGATCATGGGATGATCATGTTAGATTTATGGGTACTTGTTTGGAACAAGGTACTGGACATGACCCGCTGTATGAGATTTATGTCATGGTCCATGTCGTACATATATCTCATATTAGTTATGTCATTCGAATCCTTAGACATAAATTTATTATAGTCTTCCACTTGATGAACATTATGTTTGACATATTCAAACGCTACCTTTAACCGGGTAGTTATAAAGTGTATGATCGGCATAATCGGATTCACGTAGGGAAGAATAATAAGCTAAATGGATTTGTCCCTCTTCGGAGAGATCTCAAGCTTAGGCCTCTCGTAGGAATGATGTTGATGAAAATGTTCGGCCGGACTCATATGAATTGATTAGATCAATGTCATTTGGATTATCAACATATTCGGAATCGAGAAAGTATTGAACAAAAACAAGTTGACCGTTTGACCATGACTTGTGTTCAATGAGATCGTGGACAAATGGATTGTGACATATTCTAAAGGAATGCGAACTTGTATCTAGTTATAATATTTGGGTACGTATGACGGTTTGCTAGAACCTAATCATATCTTATGGATTCATGTTTGAACCCATTGCCAACTTAGTATAATCCTAGAGGGTCACACACAATAGAACGAATCCTTAAAGGAATATATTGGAAAATTAAGGCTCTCTGATCCTGGTGTGCGACCGCACAAACCAGGCTGGGCGGCCGCACATGTTTGGGCGACCGCACACCTGATTTTGGGCGGCCGCACAGTGAGTCGGGACAAATTTCCTGATTTAATTAGGAAAAGGATTTTGGACAGGTTTTGACATAAGTTTCCTATTTGGAATAGGTCTAACTTGTATATAAACAGCCAAATACGGGCCAGAACAATAATATAGCTTTTGTACAAGTTTCCAAAGAGTTTGAGAGAGTTTTATTTTGTTCCAAGACATCCTAGATTGAAGAACAAAATAATACACAAAATAATATTCCATATAGTTCATATTAATTGTGAAAACGTGTTTCACAATTTTGGTCTAGCAACCAAGATCAAGTGTTCTTTATATTCGTTCAAGGTATGGATACCGCTAGAGGGTGAAGCTCATCATCTTCAAAGTTCGTGTTCTTACTTGTTCGTGATTAAAGCTTCAATTTCTCCACCAAGATCAAAGACCAAATTCAAAGTCATCAAGGGTTAGTTTTTCTAGTATTCATATTGCAAGTATTTGATTTAATCATATGAATGGATATATGGGCTTTGGGTTTCATAAAATTTTAAATGCTATTTTCCGCTGCGCATGTTACTTGGAAACCCAACAATTTGTACAAATGTGCAAGGACTGAAGAATAAGAGACAAATCGGTAAATGTGAAATCGACCTACGTGTGGGAAATGGAGCAAGAGTTGCTGCATTAACCGTAGGAATTTATGAAGTTACTTTACCTACTGGGCTAATACTTGTTCTTAACAATTGCTATTATGTCCCGAGTTTGAGTAAGAATATTATTTCAGTTTCTTCGTTAGATAATGAAGGATATTCTTTTCTTGTTAAGAACAAGAAATGTGCAGTTTATTATGATGATATGCTCTGTTGTATTGCAGATTCATATAATGGACTTTATATCCTAAATCTTGAAGAAAAAAATAATAAGGATATCTATAACGTAAATAAAAGATCCAAACCTAATGGTGAAACCCATACATATTTGTGGCATTGCCGTCTTGGTCATATAAATGAGAAGCGTATCTCAAAACTCCATGGGGACGGACTTTTAGATTCACATGATTTTGAATCATATAAAACTTGTGAGTCTTTTTTACTTGGAAAGATGACTAAGGCACCTTTTACTAAGAGTATTGAAAGGGCTAGTGACTTATTGAGACTTATACATAATGATGTATACAGACCATTAAGTAGCAGTGCTAGGGGCGGATACCAATACTTCATAACATTCACTGATGATTTTAGTAGATACGGATATGTCTATCTAATGAAACACAAAAGTGAATCATTTGAGATATTTAGAATATTTCAAAATGAAGTACAAAATCAACTTGGCAAAACTATTAAAGTACTTTGATCAGATCATGGTGGTGAATATTTAAGCCAAGAATTTGACTATCATCTTAAAAATTGTGGAATTGTTTCACAATTAACTCCACCTGGAACACCACAATGGAATGGTGTGTCCGAGAGGAAGAATCAGACTTTATTGGATATGGTTTGATCTATGATGAGTCAATGTGATCTTCCACTATCCTTTTGGGGTCATGCATTAAAAACTGTTGCGTTCACACTAAATAGAGTTCCAACTAAATCGGTTTAAAAGACTCCATATGAGATATGGATTGGAAAGAAACCTTGTCTTTCTTTCATGAGGATTTGGAGTTGTGAGGCATTTGTTAAGAGACTTGTCTCTGACAAACTTGCACACAAATCCGATAAATGTATTTTCGTGGGGTATCCTAAGGAAACTAAAGAATATTACTTTTATAACCGGACAGACAACAAAGTATTTGTTGCTAGAACTAGTACCTTTCTAGAGAAACAGCTTCTCTCCAAAGGAATCAGTGGGAGTAAAATTAATCTCGAAGAGGTTCGAGAACCCGAAAATAACATTGAACCGGTGGTGGAATCTGAACAAGTTACACACGGAGTTGTGGAACCCGTTCAAGATACACAAGTCCGTCGCAAATCTAGTAGGTTATGGTTCGAACCTGAGAGATATGGATTTCTTGTAACGGATAGTAATGAAGTAGAAATCATTGAGAATGATGAACCTACTTCCTACCAAGAAGCGATGTCCTCTCCTGATTCGGATAAACGGCTTGGAGCCATGGAATCTGAAATCAAATCCATGTATGATAATCAAGGTTGGAACTTGATAGATGCACCCGAAGGTGTAAAAACCATAGGATGCAAATGGGTTTTCAAAAGGAAAACTGACATGGATGGAAAGGTGCATACTTATAAAGCTAGAAATGTAGCGAAAGCCTATAGGCAGATTAATGGTATTGACTATGATGAAACCTTTTTGCCCGTAGCAATGATCAAGTCTATAAGGATTTTAATTGCCATAGCCGCATATGTTGACTATGAGATATGGCAAATGGATGTCAAAACAGCGTTCCTTAACGGGAACTTACTTGAGGATGTGTTTATGACACAACCTGAAGGTTTTGTAAGTCAAGAAAATTCTAATAAAGTATGAAAGTTGCAAAGATCCATCTATAGATTGAAGCAAGCCTCTAGGAGCTGGAATCTTTGATTTGATGAATCGGTCAAAGAGTTTGGCTTCATCAAGAACGAAGATGAACCTTGTGTATACAAGAAAATTAGTGGGAGCATAGTGTTATATGTTGATGACATATTGCTCATTGGAAACGACATTCCTGCACTTCAGTCCGTAAGGACTTGGTTAGGAAAGTGTTTCTCAATGAAAGATATGGGAGAAGCCGCTTACATCATTGGCATAAAGATCTATCGTGATAGATCTAAGAAATAGATTGGTTTAAGTCAAAGTACATACATTGATAAGGTTCTTAAAAGATTCCATATGGAAGACTCTAAGAGAGGTAACCTGCCAGTGTTACATGGTAAAACTCTTAGCAAGATTCATTGTCCTCAGAGAACTGATGAGCGAGAACGCATAAATGGAATCCCATATGCTTTTGCAATTGGATCCATTATGTATGACATGATATGTACTAGACCTGATATCTCTTATGCTTTGAGCATGATGAGTAGATACCAATCAGATCCTGGTGAGAGTCACTGGATAGCTGTCAAAGCGATTCTTAAGTACTTGAGAAGGACTAAAGACTCGTTTTTGATATATGGAAGTTTGGAAGATGGTCTTGTTGTAAGGGGTTACACAGATCCAAGCTTCCAAACTGACAAGGATGATTATAGATCGCAATCTAGTTTTCTGTTTATGCTAAATGGTGGTGCTATAAGCTGGAAGAGTTCTAAGTAGAGTACCGTTGCTGATTCTACAACTGAAGCTAAGTATATAGCTGCATTCGATACTGCTAAAGAGGCTGTTTGGATTAAGAAGTTTATTGGTGAACTAGGGGTGGTTCCTAGCATTGCTAATCCAATAGAAATTTATTGCGATAATAACAGTGCTATTGCTCAAGAAAAGGAACCTAGATCGCATCAAAAATACAAACACATACTTAGACGTTTTCATATCATTTGAGAAATCATTGATAGAGGAGACGTGAATATATGCAAAGTACCAACTGAGGATAACATTGCTGACCCACTGATGAAGGGTCTTCCGCAAGCAAAGCATGATGGTCATGTTAGGTCTATGAGTATTCGATACACTAATTAAGCCTAGTGCAAGTGTGTAGATACCCCGGGAAACCACAACTTGGCTAGAGCGGTGAATTATCCTAGGATGTCTAACTTGTTTTAGATTGTTTAGAGTCGCCACCTATGTTTTTAAAGGAACATAAGAAAAACCTAGAAATAGCCTAATTTATGTACAAAACCAGAGATTCGGGAGAGAAGGGTTCGAGTGTCGCGACCCCGGACCCCGCGGGCCCGAGACCGCGAGCTGGACGTCGACTTAAAACCAAAACTCTAAAATATAGGAGTTAAAAATTCCATTTTGAACCAAAAGATGATACACCAGGTTTTACAATCCAAGTTTAAATAAACAAAGTACATCTAACATAAGCTCCACGGCTTATACCCAAAAGAATAAAATATACAATTCTTAATGACGTCAATAATGGTAAAACTATCCCCAAAAGGTTATACATTTAGATAATGTAAACCGATCCAACAACCTGCCCCAAAATCTCAATCCTCTCGACGTCCTCCTCGATCCGCGAATCCTAATCCTTTTCCTCCTGGGGGGGGGTTAAGGAAAAACAAAGATGGAAATAAACGGGGTGAGATAAAATCTCAGTAAGTTACTAATGCAACTACATGACATGCTAATATGCAATAAGCAATAAACAATGATAAATATCACATAGCATGTAACAATTAACAGTCAACAGATAGCAGCGGAAAGTAAACACATAACAAAGGATATTAGCCAAGGTTTCCCAACTGAAAGAACCAAATAAAGGTCGCTGTGCAGCTTCAATAACCAACCATTCATCATCTTCATAATAGCATGAAAGCTGAAGAGGAATCCCCGGTCAGAAGCGACCAATCAACCCATCAATCACACAATCCATCTTCATAGTAGCATAAAAGCTGAAGAGAAGCCCGGTACCGGAACCAATAACAATGTAAAGTGCCACAAGGGGCGGGAGCCATGCCACAAAGTCATGCTCCAAAACGATTAGCTAGAATACCCACAACGGAGCTAGATCATCCCAACCAAGGCCAATCTGGATGAGGACAGAAGGACCAATGGGCGATGCTATACTGGACTTGGCTCGTGCCATTATAGCATTATCCATTGCCTGACTCGATACACAATTTAACCAGCTGGACTTTCAATCATGCTAAGAAATAAAATACTAGCACGGTAAACAACTAAGGATTCCAAAGTAGGGAACCATACCAAATAATCACCATAAGGATGCAACGGGCACTCATGAAGACTTTAACAACAACGACAACAAGAGTTTCTCATGAAGAGCACAACAACGGTAAACGGAATTTCTCATAAAGAGCACAACAACATTGATCATTAAAACAAGATGATTCCAAGACAAGGCACGTATCAAATACATCCTAAATATGATACCCACAAGTAAATCATAAAGAGCATAACCCAAATGGTCGCTCACAAATGGCATAATGACTATTACCAAAATGACCCTAAACATCTACTCATAAAGATATACTAGGACCATGAACTCAACCCTCTCATCACACCTGAAATTCCAAAGTAGGAAGTCAGAATGAATACTCCTTAAGGTTAATCAAACCGTAGGTACCCCATTGCCAAATCACGCTTTATCTCCGATCATAACGAACCCATTCTAAACACCCCAAACGAATCCAAAAGGTTACACTTATTAGAACATGACCACGACTGGACTAAACCCTACACTTTAGTGTTCAGTAACCACCCTCTAGGTACTATAGGACATCGCCTAAAACCTAGACCAAGTCTTACTCGAAAATCAATTCGATTGGAACAATCACGAACCCATCACAAGATGCTCAAACACAAACTTGATCACAATTGATCATCACAAAGATAAGTCAAACCAACAATACCTCAATAAGATGTTCCAAAGTCCCAATTAACACTTAATTAATTTCAAACACAACTCGATCACAAAGGACCCAATTCTATCACTAGAGTGTACTACAATGTTCACTAAGGTCAACTAGAAGGACACCCAAGGTTTGGATCAAAACGCATTCTTCAATCCCACAATAGTTAACAAATGTAAACTTTCAGGGGTTCTGTGCGGCCGCCCAAAAGGGACTGTGCGGTCGCCCAAAATCCTTCAAACCAAGAACAAAAGCCTTCAGATAGATGTGCGGTCGCCCATACATTTTTGTGCGGCCGCCCAATGCTCTGAATTACTGGAAATCGGGAAGAACAACATGGGTTCTTCCATTTTTATACCCAAAACACATTTCCACCAAAATCCAACATTTCAACTAGTATACTAATGTGCCCAAACAACTTATAAGTCTAAAAAGACTCATATAACAACATTTAATCAACCAAAATCAAGAATCAACCCAACATTCATAAATCACCATTTTTAACCCAAAATTCAAATAAATTCCAAATAAATTCTAAATTCATCCAAACTTCAAATATAACAACTCAAACATCATATAAACATGATATGAACATTTTAACATCAAAATGGGGAAAAAGTAACTTACTTGAAAATAATGAAAGTTGACGGAATTCGATTCTTTTTTATTCTATGCGATCCTATCGACGATCTAAACACATTTCATGTTTTAAGAAATGAGAAATGACAAGAGGAAGATGAAGAAAATGAAGAGAGAAGTGAGAGAGAAAAACTTACCCACAACCTAGAGAGAGAGAGAGTTTTTGCTGGGAGGGAGATGGGAAGAGAGTGAGGGAGAAGGTGAGGGAGGAGGGGGAAGTAGGGAAATTATTTCAAAATGTTGCACTTAGGGCCCCTCCCCTACACTACTCAAAATACTTACACTCCTTACTAACAATTAAGACCCAATATTTCTACACTAACACAAATGACCCAAATAAAATGCTAGGCATAATTATTATGAAACATATAATGCACACATAAATATTTAAATAAATAATAACTTAAATAAATAAATAAGCAAATAAATAAATAATAAATATTTATTACCAATAAAATAGAGCCTAGTTTTCGGGTCGTGACATTCACTCCCCCTTAAAGAAAATTCGACCCGAATTTTAACGAGACTTACCCGAAAGACCAAATAGCTACGGATACGATAGTTCCGTCATTTCTCAAATTCCTCAATTGTCCAATCTAACCCACTATAAGGCAAACTTAAATACTGCTCACAATGCCACGACCTCTCGCACATAACTTCCTTCAATCATAACCTTCACTACTAATTAGAATCCATAATCAAAATTGGAGAATCCCAATTGCTCCCAAACATGACTCTCGAGATATCCCAAGCTCACCTTACTCATAACCTTACTTACACTGCAAGGTGTTTCCTTTTTGTAAATAGTATACCTAGTAGCATCCCCCATAAATTCAAAACATCACCATCCCAAGCCTAATCAGCTTTAAAATATAAAAGGTTAAAGAAATTTCTATTTCCACAATATTCATCGAAATGGCTATATCTCTAAGGATTACCATTTTAGTGCTTTCGCCTTAGATGGTACCTTAAACTAGAGGTGTAATATAAACCCAAAATTTTAATACAAGATGTTCACTTAAATCTACGCCATAATATCATCGTCATAAAACTCCAATCCTTGAAAGCCTAAAATAATTACGAATACGCAACAGTCCGAAAATGATCTAAATTTTATCTTCCAGGGATTTCCTCTAACTCCCTTTTTTGTTAATAATCTGTGCTCATATATCCAAGGGAATCAACAAATCTCAAATCCTCAATAGCTAACCCAAGTTAGTCTTTCACGCATACATTTATTAACCTAATGATACTTAGGCTCAATAGTACTACCATCATAATAAACCAATTAGCTAGCAACGTTCCAACTGACCCAATATCCAATCATGATATTCCTTAATTATGCCCCAGTATTTATACTCCACTTCCTTCACATACCCTTGATCCAATTCGGGAAACGCCACCAAGAAGGGATTTAGAACCATAGAACCACTATCTAACCAAAATTTCAAAAGGCCTTTAACATAGATTGAGAAATTATTACTCTCCCAAAACGTACTTAGTCCTTTCTAACTTAACACGCTTATCACCATTAATGACAATAATTCCTTCAACAAACTCATCGTCCATAACAAATCGTACCACACAATGCAATTTAACTCCAAGCTTCTCCTCAAACACTAGGTACTAATCGGAAGCAAATGAAAATCTTACGAATGATAATTACACCCAACAAATTGACCGAAACTAAATACACGGATTTCAATTAAGAAAAGATAGGTATAACTCTACCCAGGGAACGGTCTCAAACAGTTTTAAGAAATTAGGAATGGAGAATATAACAATCCCTCTACAACAATAGACTAAAGCAGTAGTAACATCAAAATCTTGTAATAGCAACATGGCTAATTTAGCAGGTAAGACATAACCATACTTAAGCACATCATAAACACATAAGGCTTCATCAGATACCCTAAACTCCTCCATAGGAGTAGACACCCACAACAGATAAGTCAAAGACTCAGAAGAAATAATTGCAACTAATGCAGAGAAACACATAAATGCGATGATCCTAAAATGCACGCGCTCGCTCTCACGACGCAAAATAATACCTCCTGAAATTTATCCGTTACCTGGTGGGTGCTGATTGGTCGCAATTACTCTGCCCTATACCTTAGGGTTCCCCGAAGCATCTCTCTTCTGACCCGGTGAAGTACTGGTTCCTGCTCCTGATGACTGAACCTTAAACCTCGGACAGTCTTTTATGAAGTGACCTAGCTGACCACAATTGATACATTTTCCTTGTTTCTTCCAACACTTATCCTCCAAATGACCTTCCCTCTGACAGTAAGTGCAAATCCACCTACCCTGTTTCCCTTGTTTCCCCGAAGTAGTACTCGGATTCCCTAGCGCGGTTTGTTCCTTAAACTGAGATGGTGCTCCCAAATTACCTCGGTTATCTGAACGGTGCTGTGGTTGAGATTTAGCATGGCTTACATGTTTACCCGCATTTACGACCTCGGTCTTCCTTTTATGCTCCCCAATATCTTGCTCGATCAAGTATGCCCGGTCTACCGCATCCTGAAATGTCACAATCCTTTGGGCTATAAGCTGAGTCCGAATAGAAGTCTTCAAACCCCTGATGAATCTCGTAGCTTTCTGCTCCTCGGTCCGCACAAGATAGTCACAATGCCGGGCTAATTCTGTGAACTTAGCCGAGTACTGAGCTATAGACAACAAACCTTGCTCCGGGTTGAGCAGCTCGATCTCCTTTCGGTTTTGATCCACTACTGGAATGAAATGCTCCTTGAACTTTCGCACAAACAATTCCCATGCATACACTGTGTGAGTATCATCCCAACTCGCTTTAACACCCTTCCACCAATGCTCGGCGGCACCCAAAAGTTTATAAGCCGCAAACCGAACCTTGTCTTCATCGGTGCAACCAAAGACATCATAAATTTTCTCCATCGACTCAATCCATAGCTCGGCCTTCCTTACATCGGGTTCCCCATTGAACTCAACCGGTTTCAATTTCAGAAATTGTTCCAATCCGTAGCGGGGTGGTGGTGCTTGTTCTACCCTCGGACCTTGATCATGTATGGCCTTCATGGCCGCCTCAAACATGCCCTGAAACATTGCACGGGCTTCATCCCTTGTTTCATTCCGATTTGCATTACCGGTATTACTTTCACCACTTCTCCTTCGAGACATTTCAAACAAGTACCTGCATAAAACAACAATTGTTACTCACTCCGAACACACTACCCTCCTAGGTCATACTAATCCACCTATACTTATACATAGAGCTAAACCATAGCTCTGATACCAACTGTCGCGACCCCGGACCCCGCGGGCCCGAGACCGCGAGCTGGACGTCGACTTAAAACCAAAACTCTAAAATATAGGAGTTAAAAATTCCATTTTGAACCAAAAGATGATACACCAGGTTTTACAATCCAAGTTTAAATAAACAAAGTACATCTAACATAAGCTCCACGGCTTATACCCAAAAGAATAAAATATACAATTCTTAATGACGTCAATAATGGTAAAACTATCCCCAAAAGGTTATACATTTAGATAATGTAAACCGATCCAACAACCTGCCCCAAAATCTCAATCCTCTCGACGTCCTCCTCGATCCGCGAATCCTAATCCTTTTCCTCCTGGGGGGGGGGGTTAAGGAAAAACAAAGATGGAAATAAACGGGGTGAGATAAAATCTCAGTAAGTTACTAATGCAACTACATGACATGCTAATATGCAATAAGCAATAAACAATGATAAATATCACATAGCATGTAACAATTAACAGTCAACAGATAGCAGCGGAAAGTAAACACATAACAAAGGATATTAGCCAAGGTTTCCCAACTGAAAGAACCAAATAAAGGTCGCTGTGCAGCTTCAATAACCAACCATTCATCATCTTCATAATAGCATGAAAGCTGAAGAGGAATCCCCGGTCAGAAGCGACCAATCAACCCATCAATCACACAATCCATCTTCATAGTAGCATAAAAGCTGAAGAGAAGCCCGGTACCGGAACCAATAACAATGTAAAGTGCCACAAGGGGCGGGAGCCATGCCACAAAGTCATGCTCCAAAACGATTAGCTAGAATACCCACAACGGAGTTAGCTCATCCCAACCAAGGCCAATCTGGATGAGGACAGAAGGACCAATGGGCGATGCTATACTGGACTTGGCTCGTGCCATTATAGCATTATCCATTGCCTGACTCGATACACAATTTAACCAGCTGGACTTTCAATCATGCTAAGAAATAAAATACTAGCACGGTAAACAACTAAGGATTCCAAAGTAGGGAACCATACCAAATAATCACCATAAGGATGCAACGGGCACTCATGAAGACTTTAACAACAACGACAACAAGAGTTTCTCATGAAGAGCACAACAACGGTAAACGGAATTTCTCATAAAGAGCACAACAACATTGATCATTAAAACAAGATGATTCCAAGACAAGGCACGTATCAAATACATCCTAAATATGATACCCACAAGTAAATCATAAAGAGCACAACCCAAATGGTCGCTCACAAATGGCATAATGACTATTACCAAAATGACCCTAAACATCTACTCATAAAGATATATTAGGACCATGAACTCAACCCTCTCATCACACCTGAAATTCCAAAGTAGGAAGTCAGAATGAATACTCCTTAAGGTTAATCAAACCGTAGGTACCCCATTGCCAAATCACGCTTTATCTCCGATCATAACGAACCCATTCTAAACACCCCAAACGAATCCAAAAGGTTACACTTATTAGAACATGACCACGACTGGACTAAACCCTACACTTTAGTGTTCAGTAACCACCCTCTAGGTACTATAGGACATCGCCTAAAACCTAGACCAAGTCTTACTCGAAAATCAATTCGATTGGAACAATCACGAACCCATCACAAGATGCTCAAACACAACTTGATCACAATTGATCATCACAAAGATAAGTCAAACCAACAATACCTCAATAAGATGTTCCAAAGTCCCAATTAACACTTAATTAATTTCAAACACAACTCGATCACAAAGGACCCAATTCTATCACTAGAGTGTACTACAATGTTCACTAAGGTCAACTAGAAGGACACCCAAGGTTTGGATCAAAACGCATTCTTCAATCCCACAATAGTTAACAAATGTAAACTTTCAGGGGTTCTGTGCGGCCGCCCAAAAGGGACTGTGCGGTCGCCCAAAATCCTTCAAACCAAGAACAAAAGCCTTCAGATAGATGTGCGGTCGCCCATACATTTTTGTGCGGCCGCCCAATGCTCTGAATTACTGGAAATCGGGAAGAACAACATGGGTTCTTCCATTTTTATACCCAAAACACATTTCCACCAAAATCCAACATTTCAACTAGTATACTAATGTGCCCAAACAACTTATAAGTCTAAAAAGACTCCTATAACAACATTTAATCAACCAAAATCAAGAATCAACCCAACATTCATAAATCACCATTTTTAACCCAAAATTCAAATAAATTCCAAATAAATTCTAAATTCATCCAAACTTCAAATATAACAACTCAAACATCATATAAACATGATATGAACATTTTAACATCAAAATGGGGAAAAAGTAACTTACTTGAAAATAATGAAAGTTGACGGAATTCGATTCTTTTTGATTCTATGCGATCCTATCGACGATCTAAACACATTTCATGTTTTAAGAAATGAGAAATGACAAGAGGAAGATGAAGAAAATGAAGAGAGAAGTGAGAGAGAAAAACTTACCCACAACCTAGAGAGAGAGAGAGTTTTTGCTGGGAGGGAGATGGGAAGAGAGTGAGGGAGAAGGTGAGGGAGGAGGGGGAAGTAGGGAAATTATTTCAAAATGTTGCACTTAGGGCCCCTCCCCTACACTACTCAAAATACTTACACTCCCTACTAACAATTAAGACCCAATATTTCTACACTAACACAAATGACCCAAATAAAATGCTAGGCATAATTATTATGAAACATATAATGCACACATAAATATTTAAATAAATAATAACTTAAATAAATAAATAAGCAAATAAATAAATAATAAATATTTATTACCAATAAAATAGAGCCTCTTCGGGTCGTGACATCGGGGGTTAGGTGACGTAGTGGGAAGTAATTAAACACCCACTCTGCCCCGCTTATGCGGGTCTTGCTACTATTGGTGTTCTAATGCTAAATGTCCTTCAATTTATTAATAGTGCTAACAATTATAATGTAAAGAAAAGGGGGAAGAAA
The DNA here is from genome assembly GCA_026119855.1 of Campanula takesimana. Lineage (NCBI taxonomy): Eukaryota > Viridiplantae > Streptophyta > Magnoliopsida > Asterales > Campanulaceae > Campanula > Campanula takesimana. Next base: position 3,691,181 of record JAOWBW010000001.1, read on the forward strand.
AGAGAATTGTTTTATTTATAAATTTATGCTAAACAATTACATTAAGAAATGTATAGGAAATTAAAGTAGAGATTAAAATGTAGGGAGATAACCTTAACCAACTTTAATGTAGTAAAGTGGTCATTTGGTCATGTCCCAATTGATGGGGATTGCATACTAGTAAGACTAGAATAAAAGAGAAGAAGAATAAAAGTACCTTTAGAAAAGAGGACCTTAGACTTTGACTTGAAGATGGTGTTGTTTGTAGAGAAATGGTTGTGCAACACTTTGTGTAGTGTTTGTTTGTAGGGAAAATGTGTTGAGAGAACTTGTGTATAGTTCTTGTAGGGAAGATGAAGTTGGTCCAAAGAGTGTAAAAAGAGTCCCTTTCTAAGGTAGAAGATGATGGTTTTTATAGGTGAAAAAGAGAGGGAAAGGTTGGAGGGAAATTGGTCAATCCATGTGAGATGGAATTGACCAATAGAAAATAAGATAAATAAAATAATAAATGAAAGAAATAAAATAAAATAAAATAAAATAAAAATGAATTATTTTGTTTTAAAGAGATGGCTAGAATAATGGGATTGGAGGTTATAAAACTAGGGGGGATGAATGTGGATGAGAAAAGAAGTCTTTTGTGATCAAGAAAGAGATGTTGCAAATAAGAAAAGAGAGGGAAATAAGGTCCAATCCGTTACTGCCAAAATGGGAAGCGTGCGAGTCCCGCTTTTGGGGCGAGACGCGCGCGCAGCCCGTTAACAGTTCCGGAAGCACCCGCGGCAGAAAAGGACAGAATGACCCTAAAAGTTAACTCTGTTATGCAGTTTAGTCCAAAACTAACGGAATCAGTTAGGAACTTAACCGAAGTAACAGAAATTAACAAAAATGAGTTAAATAAAAATACTTTGTATGCAATCAAAGTGAGAGGTCCAAGGCGGGGTGTCTACAGAGCCCCTCGGCGACGTGGATTGGAAAGCAAAACGCGTCGACGAAAGTAAAAATACCCGCCGAGGACATCGACAAAGAAAAAGAAAGAAAAGAAAGCAAAGACTCGATGAAAGCAGTAATTTGAAATTGCTAGAGATAGGGGTGCGCTCCCTGTATGAGCGTCTTTTGTTGATAGAGGGGGGTGGCATGATCCGTTGGTAAACCTGCCGGCTGAATCCGTTGAGTGAGGCCGTTAGTGAACCATTGAATGAGGCCATTAGTGAACCTTCGAGGAGGCCGTTAGTGAACCTTGAGGCCGTTAGTGAACCCTTGAATGAGGCTGTTAGTGAACCTTTGAATGAGGCTGTTAGTGAACCTTTGAGGAGGCCGTTAGTGAACTTTTGAAGAGGCCGTTAGTGAACCTTTGAATGAGGCCGTTAGTGAACCTTTGAATGAGGCCGTTAGTGAAACTTTGAGGAGGCCGTTAGTGAACCCTTGAATGAGGCTGTTAGTGAACCTTTGAATGAGGTCGTTAGTGAACCTTTGAGGAGGCCGTTAGTGAACCTTTGAAGAGGCCATTAGTGAACCTTTGAATGAGGCCGTTAGTGAACCTTTGAGGAAGCCGTTAGTGAACCTTGAGGCCGTTAGTGAACCTTTGAAGAGGCCGTTAGTGAACCTTTGAGGAGGCCGTTAGTGAACCTTTGAGGAGGCCGTTAGTGAACCTTTGAAGAGGCCGTTAGTGAACCTTTGAATAAGGCTGTTAGTGAACCTTTGAATGAGGCCGTTAGTAAACCTTTGAGGAGGCCGTTAGTGAACCTTGAGGCCGTTAGTGAACCTTTGAAGAGGCCGTTAGTGAACCTTTGAGGAGGCCGTTAGTGAACCTTTGAAGAGGCCGTTAGTGAACCTTTGAAGAGGCCGTTAGTGAACCTTTGAATGAGGCCGTTAGTGAACCTTTGAGGAGGCCGTTAGTGAACCTTTGAAGAGGCCGTTAGTGAACCTTTGAATGAGGCCGTTAGTGAACCTTTGAGGAGGCCGTTAGTGAACCTTTGAGGAGCCCGTTAGTGAACCTTGAGGCCGTTAGTGAACCTTTGAAATGAGGCCGTTAGTGAACCTTTGAGGAGGCCGTTAGTGAACCTTTGAATGAGGCCGTTAGTGAATCTTTGAAGAGGCCGTTAGTGAACCTTTGAAGAGGCCGTTAGCGAACCTTTGAGGAGGCCGTTAGTGAACCTTTGAGGAGGCCGTTAGTGAACCTTTTGACGAATCTGTTAGTGAAATCCGTGGATGAGGCCGTTAGTGAACCTTTGCTGACGAATCCGTTAGTGAAATCCGTGGATGAGGTCGTTAGTGAACCTTTGTTGACGAATCCGTTAGTGAAATCCGTTTGACGAGGCCGTTAGTGAACCTTTGTTGACGAATCCGTTAGTGAAATCCGTTGATGAGGCCGTTAGTGAGCCTTTGAATGAGTCCGTGGGGATGCGGGCATTGGTTGACTGTGGACCATTTTCTGCTGGGGATGAAGTGCCTTGAGTAGCGGATGCTGTTGACTTTGTGGTGATACCTGTTATGTGTGTGCTTGGTAGGTATATGTGTTTGTGCAAGAAGATGTATGAAGAGAGAAATTGTGCTCGTGGTGCAATGTGATTTGAGAGCAGTTTCGCATGAGAGAGAGCTTTTGTAGGAATGGATAAAGTGATTTTGTGTGCGGTATGATTTGAGGAAAACCTAAGATGCATTCATACCTTCACTTACCATTGCCGCTTGATTGGAGATGGATTACCGAATGATGTTGATACTTTTGATGAAGATGATGAACTGCCGTTGCCTTCGATGGAATGTTGTTGAGATGACATTCTGAATGATGGGTTGGTCGTGCCAAAGGCTTCCTAGGTATCCTTTGAAGGGAATCAGACCAGCGTAGTTCAAGGATGATGGAGAATGCTGGAGGAGAAGCTAGGAGCAAAGCAAGTAAAGCACATAATTTTGCACATAGAAGGCGAAAAAGAAAAAGAAAAATCTTTTTTTTTTTTTTTTAGATTAGAAAGGAAAGAATATGCACACATGTGAGGAAAAGATTTTTTTTTTAGTTCATGGGTGAACCATTTTAACCATTGTGTGCTTGTGAAGCCAACCCAAGATCAAGTCATGTTCATTCGAAGTCCGGATTGCCTCGCTTGAATTATGTTGTCGCCGGTGTGCCCAACGAAGATTGATGTCTAGCCCTAAGAGATTTGTCGATTATGGGGCTTGAAAATACTTTTGATGCCGAGATAAGGGGTCGCTGATTGTGAAGCCCTAGATCGCCTTTGATGCCAAATTTGGAGTGACTTGCATAGCCCCAAGATAAATCAGCTCTTTGGTCCACTCAAATGAATCGTCTTTTGTTGTTGACGTGAGCAAGCTCCAAGCTTCGAGATATTTCTAAGCCCCAAATGTCATGGACTTGTTGCTTGCGGGCATGGAGATGGTGAAATGTGAAGAAGACCTTTCATTGTAAAGTTCCCAAATTATCTTGTGATCGGCTCGGCATTGAGCGCGGTTGTACCATCGGGTAGAATTCTTGATAGAGATACCCTTCTTGCTCTTACTGGGGAGCTAAATGGCCTCATTGTGGTTAATACCCAAATGGCGGAGGGCTTATGTCAAAAGATGCAGTAATGTCTTGCGGTGCCGTCGAGGTCGCGGATGATAAGGTCTTGGTGTGATAAAGTCCCAAATGAGTATGCTTGCTTGACTCTTCTTGAGTTGAACCAATGACGGATCTTCAGATGCAACTAGTGCTGTGGCCCAACTTTATCTGAGCTTCACCTTGTGCTTTTGATCTTGGAGAAGGGGGTGCTGAATTGCAGAAACATTGGGATTGGCCGTGACATTTCCCGCTATAACCCTGTTTTGATTAGAGTTTAGAATATTGAATCTTTTTCCTTTTCTCTAAGACTTCCTTCAAAATCTCGCTGTGAGTTCTAACAAAAATCATCAACTTCATTCATAACATCGGAGCCTTCATTTAAAACCAAGAGGCCTTTGACTTGAAGTGTTGAGAGACTCTTGAAGCTTGATCCCTTTCATGGAGCCATAAGACTATTCCACATTGCACTTGCTCGAGTATTGTTGCCCAAAAGACTGTCAGTTGCGAAGCCCTAATACTGACTTTTTGCTTGAATTACTGTAATGCCGTAGCCCAAAAGATTGTAGATTGCGAAGCCCTTGGAGACCTTCGGTGCCGAATTGAGGAAGCTTCCAATGTTGCACATGACTTGGCTGGGGATACTGTTGGTGAGTTAATTTCTCTTTGCCGAGGGAGCCTTTAAGACTTGACCGTATCCCTTAGAGTGCCATCATTGATTGCGAGAAAGGTCCATCCTTGATTGGGGGAACGAGCACGGGCACACGCGACAAGAGGGCTTTTTGGCATCCCTTTTGGGAGACTTTGAGGATAGTCTCACACATCTTTCTCGAACATAGCCTCTAGGGTGTATTGATTGTCAAGTGAAGCAAAAGAAGTCCATGTCCTTGAGTCACATAGCCCCTAGGGCGTCACCATTTGTTGAGCAAAGCAAGAGTGACTCATCCTTGTGCGAGGGAACAAACATGAGAGGACATGGCAAGAGCTACTCCATTTCTCGGGAGCCTTTCGGCGTACTTTAGAAGCACATACTTGAAGAAGCTTTGAAAACTGAGACACATGTTGTTGCTATTTGTTGCCCAAGCCAATTGACTAGCTAGGGATTATTTGTGCAACCTCGTTGTCACGACCCGAAATCTAGGCTCTATTTTATTAGTAATAAATAGTTATTATTTATTTAACTGTCTATTTATTTATTTAAATTATTATTTATCTAAATATATATATGTGTGCATTTTATGTTTCATAATATTTATGCCTAGCATTTTATTTGGGTCATTTGTGCTAGTGTAGAAATGTTGAGTCTTAATTGTTAGTGGGGAGAAATTGTGTTAGTTGATGGAGAGGGGGTCTAAAGGTAACCTTTTGAAATAATTCTTCATCTACTCCCTCCCTCACCTCCCTCACCCTACTCTTTCACACTTCACCTCCATCCCCCATCTCCCAGCTCAATCTCTCTCTCTCTCTCTCCAAAAGGTAAGCATTTTCTCCTCTTCCTTCTCTCATCATTTTCTTCATCTTCCTCTCATAATCTCTCATTTCTTAAAACATGAACCTTGTTTAGATCGTCGATAGGATCGCGTAGAACCAAAAAGAATCTAATTCCGTCAACTTTGAGATTTATCAAGTAAGTTACTTTTCCCCCACTTTGATGCTAAAATGTTCATATCATGTTTAGATAACGCTTGATGCGTTATATTTGAAGTTTGGTTGGGTTTTGAATTTGTTTGGAATTTATTGAGAATTTATTTTGAATTTTGATTGAAAATGGTGATTTGATGAAAGTTGGGATTAAACCTTGATCTTGGTTGATAAATGATGTTATCTAGGCCCTCATCCTAGTTGTAAGTTGTTGTGGTTCATATTTATGCTTGGGGGAGATTGATTGTGCTTGATTTTGAGTGTGGTGAGAATTGGGTAAGAACTTAAGGAACCCAGCTCTGTTTTCCCGACTGGAATCCAGACTAGGCGCCCGCCCGACCCCCTCCAGGCGCCCGCCTACATGTCCTTTACTAATGGCTAGACCTTCTGGTCATTCAGGCGCCCGCCTGCCCCATGTCAGGCGCCCGCTGTGAATACCCCTTTCCGATGAAGCGACGCATGGGAAGTATCTTGTGATTATTTTTATTTACAAAGGGAATATTCTTAACGACATTAAAATTATGAGAGTCGCCACGCCGTTTTAATTATAGCCAAAACATTGAGAAAAAGCATGTTTAATGGGTTCGGGGGTCAAATTACAACAAGAGAAGAATATTGGACGTTATCACTCCTATTGCCCGAATGATCGGTCTTTCTATCATGATGAATGTGTTAGTAGTGTGTTAGTGTTTTAGACCGGATCCGAAGATTGCCTACGTTCCTCTCAATGTGAGAAGCTCAGGTCAGCGTAGTTCGCAGAGAATTAGAATAGGCAGAAGAATCGGGATCATGCATAATGAGAGGGAATTTACCTAAATATTAGGGTTTAGAAGTAGTTCCTAGATCATCCTCGGGTTGATGAACCCTCGATCATCATCGACTATGAAATAACATGTAATTATGAAGATCACAACCCTAAATATAGCATAAATAAGGTTTTAATCTATGAACACGATGAACATATGAAGAACATATATGAACATATGAATGAACATGCAAAGAATATGAAGAAACTATGAATAAACATGTACGAACATGAATATAAAAGATCTACATTAGAAATAAGGCAAGAACGTGAAGAAATAAGTTAGAAAACTTACCTATGTTGGCAAGAAATAAACCTTGATCTTCTTGGAGGTTTGAATGCTAATTAGAGAGCAAAATTGTGTTTAAGAACTCCAAATTCGGATCTTTAGAACTCTCAAAATCGAATCCCTTAAACCAATAGCATGGATTAATTTATATAGTAAACTGAGGGGAAGATCTGATGGTCCAGATCATCCAGCGCAAGGTTGGCCGCCTGGCTATTGTTGAAGCCGGTTACAAGAGTGGCCGCGTGGCCAAGATCAACGCGGAGCAATGTTGGCCGCGTGGCCAAGGCTGCCGGCTGACTTGATTCTTAAGCTAGGGTTTCTGCATGGTTTTAAGGAAACCATTTATTACCTAATTTGATAGATTTTGCCATAAATGAGATATTTTTGGGAATCCGGGACAAGTCTTTGTAAGGTTTCTAATTCCTATAAAGTCCTTGTATATTTGGGAAAGTCCTAATAAACTCATTTTCAGGTCGGGTACTAACAGTAGCCCCTCGGCGACGCTTCTTGCAAGGCAATGTGGGGTCGACGATAAAAAGAAGGATCCGTCTGAAACATGAGTTTCAAACAGATGAAAGGTAAGGGAACGGCTGAACCTTGGCAGGCGACCTACGTATCCGCGGGGGAATCAAGCCAAACGTAGTTCAAATCTGATGGGGAAATTGGGAATAACTGTCCACTTGTGGGGAGCAACATCTTCTGCTGGGGAAAATGCACCTGCTGGGGATGAGAGATAACCGCGTCGGTCGGGTGGCTGGACCTTTTCAGGTTTCCTACGTGTCCTCTGAGGAATCAAGCCGGTCGTAGTTCAGAGATCTACTGGGGATAAAACGAGATATCGGACTCCTGCTAGGGATAATAAACCTACGGGCACTATCCTGTACGAAGAACGAATCATTCGTAAGCAATGAAGTTATTTGGGAAAAATGAAGACTACGTCGTCTAAATAATCCCAAGATGGAATGGTAAACGCAATCAGGATCGCCAGGGTTCCTGCCGATCGCGCCAAAGTAATAGGTGTCGGGTCTCTCGTGAACAGAAAACGCCGAGGCTTCTGCCAACCACGATCGATCTAGGATGCGTATGTCATAGAGGCGCCGAAGTCTCTACAACCATACGAATCTTAATAATAGATGTTGAATCTTTCGCAAATAGAAACGCCGAGGCCTCTGCCAATTACGATTGATAAAGGATGGTAGGTCATAGAGGCGCCGAAGTCTCTACAACCATACGAATCCTGATAATAGATGCTGGATCTTTCGCAAGTAGAAACGCCGAGGCCTCTGCCAATTACGATTGATCTAGGATACGCATGTCATAGAGGCGCCGAAGTCTCTACAATCATACGAATCCTAAGCAAATATTTGGTGAAAAATGGAAATTTTAAGGGGCTTTCCGTACCCAAAGGTAACGAATATTAGTCAAAATTGTGCTAAGGGCATTTAAGATGAATTGATGGGAAAAGATCAGGGATAAATGTGGAATTTTATCTAAAGGGGCAAGGTTGGCCGCATGGCCAAACACACTGAATTGCAAAAGTTGCCGCGTGGCCAAGGCTACTGATTGGTCAGATCTCCTTCACGCGGATTGCTGATCTGACGGCTGGGGTTGCACGGACGAAAGTGGCCGCGTGGCCAAGGTAGCCGGCGGGCTGACTCTTGGTCACATCACCAGAAACCTTCCCTCTTCTTCTTCTTTTCTTCTTTCTTCTTCTTCCTTCCTCCATTGACGAGTTAGAGTGAGAAAATTGAGTTTTTAGAGAGAGAAAGCTCAGATTTTGATAATTTCGAAGATTTCATTTCATATAATTCTTGAAGCTATGGCGGATTGGATCAATGAGGCATTATTTAGAGATTTTCTGGCCATGGTGGGTATATGATTCCACAACAAGAGCCACAAGGAGAGGGGCACGGTAATGCTCAGGGCGCAGGGAATGTCGGGGCTGACCCAGGAGCGGGCTTTGAAGCGGCGCCCTTGATTCCACGGGGCGGTTTGAGACCACGAGCCGCGACTCGGAATTATCGCGATAATCTGCTGCGGTCCACGTTCGACCAAGATTACGATTTTTACATCGACTCTGAGCGTCATTGGTCGATGGGGCTTCCGGAGACGCGGGAGGTAAATTTCGAATTTTCACTCCTCTCCTTCTCGCACATTTGTATGTTTTATGCACATAATATGAAATGCTAGAATAATGGAATGCTAGAATTTAAATTGCTGGAATTGTAAATTGCTAGAATGGTAACATACCTGTGCTGTGTTTACCTGCAGAGGATCAAGGCTCGTGGGTCCACAGTGACTGTGGGTAAACTGTGGGCGTCCCTGCCGGAGGGACCGGGGCGGTTTGCGTGCTCGGATCGGAGGCTGGGCTTTGGCCCATTCTTTGACAGTGTCCGTATGGTTGGGGCTACCCTGAAGGTGGCAGCGGTGATAGAGGTGTGCGGGGAGTTCTGGTGGGATACCACCCATACTTTCCACTTTAGTTGGGGAGAGATTACCATCACGCCGACGGATTTCGCGCCATCACAGGGTTGAGTTTACCGGTACCCCTTTGCCTTTGATGAGAGCTTGGTGGAGCGGCGGGACTATAGACAGGCTCTGCTGGGAGTCGACACCGACCTGGGAGGAGGTGTCAAGGTTATGGAATGGAGGCCGGGAAGGTGAATCGCTTGGTGGAGGTGGCTATTGAGAGCCTTTAGTAGGGGGGAATATGATTTGGATTGCTTGGTCGGCTGTTCTTATGGTACAGCTTTTCAGAGATTTTGTTTCCCAGTGGGGCTACTGTCTGCCGGTACTCACTGCTAGGGGCTCTGTGGACTTGGACTTAGTCGGTGGGATTTCTTGGGGTGGAGCCGTTTGCTGAGATTTACCGGGCTTTGGACCATTGCTCGAGGGCTAGCTCGTCGGCCTTTGACGGGGTTCCAGTTCGCCTTGAGGTATGCTCTTGACTACCCTTCTTTTCACTTGTTGAGATTCTGTTCTATCTTTTTGGTCTGAAACATCTCCTATTATATGCACAGGCTTGGGTGTACGAGGTCTTCGGTGTCGCCCCTTTTCAGTTGGTGATGAGTGTTAACAAGGTTGTTCCCATCATGTCGTACTGGTGCAAGGGCAACAGGCTCCTCCCCGCCGAAACCGGGATAGGAAGACGGTGGATGCTGCTGATCTGAGGAGGGTATTCGTGATGTCTGAGCCCATCGGGTTAGATTTACCCATGGAGTCCGTCCAATGAGGCTTCGGTGGGTCCTTATGTAGTGGAGTTGACCGCCTCTAGGGTTTTGCTTGTGGGTCTCACCGGGGAGGCCATGTATTTGGGGAGAGGGTGGTTCGTCAGCACAGGGCTGGTGCGTTACCGTGGGCTCCTTATGACCCTCCTCGGGATATGCTCGTCCCGCGAGGTGGCGACTTTCTTGGCTCCCACTCTGCAGAGCATTACAGAGGGGTGACGATTATGCCGGCTATGTACGGACGCGGCTGGTCAGTCCACAGGTACGGGCTAGGATGTTGTCTGGAGAGGGGTCGAGCTCGGCCCGTTATGTGGTCGGAGTCGGCCTTTGGTTGACATGCCCCTTCGTTCGAGTAGCGTGAGAGTGATGAGGGGTGGCGGGAGGTGGAGCTTAGCTTGGAGCCGACTGATGCAGATCTTGTGAGGAGACATTCATTCCTCCGCCCGACGCTGGGGTACGGCTTTGTGTTTTTAATCAGTCATGTTCGCACACACTTATTTCTTTCTGCCTTGTAATCCTTGCATTGGTTTCCTTCTCAGGTGACTCGGGAGGCATATATCCGTCAGCTCGCGGCGGGAGAACGTGTTGATGCGCTTCTGAGGGAGGCGTACCATTCATGTACTTGTCAGAGGGACGACGTTGCGTCACCCAGCGTCGGGAGGGAACGGTCTCCGAATGGTGCGGGCTCTTCATCATATTGGTGGTCGAGCGGCCGGGGACGGAGTCGGGTGCCGGTAGCTCTCGGGCTTTAGCGCGGCGTGGAGATACACACGGAGGAAGATCTGACTAGGCGGGGCCCATCTTCCATCTTTATTTCCTACACTGTTAGCTAGTAGAGAGCAGAGGGATATGTATGTACAGAACAAATGTATAAAATGCATGTATGTATATTTGCTTAAAAATGCAGTTTATTGTGGGAGCCTACTTGTGCAAACTAGTTATTTTACAAATGTCCCTAATTTTATACAATGCATGAACCGTGGAAGGGGGCAGGTACGTAGTTGCATGGATCCGTCACGGAGTGGGAG